>CAIGQZ010000427.1:28155732-28171674 GCA_903798205.1 Danio tinwini
AATGAATGAATGAATGAATGAATGAATGAATGAATGAATGAATGAATGAATGAATGAATGAATGAATGATCGATCGATCAGACAGGCAGGCAGATCGAGGAATGGATGGATGGACAAATTGAGAGATTGTGATGGATAGACAGACAGCAGACAGAACAATGGATGGACGGATGAACGGACAGGTCAATGGATGGAAGGATGAATAGACAGAGTGACAAACGGATGGATGGATGGCCAGACAAAACAATGGATAGATGGATGGACCCAACTATAGATGAACTATAGATGGATGGACAGACTGACAGATGGATATAGATGGACAGTGGACAGAAGAATGGATTGATGGATGGACGGATGGATGGACGAACAGATAGAACATTGTATGGATGGATGGATGGATGGATAAATGGATAGATGGTTGGTTGGTTGGATGGTTGGATGGTTGGATAAATGTATGTATGGATGGGTGGACAGACTGACAGATAGTGACAGATGGATAGACGGAAGCGGACAGAACATTGAATGGATGGATGGATGAACAGACAGATCAATAAATGGAAGGATGAATAGACAGACAGACAGAATGACAAATAGATGGATGGCTGGCCAGACAAAACAATGGATAGACGGATGGACCAATCTATAGATGAACTATAGATGAATGGACAGACTGACAGATGTGACAGATGGATAGATAGACAGTGGACAACAGAATGAATGGATGGATGGATGGATGGATGGATGGATGGATAGACAGACAGATAGAACATTGGATGGATGGATGGATGAATGAATGAATGAATGAATGAATGAATGAATGAATGAATGGATGGATGGATGGAAGGGTGGACAGGCTGACAGATTGTGTCAAATGGATAGAAGGCAGCAGACAGACCAATGGATGGATGAATGGATGGACGAACTCTGACTGATAGAAAGACTGAACTATAGATGGATGGATGGATGGATAGATGGACAGACAGACTGACAAATAGTGATGGATGGATAGATGGACAGTGGACAGCACAATGGATGGATGGACAGACTGACAGACAGATTGACAAATGAATGGATGGATGGATGGATGGATGGATGGATGGATGGATGAATGGATGGACAGAACAATGGATAGATGGAGGGATGGATGCATGGACAAAATGATAGATTGACAGATGAATGGATGAATGGATGGATGGATAGATGGATGTAGAACCAGAATAACAGATGGGTGGACAGAAAGAAGAATGGATGGATAGACAAATGGATGGATGGATGGTTGGACAACAATATTATGTATGGCTGGATGGAGAAATTGACAAAATGATAGAATGACACATAAATGGATGAATACATGGGTAGATGTAGAGATGGATGGATGTAGAGACAGAACAACAGATGGATGGACAGAAAAAACAATGGAAGGATGGACACATGGACAAATGGATGGATGGAAGAATGGATGGATAGATAGATGTAGAGATAGAACAACAGATGGATGGACAGAAAGAACAAAGGAAGGATGGACAAATGGATGGACAGAGAGAACAACAGATGGACAGAAAGAACAATAAATGGATTGATGGAATAGTAGGATGAAGGATAGATTGTTGGACAGCCAGAATGATAGATGGCGGATTGACAAATAAACAGACAGAAAGACAGACAGACAGACAAGACAGACAGACAGACAGACAGACAGACAGACAAACAGACAGAAAGACAGACAGACAGACAGACAGACAAACAGACAGAAAGACAGACAGACAGACAGACAGACAGACAGACAGAAAGACAGACATATCAGTAGATGAATGGAAGTACCGGTCCTGCTCCACTGTTTGGTTGATGGTAGAGACGATCAGGTTACAGTCCTTCTCCAGCTGGTCAAGTGTTTTCTGCACAGCCTGATTTATGCTCTTCTCAATGGTCTCACACACCTCATCAATCTGGTTGATGCATCTGCTGGGCTGAACAAACAAATAAAAAAAATGAAATCATTTTAACTTTACCAACCATCCATAGTAACAGTGAAGTCAAATAAAGCTTTATTGAGCAGGACAATTTAAAACAAACAATTATAAGTCATATCCACTGACGCAATCTTAGTAAACTATACGAGTTTAACTTCTTTCACTATAGGTGAATTAGATTACCTAAATTAGCCGGTGTATGAATGTGTGTGTCTATGTGTGTGAATGCAAGAGTGTATGGGTGTTTCCGAGTACTGGGTTGCAGCTGGAAGGGCATCTGCTGTGTAAAACATATGGCGGAATAGTTGGCGGTTTATTTCGCTGTGGGACTAAGCCGAAGGAATATGAATGAATGACTTTAAAAATATTCCTAATGTTGCAAGTTATTGAAAGCAGTTTTTATTAACATTATCTTTATCAGAGAATCCTGAAAAAGAAGCAAAACAGCACATTAGCATGATTTATGAAGGGTCACGTGACAACAAAGACAGGAGTAATGATGCTGAAAATTCAGCTTTGTAATTAGCATTAATTAACCTCTAATATGTGTTAAGGTGCAAACTGGCACATTAAGAGGTCTAATACAAGTCTTTTGTGTCTCCAGAATGTGTCTGTAAAGTTTCATCTCAAAACATCCATCAGATTTTTTATTATACCTGTCATAAGTTTCTACTTTGTAGCATTTAGCATCAGCTAACAGTTTTTGTATACTGCGCCTTTAAGGCTAGTCCTTCACGCCCACTGTTTCCACGTGCCTGGCAGCGGCCGCCCTCGGCTGCGTCAGACAACAGACAAACACGAAGGAATAAGATCTCACATAACGTTTGTGAGGAAAAACTACAGTAAGAACTTTACCAATGAGTATTTGATGCATGTTGTGGAGTTGCAAGGATGAGTCACACACAATTTCGTTACAAAGTTCACGCGCACACACAAATACACACACACATACACACACACACACGCACGCACGCACGCACACACATGCACGCACGCACGCACACGCACGCACGCACACGCACGCACACACACACACACACACACACACACACACACACACAGCGCTGACAGGCACACACACAGACAGCGCGCGTTTTGCTTTGCACTGTTTTTGCACGCAAATGTGACAGGATACAGGTTAATATCCACTGCTGTATGGATATCTGTTATGTTAATGTACAAAATAAACCTGATTTAACGTTCACAAACCGGGATTGAAGCGTCTTTTATAATTGTTCTGACACGCGGCTGTGCTGATGAAGTAAATCTGAAGTAAATGGCTGTAATTCATTACAAACATGCACTATTTTAAAACATTTTAAACTTGTAAAACTCACTCTTGATCACATTTGATGATGATTGATAATCTTAGCAAACTGAACAGACTTTTATTTACGGTTGCTTAGTGTGCGCACGTCCTGGTCCTGTGTCTGGTTGATATTATTATACACGTTACTACGGAGACGTGTTAATACGCAGCTGTCAATCAATTCGGTGGGCGGGGGGACCACACTCCTACGTAAAGTTGCGGTCGGTCTGAAAACCGATCCAATTGGTCCACCGTTTTTATGTTGTTAAATTGAAAAAAAAAGGACTGGGTGTGTTTACATCACCCCAATATGACGGTCTATACACCATACATACACATATGTCTGTACAAACAGCTTGAAAAGTAGATTTTTCACCATAGGTGCCCTTTAAATTAGAATTAATAATAATAATAATAATAATACTAACTGACCCGAATTGAATGGTGGTCAGTAATACATATTTGCATAATTACTGTAATTATTAAAACTGATACTCTCTTCTGAGCTGTTCACATGCTTAAACTAGACCAGCAGGGACTCAAACCAGTGACCTTCTTGCTGTGAGACGACAGTGCTAACCACTGAGCCACCATGCCGCCCATCTTTAAAGTTACTTTTAATCAATTGATTGCATTCTTAAAATGAAATCTTACCGACCAGTGTATTATATGCATTGCCTTAAATCAGGATTAACTATTTATCCCAAAGACACATCTTAATCAGTCAGTTTTCTCCTAAGTTGGGCTTTTAAGAGAAGCATCTGAGTCCGGTTTGAGCTTCTCTGCTGAACTAATTATTGTAAATGCGGCAGAGAGACATAAATCCATTTCCTCTGACACAGCAGAGCAGAAGGAGCAAGGCGTCCATTACTCATGTTTGATTTCCTGCTCTAGGAGGAAAAACCGTGGACGTTTCAGCAGTCTCTTACTTTTTGAGGATTGGGGATGTATATCGTGGGCATTTCGAAGCCACATTTGTTGAGTCCAGGTCTCCTGCACAGCTCTTGAACAATCTGCATCATCACTCTCTGTGGGAAAACAAACAACATCCTGTATAAGACATTTGATTAAATATGATCTAATGCTATAATAATTAACAGTGACAGAGAAAATCCCAGATGATTACATCTGTTATGGCTTGTTTTATTCATACTGTACTGTATGTGCACCTGTAAGTCCTGTTCTACTTATATTTTGTCATTAAAATATTAGATTTCTAAAGAAAAGCTATTTCACCCAAAAATGAAAGTTCTGTCATTTACTCTTCCTTTTCTTGTTCCAAAGCATGTATGACTTTCTTACTTCTGTTAAACACAAAAGCAGATAGTTTGAGTAAAGATTTTCAAAGCATTTGTTTTTCTTAGAATTGAAGTCAATGGTTACAGGTTTCCAGCTTTCCTTCAAAATATCTTCTTTTGTGTTTAATAGAAGAAAGAATCTCATAAAGGTTTGGATCAACTCGACCCTCGAAATAGTGTGTACATTTTCTTTTTTGGGTGAATTATCCCTTTAAATTGATTTGAATGAAGAATGTTTTAAGGCAAGGCAAGAATGTCATGGCAAGGCAAGAATGTCATGTTTTAAGGCAAGACACTGCTGGTCAACAGGGTAAACAATTGAATAGTTATCATCGTTATTACACAGTTGATTGAATACATTAGGAATTGCACACAAATTTGTATTGAAAGTTTTCTTAAATCTTATGTTAAAATATGCAAATGAAACATTTCATTAAATATGTGCTAACCTGCAAACATTTTACCACAAAGAACTACACTTTCTGAAATCAAAATACTGTAAAAAGCTTGTTTTTTTTACACAAATTTTGTAAATTAAATGCTATATACAAATCAGGCAAAATATGTATGAATACACTCACCGGCCACTTTATTAGGTACACACGGCACACAACTCGATGCATTTAGGCATGTAGACATGGTAAAGATGTATGTAAGTATCAGAATGGGGGAAGAAAGGTGATTAAAGGGACTTTGAATTTGGCATGGTTGTTGGTGCCAGAGCAGCTGGTCTGAGTATTTCAGAAACTGCTGATCAACTGGAATTTTCACGCACAACTATCTCTAGGGTTTACAGAGAATATCCAGTGAGTAGCAGTTCTGTGGGTGCAAATGTCTTGTTGATGCCAGAGGTCAGAGGAGAATGGCCAGACTGTTTCCAGCTGATAGAAAGGCAACAGTAACTCAAATAACCACTCGTTACAACCAAGGTATGCAGAAAAGCATCTCTAAACACACAATACGTGCAACCTTGAGGCAGATGGGCTACAGCAGCAGAACACCACACTGGGTGCCACTCCTGTCAGTTAAGAACAGGAAACCAAAAACACTTTGGACCCATTAGTACCAATTGAGCATTGTGTCAATGCCACAGCCTATTCGAGTATTGTTACTGTCCATGTCCATCCCTTTATGACCACAGTGTACTGGTTCGAGCTGATAGATGGCAATGCTACTGGCTACTGATGGCTACTAAAGGCTACTGATAGTTACTTCCAGCAGGATAACGCGCCATGTCATAAAGCACAAATCATCTCAGACTGGTTTCTGGATGATGACAATGAGTTCACTGTACTCAAATGGCCTTCACAGTCACCAGATCTCAATCCAATAGAGCCCCTTTGGGATGTGGTGGAACGGGATTCGCATCATGGATGTGCAGCCAACAAATCTGCAGCAACTGTGTGATGCTATCATGTCAATATGGACTAAAATCTCTGAGAAATATTTCCAGTATCTTGGCATTAAAGCAGTTCTTAAGGCAAAAGGGGGTCCAACCCAGTACTTGTAAGGTGTACCTAATAAAGTGGCAGATGAGTGTATTTGGTAATGTACTTTATTTTGTGTCTGAGAAAAGAAAACCTTCATAATACAAATAAGAAAAAAACTGAAGTTTGGTGTAAGAAGTGGAGATTTTTATTTCAGTGCAGGAAAAAAAATCTTTAAAAATATACTTTATGATTGACATCTAAAGACACAAATTAACAAAAAAAAAATCAATAAAATAAACGTTTATTTTAAATGTTTTCTGTAGATATGTCTGAAAAGATAATCACTTGTTGTCTCGTCTTGTGAGAGTTCACACTAACATTCAAATTTACTCACTATTTACTCTCCCTCAAGTGGTTATAAACCTTTACAATATCACAAAGACATTTTTTGTAATTTTTTATAATCTGTAACCATCGACTTCCATAGTAGAAAAAACAAATACTATGGAAGTCAATGGTTACAGGTTTTCAGCATTCTTTAAAATTTTAAACAAGTAAAGAGTGAGCAAATAATGAAATATTAAAAAAATTGTAATTGTGAGGACACACTTGTGTACCTGTCTGTCTGTTTCTCGTCCGGCTTCGTCTGCTTTGCTCAGATAAAAGCGTAGTTTATCTCCACACTTCTCACTTAGCTTCTCAACAATGTTTAATGTCCGCTTGCACAGTGCCTGGCCCATCGGGTCAAAAAACACGAAGATGAGGTCCGCCTGCTCACCTGAAAACACACACCGATATGTTTAATAAGAAGCATTATTCTTTTAACTTGAAAATTTATTTTTGTTACAAAATATTTACTGTCATTCAAATGCATGCAGAAACAAAAACGCCACTGACTGTTGTCCTTATAGCATTAAAAAGCTTTGAAAGTTAAAATAGTTTGACAAATGTTGTTTGATTAAAATAGAAAGTAGGAACTGACATTTTGAAAACTGCTTTTTAAATATACAATTTTTTTTTGTTTTTAGTTTCTTTTTACAAAACTACATTATTATTCTAAACTGTACTTAAAATATATATTTAAAAATAAGTTATATTATAATTTAAAAAGGACGAAGCGGTGGCCCAGTAGGTAGCACGATCGCCTCACAGCAAGAAGTTCGCTGGTTCAAGCCTCTGCTGGGTCAGTTGGCATTTCTGTGTGGAGCTTGCATGTTCTCCCGGTGTTCGCGTGGGTTTCTTCCAGGTGCTCCGGTTTCTGCCACAAGTCCAAAGACATGCGCTATAGGTGAACTGGGTAAGATAAATTGGCCGTAGTGCATGTGTGTGATTGAGTGTGTATGAGTGTTTCCCAGTAATGGGTTGCAGCTGGAAGGGCATCCGCTGAGTAAAACACATACTGGATAATTTGGCGGTTTATTTCGCTGTGGTGACCCCAGATTAATAAAGGGACTAAGCCGAAAAGAAAATGAATGAATGAATGAATAATTTAAAAGGTTAAAAAGGTTTTGCTGACAAATGGTAAAAAATTATTTAAATGATTTGGCAAAGCATAAAGATTAAAGGCTCTATTTTAATGATCTAGGCACAAAGTCTAAAGCGTATGGCGCAAAAGTATTAAGCATGTCCAAATCCACTTTTGCTATTTTAAGGACAAAAAAAAATATGCTTTGCACCGCACATGGTCTAACAGGGTTGTCCCATTCCCAGTTGTAAGTGGAAAAAACTGAAAACTTCACTAGCAAGAAAACAGTTAAACAGACCATCTGCAGCACTAGAATAAAGAATGAGCCTCCTCCATTCAGCCTCTTTACTTTCTCTTTCTCCTCTTTACTTTAATCCTTTACTTTCGTGGATAAGGAAACGGTGTTGTACGCATCACTGAAGACACCCATCAGCCTATCTATTTAATTTCGTTTGTTAAGCGCAAAGATTTGTTTCAAAACTATTTCTAAATTCGGTTCTAATTTCCAGCAAACAAATAAATGAACAATAATAACGAAGTGTAGTTAAAAGTTATATCCAAACACACATCCTATCGTCTCCAAAACCCGACAGGTGGACAAATCGAAATTAGTTTCTATTAAAATAAGTGCAAATATGCATATATTAAATAATACTACTAATAATAACATTACACAAAAGCAAATTGTCATGAATAAACTGAAAAAGCCCCCCCCCCAACCCCCCCCCCCCCCCCCCCCGAGAAAATAAGAAAATAATAATTTTTGCAACATTTTAATCCTTTATTTTTTTATATGTAAAGATATTTGTGTATTGCTGTACATCCTGTGTGTATTAAGCAATAAGTATGCGTTTGGACCACCATAGGTGCATAACTAACGCGCTCTGCGCTGGACTTTAGAGCAGCTTTTAGTTGGTCAATTGTGCAGTCTATTTCAGCTCCTCAAAATAACAACGCATTAACAATGTGCCTTAATACACCTCCTGTACAGACCAGCACACCCATAAGTGTGTGTGCACACCCATAAGACCCAAATGGATCTGCTATTTAAACAACCTGGTGCAAAACATGACAATTAGGTTTGCGTTGGTCTCAAAATAGCAACAAATCACACAAAACACATCTTGCACCTTATTGCACTGGGTGTATGATAGGGCCCTAAAAGTAACAATTATTTACTATTTTTAATGTGAATATAATCATGATTCTGGTTCTAAATTTGTCTAACAAGAATGTTTTTGAAATATATTAATTATTGTTAAATAGAATGACATTTTAGTGGGTTTAACTTAAACTTATTTCAGTCAGTTGGCCAGCCAGCAAATTCAATACATGAAAATCCCTACAGAAGGTTTTCTTGTCCAAAATGCTGATATTTAGCCTTACCAAAAGAAGTGATGGCGCTGTTGACGTCAAAAGGGTACACCATATCTCCATCCACCAGCCCTGGAGTGTCCACGAACGTCACCAGGCTGAATTTCTTCTGTTTGGATGTGGAAATCTCAGCGCTTAGGTAATCCGTGACACCTACAATATACAACTGCAGGCATTTATAAAACTGGGCAGACAGTCATTATTAGTATGGATTCATCACGTGCTTTAACACAAAAATAAATAAATACATCAGCTACAATTCAGATTGATAGCATTAGAATTAGCAGTGACATTTATATTAAACTAAACTGAACAAAACTTAATTTCATCTGTTTCAGTTTACTAAAACTTTCATCTATGTTAAGCTGCTTTGACACGATCTACACTGTAAAAGCACTACTGTATATAAATAAGGATGAATTGAACTGAATTAGAATTTGCATAATCCCGCCTTCCTAACCACGACCCTTTAGGTGGTCTGTTGTTATGGTTACCCACAACAGCTCTTCAACTGGCAGCTTTAAGGTGCTGCCACATAAAGCTAGCCAGTGAAGAACGACTGTGAAGTAACGCCAGCCAGACAATACCAACAAGAGATTTAAAAACATTGACCATGTTTCGAAGCACTGAAATCCACATGATCTAAGATACATCTGTGTGCTTCATCACACAGGGCTCCAGAATGATGTTTGAGAGCAGTGCCACTAAAGCTCTACAGATGGCATCACCAACACCTGATTTTGTGCTACTATTACTAGGGATGCATGATACTAGCATAATATGCAATATGCGATACTGTTGTTGTAATGCCTTTTTTGCATTTACTTTTAGTTTTGGGCCGCTCTAGCCAATAGCAGAACAGCATCTACTGGGAAGATGGGGATAAAGATAGTAAAGAAGGATTTGATTGATCAAATTAGAATAAACAACCTTCTCATGCAACACTGATGCTTGCTAAATAAAATAAATTTGATTTATCTCACCTCTCCAATATTGCATACACTCGCCGGCCACTTTATTAGGTACACCTTACTAGTACCAGGTTAGACCCGGTTTTGCCTTCAAAACTGCCTTAATCCTTTGTGGCGTAGATTCAACAAGGTACTGGAAATATTCCTCCGAGATTTTGGTCCATATTGACATAATAGCATCAAGCAGTTGCAGCACATTTGTCGGCTGCACATCCATGATGCGAATCTTCCGTTCCATCACATCCCAAAGGTGCTCTATTGGATTGAGCACTGGTGACTGAGGAGGATATTTGAGTACAGTGAACTCATTGTCATGTTCATGTCATGTTCGCGCTTTATGACATGGCGCATTATCCTGCTGGAAGTAGCCATCAGAAGATGGGTACATTGTGGTCTTAAAGGTATGGAAGTGGTCAACAACAATACTTAGGCTGTGGTGTTGACATGATGCTCAATTGGTACTAAAGGGCCCAATGTGTGCTAAGAAAATATCCCTCACACCTTTACACCACCGCCACCAGCCTGAACCGTTGATACAAGGCACACTGAATTGAGCTAAACTGAACTGAACTTAAACACTGAAAACTGAACTGACACTGTTTCAATTTACTATAATCTTCTAGGTGAAGCTGCTTTGACACATTGTAAAAGCCCTATATAAATAAAGGTGAATTCAATTGAATTCATGATGTAGAATTGTAGCCACAGTTTCCTGTTCTTAGCTGACAGGAGAGGCACCCAGTGTGGTGTTCTGCTGCTGTAGCCCATCTGCCTCAAGGTTGGAAATGTTGTGCATTCAGAGACGCTCTGCTGCATACCTCGGTTGTAACGAGTGGTTATTTGAGTTGCTTTTGCTTTTCTACCAGCTCAAACCAGTCTGGCCATTCTCCTCTGACCTCTGGCATCAACAAGACATTTGCACCCACAGAACTGCTGCTCACTGGATATTTCCTCTTTTTCTGACCATTCTCTGTAAACCCTAGAGATGGTTGTGTGTGAAAATGCTAGTAGATCAGCAGTTTCTGAAATACTCAGACCAGCCCGTCTGGCACCAACAACCATGCCAAGTTCAAAGTCACTTAAATCACTTTTCTCTCCCATTCTGATGCTGGATTTAAATGGCAGCAGATCGTCTTGACCATGTCTACATGCCTAAATGCATTGAGTTGCTGCCATGTGATTGGCTGATTAGAAATTTGCGGTAATGAGTGGTTGGACAGGTATACCTAATAAAGTGGCCACTGAGTATATACTATTATTGCAATAACAATAATTTTTGATGCATTGTGCAGCCCTAAATATGAACAGTTTTTTTTCTCTTTGAAATGCACATTTGATAGTAGTTTGTGTTGAGTATAGCATGAGTGTGTCTTGATATTCAGATGTAAATTTATTTTCATTGAGAAATCAGAGCCACATATAAAAAATGTAACAGCATTATCCTCTAGATTTGTACATTATGATAAGCACAAGCACTATATAACAGTAATCTTAGTACCCAAAAAAAGAAGCCTGACAGTTGTTATTAAAAACAATAACCAAAAGTAAAACTCAACAGTTATGAAAATAATTGTTACTACAGTGAAATCATGGTAGTAGTTAGTGATTTATGGAACAAAAACCCTTCCAACCATTGTTTCTGCTGTTATTTGAATCAGTGTTGTGGAGAATGACAGCATGGTTTCATTTGGCTTTATGCAACAGAGGCCAGTGGATTCCGTCAAAGTTTATAGATTTACAAAAACAGTTTACTCGCATTACTATGAATGGGGAAAATGTCACACTCAGTATGGCCGCCACATCGAAGAACATCCCGCCTTCCAGTTGAAATAGCCAATGGTCACTTTTTAGACACACGGTTATATGGGGGAGGAGTATACAAATTGGCTTGTTTGTTACAGTGTCATTCCCCCTCAATGAATCGGGGGCGTAGAGGAACCAGAGGGATCCTGTTGTTGAGTTATAATAGCTAAAATGTTTAGTGCCTGATCAAAAATCCTGTGAAAATCACCTTCTACCTTTTATAATTTAAAAAGCATTGTAATGACCATTACAGCCACCATTAGACCATTAAACTAAAGGCATGGGTTGTGAAATCAAACATTTCTCTCACTGTTGTTTAGTTAAGCCTACCTGTAAGCATTTCATACATCTATAGATTACCCTGCAAGCTTATCTTATACATTACGCATTTGAACTTGCACTTCCTGTGTAAGTACACATCCACAAGGTTACATTTAAGTACCTATATAACTCTTAAATGTTTACCTTAAAAGAATAAATAATAGCTTTTGATCAGGCATTTACCACGGCTATTCCGCATAGGGGGACTCGATCTGTCATCACACCGGCAAGCCCTTTTGTTTGCCGTCTACTGTGTACCTGTGTTGATTTTCACAGTAGAGAAAACATCACAACACATCCCATCACGTATCATGTCCTTCCAGTGTCACACTGCAGTCTGTGCTTTTGTTTTGTCCCTGTTCTTCCAGTGTTTATAACCGTGTCCTCTGCTTACCATTTAAGCAGTCGAAAAGAAGATAGTCGTCATGCCACTCTTTGAACATGTGCAGTAGCTTAAGCAAACTGGAAACTGCATGTTTTAAATGCAATAAGAGCTAAACCAACAACAGTAATGTGACAGGTCACTTTAGATTTTGTTGCTGAATATAAATATGTAATTTAATTGAGATTGAGGCAGATTTCAGGATTTAAGGATTCCCCATTTGTTTAGATAGGACTTTGGTCTTGGATAAACTGCCTGCAAGAGTTGCAAATATACAACAGACAGACTATAGTTGAAAGGGACTTTGGTGCCGTACAGGTAAACCTCATCTCAAGAGGTGCCCTAGCGAAAGACACTAGAGGCTGAGATCTTTAGCCTCTTCGTTAGATTGCCCGATTCCCATGTCAGAATTGCAGATTCATGCCCTGCACAGTGAACTGCGTTGGTGCCGTGACCCGAATGGGAGTGCTTTATGGAGTGCATGTAAAAGCTGTGACATAAGTGTGTTGTCACTTCATGTTGGCCGCGTCTGGTCTTGTCTGGACCAAAAAGCTGCATGTGAAAATGAAAGCCAACTGATACGAGAACTTGCACAAATTGCGTCATATGTGCTGCCTCATTCGTACGAATTGCGTCATTTGCTCTGCCTCATTCGCTTGAATAGTGCCTCAGGAAGTCTAATCACGACTTTGCATTGACTTAAAATGTAAATCACTCACGCTTGACGCTTCATCCATTGCTGGTGTGAATGTACTATGAGAGCATCTACCTTTCCATAACTGCAGGTGGAAGTAGTCTGTATTGTAATTCTACAAAGGGAAACCGGAACTAGTGTTGCACACATACAAACCATAAACAAAGCAGCGTTTACATAGCATTTTCACAGTATTTCTCACTCATCACAGAGGGGTTTCCTTATGCTAATACTGTATGTCTGATAATCTGATCCTTGTAGTTTACAAACAGTTAAAAATGCATCCCCTCTTGACTTATCGTTTGCTTAGTTTTGTCAGTTCAGTTTCTGTTCTCATACTCTGATTTCTAGCTGAGCAGCCAATCAGAGCGCTCTCCTCCACCAATGGCTGACACTGATTCTACAAGCTAAATCTGACAAATTCGACATGAGCCTGATGAGAGGCAACATGTAGAACACATTACAGACTAACAAACAAACTAGCCTGACAGACGCTCACTGATGGCTCGACGCTGGTCATTCTGCCTTTGGTGTGTTTGGTAGCAATCTCACACAAGTCATCGCTTATCCGTTTGTCAAACTGGTAGGGGCAGAAGTGCAATCTCTTACAAAATGAAGTTGCACTAGCAGGAAATAAAGTCTCAAATTAAAGGCCTGTCCCATCTGATATCCTTGAATCTGCAAAGAATCTACATGTCATGTCTCATCAAATGTGAATAGTTGACACTGAAGCTCTTTCACACAGTGGCTGCAGGTGTGCTCGATCTCACACAAACCCGTCTTGTTCTGTCTCATCAACATTCAGCAAAGGTGCACCAACACACCCTCAAATCTGTCTGTTCACCTCTCGCTGTCTCTTAAACGCTTGCTTTTTCTCATTCTAGAAAGTACACTGATGTGCAGTATAGGCATGAGCTGGTATATGATTCTGATAGTATGATAACCTTGGATAAAAATATCACAGTCTCACGGTACTGTATTTACTGCTCTAAAATGTGTTCTTTTTAAATGTTTGGGTGAAAAAAACAAATGTTTCCCCCATTGAACACGATACATTTTACTTTAAGGAGCATTTAGTCAGGCTAAATAATTCAAATAAATCATTGACTTCTGCTATCGTCATCAATTTAAAAACACAGATTTCTTTACAACGTAATAAGTCATCTCTGGATATTAGGGCTGCACAATTCTGGCTAAAATAAGAATAAAGATTTTTTTTGCTTAAAATCAAGATCACGATTTTCTCAGGACTCTCAGGTAGATGTAAACTGTTTGTTCAAATGCTAAATTTTATATAGATTTGGAATGGTGAACTTGAACAGATTTAAATATGTCCAGGAATGTTATTATCTCAGAATACAACTATTTATAAATCTGAAGTTGAATTATTATGTTTAAGACATATGCTTGTCATTTCTCATTGACACCATTATAAGACCTTTTTCACTGATAAAAATGAGACATTTATCATTATCAGATTCAACTTTTGCATTATATTCAACATTATACAGGCTACAGTAGTTATACTGACCCAGTAAACATTTATTTTCATGTACAACACTGTGTTCGCTATGAAAGAAAAGCATATCAAATGCTTGCCGTAATCGTAACTTTAAAATGCAATAAAATCATTTAAATGAAGTGCGTGCTTTCGGTTTCACTTTCAGTGCCAAGTGTGGCTCATGGCTGCGGTCACTTTGAGAAAAAAAAAACATGCAAATTATACCTTCTGCAAGCAATTTGTTTTTAAAATGTTTGCTGACCAGGTGTTTTGATGTGAAGGGTCCTTTTCTGCTATAGATACTGTTGCCCTAAAAAACTACTTGTCTTAAAAAAGCAAGTGAAAAAACTTACATATACCATGGGAGCGGTATAACAGAAATTTTTAGCGGTTTTTAAACCTTGGGCCCTATCATACACTTAAAATAAGGCGCAAGACGAGTTTGCCATGATGAGTTTGCCATGACGAGTTTGCCATGATGTGTTGCTACTTTCAGACCAGCACAACCCTAATATTCCCATTTTGCCCCATGTTGTTTAAATAGCAAATCCATTTGCGCCACTTTGTGGACTCATTGTGGACTCACTTTCTGGTCTAGAAAGGAGGTGTGTTAAGGCGCATTGTTGGTGCATTGCTATTTTGAGGTACTAAAATAGACTGTACAATTGCAGCTGAAAGCAGGTCTAAATTCCAGAGCAGAGCACATTAGTTGTGTGCCTCACTTACACGTTGCTTTAAACATGAAGGATGTACAGCAATAAGCAAATATCTTTACAAATTAAAAAGATCTAAAGGATTAAAATGTTACAAAAATTATCATTTTCTACATAAATATAAAAACCACTGCCTCTATGCCTTCTTCATCTCGGGGGGCTTTTTTCAGTTTATTCATGACAACTTGCATTTGTATAATGTTATTAGTAGTAGTAGTATTATTTTTTATATGCATATTTATGTTTGTTTTATTTAAAACAAGTTTAGATTTGTCCACCTGTCAGGTTTTGGACCATATGGGGCAAAAAAAAC
The DNA here is from genome assembly GCA_903798205.1 of Danio tinwini. Lineage (NCBI taxonomy): Eukaryota > Metazoa > Chordata > Actinopteri > Cypriniformes > Danionidae > Danio > Danio tinwini. The sequence continues at coordinate 28,171,277 of CAIGQZ010000427.1, forward strand.
AGGATGTGTGTTTGGATATAACTCCACACTGACCACACTTGGTTATTTTTGTTTATTTATTCGTTTGCTGGAATGCAAGATAATGGGGGATGAGACTCTGATTGGTTTATTCTCAAAACATACCCATAACCCACTAAGAAAATAAGCACAACCCTGTTAGACCATTTGCCGTGATGCAGAGCGTATTTTTCCATCCTTAAAATAGCAAAAGTGGGTTCGGACACACCCTTAATGCTTTTTGCTCCATGCGCTTTATACTTTGCACCTAGATCGTTAAAATAGAGCCCCTTGACTTTTCCAAACAGTGGTAAACCTTGAAGCCGGTTATCATCCCATGCCTAGTGCTGTAAGAGCTACAGGGATACTAGTGTAAAAAATTATTAATATTATATATATAT
>CAIGQZ010000427.1:28193182-28205342 GCA_903798205.1 Danio tinwini
ATCAAGAATTGAGAGAATCCTGCAAATTAGCAAAACTGCTAATTAGCTTAAGACGTCTGTTTGATAGGCTTTAAAAAAAAAGTCAAACCATGATACTGAACAGTGGCTCACATGGGATTTGTACCGTGATATTTCTTTCTTCCTGTAGACTGCCATTCAAATTCTGCTGTTGGTATCGAGAATTAGGTATATGCACTTTAAATTTCAGTCAGCCAGCCCCAGGGCTTCCGGTTAATTGTAATTTCATACAAATCGGCAAGTTTAAGATCTGATTTCTTAAAAAAAACAGCGATCTTCACTGATACCATATAAAGTGGGTATCAGACCAAATAAGGAGCACTGCATTACATTATATTTTTCTGTGCTATGTCTTTAAAATATGGAAATTAATTTTACCCCAGTATTTTCAATGGAATTTCTGCGCTAGCCTGCTGCTAATGACGGCGCCTGCGTTTAAACTCTTTCTTTCGTCTCTTTTTACACTTTAACAATCAAATGGATGCTTAAGTCGATTTAAATGGTTATATTTGAATTACATTACAACATCGATGCTGTGAAAGGAATCCTATGAAACTGAAAATAGTCACATAATGCCTTCACCGTAAGTTCATCATTGTCTGAAAAACACTAGCTGTGCCCATTGAGAAAATCCTGTGAATTAGCAAAACTGCTAATTAGCTTAAAACTCCTTGCCATTCTTTTTAATAGGCTTTACTAAACAATGTTTAATGGAAATTGTAACGTAATACTACCATAGTACATTTTGTTTTATATTTGAAATGTTCATAAAACTGTACAGTACTGCTCTATAACACACTGTTTTTATTTCTTCCTGTAGTTTCAGAAGAGCTGGTGCAGCAGTTTGTTATTGGTGAAAAGGGCAAAGATACAACACTACAGTGTCTTGACCAGCCTGTTAATGCGTCTTCAGTTCTTTACCAGTGGAAGAAAGATGAAGTACTTGTCGCAACCCAAAACCTCTCAAACCAGTCAAAGCATCTTGCTATTTCAGGGAATGGCTCTCTGAGGATCAGTGGCCTTCAGATCATCGATGAAGGACTTTATAAATGTGAATCCCAAACAAAGGGTGGAAGCTTGTGGCAGACTCTCTCAGAAATCCAACTTAAAATTGCCAGTATGTAGATCTGTAAATCTTACTAATGTGACAATAGAAAGCTTTTATAGATCACTCCAGTTTCTGTAAAACCTCAAACTGGTTTTTCTGGTTTAACTGCTATGCATGAACCTAGAAAACCGCCGCCATGTGACTGAGATGCGTAGGATAGCCAACATACATTAGGACTAGCTGAAATTGAAACAACTTTGTGGTCTAGTTTTTATGTGGATTTTTAAAAACGTTTGAGATAAGAAGGGGTTTTATAATTTTATTAGGAATAGGTGTATTGAAATTATGAAGAAATTTTTATTTTACTAAAGATTTATTCTTTATTTATGTATTAAGAAATACCACTGCTTTCCATTTGTAATAATAAGAAAAAGTTCTTAAATGCTAAATCACCATATTTGAGTAATTAGATTATAACACTTAAAGGTCCTGTGTAGTGCTTTAAAATATGCATTTTTATTAGATGTTTGGCGTAATCTCAACCTGAAACGCACAAAGAGAGGGTGGGACATAGTGTAGCCCCTCCCCCTTTTTGAAAACACCCAATAGCATTTGGTTTCATCATCGCTCTGTTAGTGAGTGGTTGAGCTCAAGCGCATCAAATAAAAAGAAAATGAGAAGCATCTTGAAGGGGAGCGGGGCATGTTAGATACTAGAGAGCATTTGATTGGTCAGAAGATTTTATGAGAAACTGAAGTATGAGGTGACGTGAAAAAAAACATTGATCCATTTAGGCAGAAGTGACAAACTACAAGCTGTACATGTTTACAGTGGTCCCTCGTTATTCGCGGGAGTTACGTTTCAAAAATAACCCGCAATAGGTGAAATCCACGAAGTATCAGATAAAACAGATGTGTTAAGGCTGTAAATCCCCTCAGTACACACTTTATAGACTTTTCTCAGACAGGCATTAACATATTCACACATTTCTCTCTTGTTTAAACACTCTCAAAGTTCAACTTTTGTAGAAAACTAAGTCCAGTATTATATAATGAAGCCAAAGATCAAAACCTGTTGTCAGGCGCAAACATTCATCAATGTCAGCAAAAGGTTCATAAAGCTTAATAATGTTGGCATCCAGCGTAATGTTCTTTTTTTCTCCTGCAGTCACTGATCCACAAAACTTAAGCACACTCCATCTTTAAGGGGGTCGTAACACACACCTGACGCGCTCATTCGCATGTTATTTAAAATAAAGCTATTCAGATGGTGCTCTGGAGCGGCAGAAATATAAAGTGTCCTGAGTCATAGCTGAGCACCGCAGACAGCCGACTACTTATGACGCCGGTGTGTGTACCCTGATTTGAACAATTTGTTGATGATGTTTACAATTCTAAAATGCATGGCGCTGCGCAGTGTCATGGCGCGGCACATCCAGTGTGCGACCTCCTTTACGATGGTCTTTCTGCAGACAGTTACAACCCTTTTTATCTTTGTTGAAACTCACACTGCTAGCAATCGAAGATTTATGTTAATTTGGCAAGCTGAACGCATTCTGTACTGTACAGGAGACATGGAGGAGATTGATTGATGATGGCCTACAGCCAATCAGTACACAGAACACAATGAGCTGTAAAGAAAATTCATGCATGTCAAATAGCACAAAAAATCTGCAAAAGGTGAACTGCATTTTAGCGAGGGACCACTGTATTAGCAGTTTTACATCTAAACACAAATTTTAGCACTGTTTTTGAGCGCACTTACTTATAGATATCCTAAAAACTAACAATACAGATACTAACATCTAAAAAAAAACTATATTTTCATTTCATGGGACTATTAAGGCTAAAGTAATGATGCTAAAAATTCTGCTTTGTCATTACTGGAATTATTATTTTTAAATAAATAAACAAAAAACAAACAAAAATACTTTTGTTAAAATATTACACCTTTTTTTTTACACAATTTAGAATTAAATAAATGCAGAATATGAGAACATTTTGAATATAATGTTTTCAATAGTGTTTTTGCCAGCTATGCCATCAGTTGTTTAAAAGTTTGATCTTTTTTTAAAATAGAAAGAAATTAATAAAGTGCTTTTAAATTTAGTATTTTAATTTGTGATAATATCCTATTCTTATATGTAATTATTAAATTCATAAGCCAAAGCATTAAAGATGGTGCCTTTTTATGTTTTTTTTATACTTTTACACGCACACAAGCAGAAATCAACTTCATTTTAAAACAAATTCAAATAAAAAAGTCATTTTAATTGAACATAATATTCCACTATTATTGTTTCACTTAGTGAAGTTTCACAAACTAATTTCAAGAGGAGCACGTGATATGATTGACCGCAGCTGGTCTCTCATGTACAATCATTAGTTAGCTAATCAGCTTAATCCAAACTCACTATAAGTAGCCTAGTAAAAAACTACTCCTTTATCTACGTATTCCGAAGAAACCCCCCATCCACCCCTTCCCCCCTCCTTTTCTTTCTTTACCACGGGGAGCTCTCGAGAACTACCTGATCTCGTACTCCCCTTACATGCTCAATCGACCAGGCGGGAGCCCTGAGCTCAACTATCTCCGAGCTCAGGGTTCTCTCCCGGGACAGCATGCCAAACCTGCTAATAGCATCAAGCAATATCTAAGTGTGAACTCTTGAAATATTCAATAAAAAATGTTATATTAGTAGTCTTGCTAAAATATTCGGCCATGCTTATATGTCAGATAATACTTTAAGAGCAGCTTCACATGATTAATTCTGATGTGTTATGTTATTATTAAAGTTTGTGCATTTGTTTTATATTTCAGCTGGTCCCACTGGTGTATCACTGAACATCAATCCAACGACTCTCTTGAACAATGGAACATTAATTGTCAGTAAAGGTTCGGATGTCAATTTCCATTGTTCCAGTGAGTCTTACCCATCGCAGAACCTGACATGGACAGTTCATAATTTGGCATTGGATAATCCTGAAAGAGAATTTGGAAGCAATTCTCCCCTCGCGTTCTCAATAAAAAATATCCAGCCACAAGATCAAGGGACGTACACTTGCACATCCCAGAATACACTCTCCAGGAGAACTGCGAACAAGACCCAGGAGCTGCTGGTTTACCGTAAGACATTTTGTTTCATATTTTCTACAAAAAAAATGTGTACATCCACTAATGTTGGAACCCCTGTTAAATATAAGCAAATAAGGCTGTGAAAAATGTATTTATTATGTGAAATAAATTTTTTTACTTAAATTATTAACAGAAAAAACTGCTGCTGTTGTTGAAAACAATTAATTACAAACACAACACAGTTTTATCAAAAACCAAAAATTCTTGTTAAATGTATATGTGCCACAATTATTGGCACCCCAATGAATACATTCAGTCATTTATTCATTTATTCGTTTTCCTTCGGCTTAGTCTCTATTTCAGAGGTCACCACAGCTTAATGAACCGCCAACTTTTCCAACACACACACACACACACACACACACACACACACACACACACACACACTTTAGTTCACCAAATTCACCTATAGTGCATATCTTTGGACTGTGTGGGAAACCAGAACGCCCGGAAGAAAAACATGAGAACAGGAGAACATGCAAACTCCACACAGAGATGCCAACTAGTCCAGCCGGGTAACCACTGAGCCACCGTGCCCCAGTGATTGTGGTTCCAGTATCTTACAACAACATCTACAGGGGTTTTTGTTTTATATTCAAATGCATGCAAATTCATGAGAGCAAAAACAGAAATAAAATAAGAATATAAACCAAAATTAGGAAGACAAAGGCTACTGACTATCAAAGGTCACTGAGTATTATCAATACAGTTCCAGAAAGAGGACCCCTCAAATCTTTAATGTAAATCATAAGTACATTTTTTCCAATGGTAAAAGTGTTGTCCCCTGACTCATGCACATTTTGACTGAAAGAACCTGAGAAGTTGACTATAGTAACTATAATAATAATAATAATAATAATAATAATAACTGTACATACTAGTTTTCCCAATACTGGGTTGTGGTTGGAAGGGCATTTGCTGTGTAAAACATATGCTGGAATAGTTGGCGGTTCATTCCGCTGTGACAACCCCTGATAAATAAGGCACTTGTTCTTTAAGAACAATTGTTCTTTATCACAATCAAGACAAACACTGCATCCCAAATGGCACACTATGCACTTATACACTATGTATTTATGCACTTACAGACTCAACAGCATAGTATATGAATTTAGTGCGTGAAGTGTCCAACATTGCACACTTATTTTTAACGGCGGATTAAGTGCATCTTCCGGGTATTTAAAGTGCACTTATTTTTTTTAGAATAAAAACAACATTCAGCGGAACAACAGCGGAATGAACCACCAATTATTCCAGCATGTTTTACGCAGCAGATGCCTTTCCAGCCGCAACCCAGCACTGGGAAACATCCGTACACTCTCGAATTCACACACACTCATACACTATGGACAATGCAGTTCATCCAATTCACCTATACTTGTCTTTGGATTGTGGGGGAAACCGAAGCACCCTGAGGAAACCCACGCGAACACTGAGAGAACGCGCAAACTCCACACAGAAATGCCAACTGACCCAGATGGGACTCAAACCAGTGACTTTCTTGCTGTGAGGCGACAGTGCTAACCACTGAGCCACCATGTCGCCCTAAAAAAAATATTTAAATGTGAATGCGCTACTTACACTATTTATACTACAAAATGGCGTAGAATAGTGCAAAAAGTATGCGATTAGGGACACACCTAAAGCTCTAATGTACGATTTAGACAATCTATTTTCGGAATTGTTTTGTGAATTGTTTTTCAGTACTTTTTAAATCTGTCATATATAGTAGGTGCGTCAATATCTACCCCACACTTAAAACACAGCTGAGAACAATTGGGATGTGTTATATGAAGTGAAACTAGGGTTAAATAAATTTTGTGAATAAATTCTAAAATTTTTATTCATTTGAGCAGACAGATAGCCACTCCTCATCACAAAAGAAATAAACCTCAAACTCAAGCATCTTTTTCTGTTTATATATAAATATATTTAAATATCTTTATTGCATTATAACTTTACACTCAGATAATACAGAAGTAAAAACAACAACAAAACAAAAAAAGCTTCTCAGTATTTTACATCAATATTTATGACTTCTCTTCTTATTCATTAATCAACACATTTCCAGCTTCATCGTATTTAAGGGACAATTTGAATTTGGTCCCTAAACTCCCTCAAAGATCTTGTATTTTTCTCTTAATACATAGGTTATCTTTTCCATTGTCATGTTTGTAACTATGTCTTTCAACCAACACGCCATACTTTGTGTACACACATTTTTCCAATTTAAAGAAATAATTGGTTTAGCTTGAAGAATACATATATTTATATATATGTAGTCAGTCTTTTTAATCTTGGGTATAAATGAAATTAAAAAAATTTGAGGTGACAGTGAAATATTGGCACAAAGTATCTTCCCTATTCATCTTTATTTCTATAGCGCTTTTACAATGTAGATTGAACTAAACTAAACATAGAAGTTCTAGTAAAATAAAACGGCATCAATCCAGTTTTCAGAGTTGAAGTTTAGTTTAGCTCAGTTTTGTGTGGATTAATTTTTACTGCTGAAAGTCCAAACGCTGAAGCGCAAATCCATCGATGTGCATCTCCACAAGTCCTAAACCAAGCAAGCCAGTGGCAACAGTGACGAGGAACAAACTTCACCAATTTGTACCCATTTGTAACAACAACAGCTACATCTGCTTTGTGTGAAGCTAAAATGGTTTTAAAACATAACATTAACTGTCTAAAAGAAATCTTTCAGCCATGGTGTCATCCTTTCTCCAGCGTGCAAAGGTGACTCCAATGTTGATTCAGGTTTTTAAAAAGTTTTAATTCAGCATGCTTTTACCGCTTGCGTGCATGCTCTCTCTCTTTCTCATGAAGGGTCAGCGCGTCTATGCACAAACGGCGGAGCTGCGTACAAACGGCTGCGCAGTTGTTCAAATCTGCATTTGCTGACAGACAGTTTGATCTACTTATCGGAGTTATGGGAGATGTCGGCCCGACACAATTTAATTAAATGAATTTTTTTTAGTTTTATGCCTTACCCAGAATATAAAAATACATATAAATACATTTAGATCATATACTTTAATCAATACTATTGGAATGTGAAGAGTCTTTCAACCAGCATAACAAAAAATGTTTCTGAAGACAATCACCTACTGCACCTTTAATAATACTTTTTTTTTTCCAGATGCTCCAGAAAGGCATCCCGAGTGCAGTTGGGAGTGGGGAAGTAAGCCATCTCTTGTGTTGTTCAAATGTAGCTGGTTTGGAGGTTACCCTGCACCCACTCTGACCTGGCAGGAAGTCCCAGAAAAATCAGGGGTAGTCGAAGGTCCCACAATCAACTTAACGTCTCAAGTGACTGAACGCTTGGATGTCTCCGTGAACAGGTCAATTCTGCACGATGGAGATGAAGTGAAGTGTACTGGACATCATGTGACCGGAGTGGAAAAATCCTGCTCCTTTACCCTCAGTAAGGCACTTTTATTCTGTATTACAATAATGCAGATCATCATTGAAATGTTGATAAAAGGCACGATACTTTTCTTTATTGTCCACAAGTGGAAATTTATTTTGGCTTCACCACACAACTATCAGTGTTCACATCACACATATCACAAAAAAAAAAACAAGCAACATAAATACATTCAATATCATCACATAAATCACATTAAAAACTTAATTAACCCTATTCATACTTAAAACATCAGTGTTTAAAATTCTAATGGCAGTGAGCACAAATGACATTTGAAATTGAGACACATTTGTCTTTACTTGAGGTTGCCTAAAACGTTATTTTGATGCCAAAAGCTGAAATTTTATATTTAAGGAATGGGAATAATCTTTAATAATGACACGTGCTTTTTGTTTAATTCTCATTGAATAGATTTCATTTAGTTGTCTTTGTGCTTTACCTTCAAATGCACTGGCAATTTTTACCACTCGACACAGTTTTTGATTTTGCAATCACATTAAAACACTTTCAACCAAATTCATGTATACCATCTCCAGAATGTCTTGACTCACAGCAAATAGTTGTAACCTCCTAAAGCCTGGTTTATACTCGACGTATCCGCTAGTTCGCTTGAGTGTGCGCTGCGAATGTGACGTCTTTGAAGAGTTTGCAGAGGTCCGATTTGGGTGCGCGCGACATGATTTTAGCCGGCGGAGCGCATGTTTTTTTTTTTTTAACTCAGGCGAACAGTGTGCATGGCGCCGCGTTTGATTTGAGTTTAATATGAACCACCTTGTAGAGATTTTGTCTGAAACAGTACGACTGTACAGACATCTTTGTGATCTGTGGTCATAGAGATAACCAGATGAACAGTAATTCTTGGCTTGAAATTGCAACAGCCGTGGGAAAGAAGGAAAGTTTTTGTTAAAAGGTTTTGGGAAAACCTGAGGGATAAGTTTGTTAAAGCCAAAAGAGGCCATGGCAAAAGTGGAGACCCAGGTACACAATTACAGAAATATGTTTTTCCACCAGTTATAAGTTTTACACTGATGTATATATTACAATTTTGAATTGAAAACAATTTAATTGTTACAAAACTATAATTAAGGAAAAAATTATTTCTTTGATAACTGTAAAGGAATATTTGAACGTATCAGTTTACAATATACCTTTTTTTTCCGATTTTGTTGGTGATAATGGTCAGAAATATTGGACCATTATTGCACTTTTAGCATAAGTAGAGGACAGAAACTAGCCAGACAGTAATGTGTGAATTGTCTAGTGGGCTAAATAAATAAAAAAACATCAGTATTTTTAGTAAGTGTGCTTTTTTTTGCTTTTATTTTTACCATAATAAAAATATATTTGTAGAGCAACCCAACATGTTGTCATTAATATTTTAATAAACTTTAATGGGTAACACTGTCCGAGATATGAACAAAAGCAAGTGATTCATCAAATTTGATTAAAAAAATCTTGAATGGTTATAAAATTAATTAGTTTATAATAGGGATGCTCATTTCGGTTTATTTTACCAACCGACAACTGCAGCTGGTTAACTGAATATTAACCGTTAACAGATAAATATTAAAATATTATTTAATAAAAAAAAATAATAATTGAGGTTTCTATTTTGTGACACATTAAATATTTTAAAATACTGATTTATTTTAACATGCGAACAGCAGCATACACAACATAACAAAACATCTTCACGCACCCTCAGAGTTTCAAAAAAGAATAAACTAAATAATAATAATAAAATAAACAGGCCTGCCCTGGATATTTTTCACCTAAATGACCAATTTAGATTACAAAACGAAAACGCTGACTGAATCTTTTTTAAGAACCGGCATTTGCTGATTTTTCCGAACATGTTTTTTCGTCTGTCATATAAAAATATCAATCTATTAAATCGATAGCTCTACTGAAAATATGCATTTGATTAATGCTTTGTTGTTATTATGTCACGAAACCCCTTTTAACATTATAATAGAAGTCAGTAGTTTAAAGATTATGTCATAATAACTTATTTCCTCCGTCTCACTCGCAATTAGCATCAGCGCTGGTTTGTGTCAACTCATCTGTCAAACTTTGACTAGAAATATTCTTTCATTTAGCTTCTTTGACAAAATACATCTGTAGGCACGTGGGGTTGCACGTGTTACCATCCCGCAAGTTAACAAAAATTTGTTGCACATCAGGGGCAGATCACAGCGAACGCGCTTTTCCGTTCCAAAAATGCAAGGCGCACCACACACTGCCTTTTATGTTGACAAGAAAAAAGAAGCGCGGTGCTCTTTTTTATGTCACTATACAACGACTGAATCAGCTGGTCTATTGTGTGCGAGTGTTGCTGTCCATGTTGTTATAATTGTAATATACAGAATAACATTGTGATATCCATGACTTGTAAAGTAATGCCTACAGCTCTGGCAAGCCTAAAACTGCGACCACTAGTTTCTCCTCCATCATTAAAAAAATCTGTCATCCTGACAACACAAATACTGCAGGCACCTCAACAGAAACCCTGCTCTGCTTTCATTTGATTGAAGAATGAAAAAGACGCGACTGACGTAACGCACTTTTTCGCTCAGGGTTGAGTTTTATTTCAACCGCGAGCACACAGCGCGCAACAGCATAACGTGAGGCGCGCAGGGCGCATAAGCAGCGCCAAAACAGTTAATAAACCATTAAAAAAATGCCCTTCTCAACGCAAAAAGCGCGTTCGGTGATCGGCCCCACTTATGCAGCCAGACTTTAAAAATATATAAAATAATGTTTTTTAATCGTTTAACTGATACCATTAATCGGTTACAAACGCACCCTTTCGGTTAACGGTTAATCAGTTATTTTGAGCATCCCTAGTTTCTAAATCTTCAATAATATTAATGATATGACGTAGTTCCGGAAACGTACTACTTCTCTGTTTATCTGTCTGATTTTACGGTCAGATTCTTTTGACCGCCCCCTGTCGTTTTAAAGAATATGACAATGACGAACGTGGCAAGTATAAAAGCCTTGTTCGTTTCGCGAGGTTCGCGCAGTCAGGGGGGTGTGCGATGTGGCGCCAGGCGAAAGTATAAATCCAGCTTAAAAAGATATAATCTCTGCATTGCTTTTTTACAAAATACATTCTGCATTTCAGCAAATGTCAATTTACTATCAATAAGTGTTCCTAAATATTTAAAACATCCAACTGTCTTTATTTCATGTCCGTCAAGGACCAGAGGTTTCAACCCCTTGAGTAAGAACTAGTTTATTTCTGCTAATTACCATCTCCTTGGTTTTATTAAAATATATCTCCAGTGAACTCATTTTGCACCAGTTTTGAAGCAAATTTATATCCCTCTCTTTCTGTTTTAGTCAACAAGTGCATATCATCTGCATATTTGATATACTAGCTGATTTGTGTAAAGAGAAAAAAGTAAGGGTGATACATGCAAACTCCACACTGAAACGCCAACTGACCCAGCCAAGGCTCGAACCAGCGACCTTCTTGCTGTGAGGCGAACGTAGTATCCACTGCGCCACCGTGCAGCCTTGTGTTGTAGTTTTTTGATTGTATGTTTTTTTTTGTATGAAGGCAAGTTAGGGTTGATTAACCTGTCAATCATACACAATCCACCAATAGCAAACCGCAAGCACACAATCAAATTCTAATATACAACATCAAGTCCCGCCCTACACTGCTTATTGAAACGAGATGAAAAAAAATGTTCACAATGTATTTTGATGGTCCGTTTGTTGAATTTAAGTTACATGGCATCTACATACAATACATAATCTGATATTCTCATTAGATTATAAGTAAACTGTTAGTTAAGGTTAGTATAAGTTGACATACTTGCAAAGTTTCTTCTAGTCAGTTAAATGTCTGTTGAAGGAGCAGCATCAACAGATATTAAGCAGACAGTCTACTAATACTCAAAAAATGGAACATCAAATTAAAGTGTTACCAAAAGTATTGCAAGTTTAGTTTCTCAACAATTTAACCCTTGTGTATAGTTCAAATTGGCTACCCTTTCGTTATGTTGGTGGCTGTTTTTGCCACTACATTTATTGATTGCAAACCTATGACACCATATAATTGTGCATTCTTGATTGTTGGTGGTTTTCCCTGTTTGGAGGAGGTAAAATATACTTTTTTCTGTTGATCATCAGTTGGCAGCATTAACCCTTTAGATAGGCCTGTGCAAAAAAAAAGTTTCTGGCATTTTTATGGCGTATAACAGAAAATTAAAGTGTGTGTGCATAAACAGACTTACTATGTTTACTGTGTTCTGAGAGCTGAGCTGCTTATTTAGATTTTCTCAGACATGTCAAGATACAGTAAGTGTGCAAAGGTCTCTTTCTCTCTCTTATACTGTACACACACACACACACACACACACACACACACACTGCAACTAATGTTCTGAGAGATGAGCTGCTTATTTTGATTTTCTCAGACATTTTAAGATACAGTAAGTGTGCAAAGGTCTCTTTCTCTCTCTTATACTGTATACACACACACACACACACACACACACACACACACACACACACACACA
>CAIGQZ010000427.1:28205352-28227903 GCA_903798205.1 Danio tinwini
ACACACACACACACACACACACACACACACACACACACACACACACACACACACACACACACACACTATACTACAAATAAAAGCCAGAAACTAAGCCTTTTTGCACTGCAAATAATGAAATTACAAATTGTACCTTTTCCCAACAGGGAAAACCACCAACAATCAAATATGCATGATAATATGGTGTCATGGCTTTGCAATCAAAACATTTTATTATAACGGAAGTCAATGGGGCAAAAACAGCCCCCAACATAACAAAAGGGTAGTCAATTTGCCCAGAGTGTATTAAGTTTTTGAAAGTTTATGCATCAAAATAAGTTTTGTCACCAAAAATAATTTCATTTGCTTAAAGATATGGTCAAATTAAGACTCAAAACCAGCTCCGAGTGAATGAACACATTTCCAGCAGCACACAGGGTTAACAGTTACAGTTAGCAGGATATGTTGGGACCCCCTAATGATAGTTTATTCTAAAACATAAAAACAACTTATTAAAAGTGATCATGTTTCATGTGTTTTCCAGAAATACCGTACCCAACAGGACACCCTCTGGCCACCGCTCTGGAGGGCACCAATATCAACATCAGCTGTACTGAGACCAGCTCTCTACCACCAGCAAAAACTGTCTGGAAGAAAAATGATGACCTCATTGAAAACAGCTCGAAATATATAGTGCAAGAAAATAGACCCACATTCACGCTCACTATAGTCAATGTAACAAAGGCTGATGAAGGAGTCTTCTACTGCTACAGTGAAAACCCCCTGGGCGCAAGAGAGCTGGAGGTGTATCTGAATGTGAAGAGTAAGTCTGAAAATTCAGTGTTTCTCCATACTTTAATTCATACTGTACATGTGTGTTTTTTATAATTATATTTAATAATATAATTATAAAAATATAATTAAGTATTTATAAATGAAATGTATTTATTTATTCATTTAATTAATAAATAAATTATTTTATTATTATTTATGGTCACACTTTATTTTGATGGTCCGTTTGTAACTTTGCATCTACATGTCAACTAATTCTCATTAGATTATAAGTAGACTGTTAGGTTGGGGTTAGGGTTAGTGTAAGTTTTTATTTTTATTTTTTATGATTCAACTTTTGTTATTGTTCAACAGTCAAGAGGGAAGAACACACTTTACACTACACATACATATGTTACATATTCAGCCACCTGTCACACCAAGAAAATTCAACTCAACATACAGTATAGTAAACATATATGGAAATTAAGGTAGTAATACCTTTGTAAGTACATACTCATTTATCCTAATTTTAGATATTGCCAGAGATTATCCCATTTTCTGTGTACTTCTCCCTCTTTGTTCAATCTCCCCAGCATACACTCATACGATGCAATTTTAATCATCCCAATAATCCACTCTTTCATTTCTGGCATTCTGGGACACTTCCAATTACGTAGTATCACCCTGGCAGCTGTAATGCATCCAATCTTGAGAAGAATAAAGGATATTTTACCTATATTAGGTATCACTAGTTTGTCACCCATAAGGCATAGCCGTGGCTCTACAGGTAACTCACAGCCTAGCCACTCCTCCATTATTCTTAAGGTTTTACACCAGAATAGGTAAACTAGACAACATTCCCAGATCATGTGCAAATACGTACCCTTTTCTTTACTGCATTTGCAATGCTGATTATTTCCAGCTAGTCCCATCTTATAGAGTCTGGATGGTGTGTAGTAGTATCTATGTATTATTTTGTACTGAATGAACTTTCCTCTAACTTCTCTTATATTTTAACCTACATTGGAAAGTATGTCCAGCCAAGGGTTAGTGTAAGTTGACATGTACTTGCAAAGTTTCTTCTATTCAGTTAAATGTCTGTTGAAGGAGCAGCATCAACAGACATTAAGTAGACAGTCTACTAATACTCAAATAGACCATCAAAATGAAGTGTTACCTTATTTATTTTATTATTATTATTATTTATTTATTTATTTTTGCAATTACTATTCTTTTATTGTAGTAATAAGGGTCTAGATTACCTTGTAAAATTCAAACGAAAATAACGGAGAAAGAACGTTCTCAATTATTAACTATAAGTAAATAAAAATATATATATATATTTAAAGAAATTAATTAATTATTTTTAAATAAAGTACAATGACTTTCATCACAGAAAAATATTACCCCAAATACCCCTTATAATGTTACAAAGTGTTTTTAAATTATACTTTTAATTAAGTATTTATTATTTACAGCAGTAATTAATGTGGTAATACAACATCTATTTGTTTTTATAAGAATGGCATTTATAAATCTATAAAAAAATTAATTCTTCTTTCATATATTTAGGCATAAAGGCAGTAGAAAATACTGAAATAAATTGGTATTTGAAAAATAATTAATATACACATTTGTTTGATCAATATAAAAAAGCAGTAAAATTGTTGAACAGTACTTTGAATTATTTTTTATATATTTCAATATATATATTTTTAAAAAGTTTTAATATATTTCATGACATTTATACCTGTGAATTTCAGCATCCTTGAATTTCTGCTCTTTTGAACATTATCTGTTATTAAGAACTGTTCTTAATGTTATTATTAGTGCTGGGCAAATATGAATCGTGATTAATCAATTGCAAAATAAACATTTGTTTTACATAATAAATATATACAGTACACGCATATACAGTTGCAATCAGAATTATTAGCCCCCCTGTTTATTTTTCCCCCAATTTGTGTTTAACAGAGAGATTTTTTCAACACATTTCTAAACATAAGTTTTAATAACTCATCTCTAATAACTGATTTATTTTATCTTTGTCATGATGACAGTAAATAATATTTGACTAGATATTTTTCAAGACACTTCTATACAGCTTAAAGTGACATTTAAAAGCTTAACTAGGTTAATTAGGTTAACTAGGCAGATTAGGGTAATTAGGCAAGTTATTGTATAATGATGGTTTGTTCTGTAGACTATGGAAAAAATAAATAGCTTAAAGGGGTTAATAATTTTGACCTTAAAATGGGTTTTAAAAATTAAAAACTGCTTTTATTCTAGCCAAAATAAAACAAATAAGACTTTCTCCAGAAGAAAAAAATATTATCAGACATACTGTGAAAATGTCCTTGTTCTGTTAAACATCATTTGGGAAATATTTAAAAAAGAAAAAAAATTCAAAAGGGGTTCAATAATTCTGATTGCAACTGTATAATGTATATATAAATACACACATGCGTGCATATGTTTGAGAATGTTTATTTATATTTAGATATAGAATCTAAATGTATATGACACAAATTAAATATAAATGTGCTTTCTATATAACAAAATAGTTTTATATAGTTTTGTTTCTATGCATGTGAGTGTATCACATATACATAATAAATATATTTAATACACACACATATTGTCAAAACAAACTTCATTTTATTAAACGTTTATTTTTTACTTTTATAATTAATTATCCGTTTATTCTGCCGTGCATTTTTGTAGAAACTGACACATTTAACTTTTCAGTATTTTTTGATGAATAGAGTTTAAAATAACAGCAAACATTTCAAATGATATTTTTTTGTAACATACTTAAAATTACAATATAAAAATAATATAATATAAAATTATTTGTCCGTTTAAAAATAAAAGTGTTTAAAAACAAAAAAAATTGTCTGCATAAAATGTACCCAACTTGTTTCGATCTCTGTTTTGAAGTGCAAAACTTGTAAGGGCATATATTTTCATGTATTCTGGTCCTGTGTTCACATTCAACCATTTTGGAGAGGAATTCATTCTGCAATCCAGGAGATATTTGGAAAACGTTTTATTTTCTCCCCCTCACTTTTTTGTTGAATGACATTCCTGAAGACCTTTTTGACTCAGATCTTAAACCTCTGTTTACAATTCTTACATTTCTGGCTAAGAAATGTATATTACTAAAATGGTCTACTTCTCAAATTCCAACTATTTCCATGTGGATTTCTCAGTTGTCAGTTTTTCTGGCTTCTTTTGTTTTGTTTTGATTATTTTTAATTATATATTTTTAAATTTATCATTATTATTTTTCTTTTTTAAACTTGCATTTGTAAAATTTTATTTAACTTGCAGCGCTTGGGGATGTTTTGTTTGTTTGTTTGTTTGATTGTCTTTGTTTGTTTGTTTGTACTATTTGAAAATCCTTAATAAAAAATAAATAAATTAAATTAAAAAACTGTTTATGTATAAAAAAATCTAATATCTATTTTGCATGGCATAATTTATTCATATTCCAGTTTGCTTGAAAATGTCATTGTCATGAATTGTGCATCTTAAACATTCTTAAAACATTCTTAAAACAAAATATTTCTCACGTCATAGATAACTGCAAATAATTTCAGCTGTTTAAGAATGAGACACATATTTTAAACAATAGCCCACATGAGAGCTATAAACCAGCTCAGATACTTCAGATGCTAGTAATGCTAAAGCTATGACACCAGTGCATGAATGTGACCAGACAAGATGTTTCTTTGCTCTCTAACACCTCTGCCTTAGCTAATGTATTACACAACTTTACCCATGTAAATGCCTTCTGGTTTTAGAAAGTACAGTATGACTTGTATTTTTATTTATTCCCAGCCTCTGCAGGAAATGGAGGAGCCATAGTTGGGATCTTCGTCTCTGTGTTGGTAATGATGATCGGAATTGTTGTCGGTGTGACGGTGTATACGAGGCGGGATCGAATTTGCATTGGTTAGTTTTTTTTTTCCATGTACTAAAAGACACTGTTTACCTAAACATTTTTATTTACTCTCTATTTATTCTCCTTCAACAAGTGGTTTCATTATTCTGTTCTCACAAAAGATGTTACTGGTGGCCATTGACATCTAAGTGAAGTTTATGTATAAACAAATTTCGAGGATCACGTGCTTATGATTGTTCTCAGCTGTCCTGCATTAACCCATGATCGATTATCCAATCAGACGACTCCTAACTTACTATAAATAACCAGAGTTTTCTTATCTCAATATCTTTGTCTTGAAGAACCCCCCCACCCACCTTTACTTTCCCTTCCTATTTAGATGGGCGACACAGTGGCCCAGTGGTTAGCACTGTTGCCTCACAGCAAGAATGCCGCTGGTTTAAGTCCCTACTAAATCAGTCGGCATTTCTGTGCGGAGTTTTCGCTTGTTCTCCCCGTGCTCACGTGGATTTTCCCCGGGTTCCCCAGTTTCCTCCCACAGTCCAAATAACACGCACCCTAAGTAAATCGAACACTCAAAATTAATACCATAGTCAAGCTCTAAGCAAGCACTCCTCTCCTCAGTCATTCATTTCCACCATTCAGCTAGAATAAGCCGGAGGAGTTTATCGAGATCTACCGGAGCTCAAACTCCCCTCTCGCCCTGCAAACGGGAGGGAGCCCAGGGCTCGAGGATCTTACAAGCTAAGGGCTCTCTCCTGGAACAGCATGCCAAACAAGCTTTATTATCAATCATCAGCTAAATGTGAACTCTTGAAAAGACCTACGGGTCATGGAATTTCTGTAAAATCATGGAATTTTAAATTTAAATGGTTTATCTCATTTCATTGAAAAGCCAGGGAATTTTATTTATACTGTTTTGTCCAGGTCATGGAATGTCAGGGGTTTTTGTTATTGATTTTAAATGTTACTTTCCATTTATTAAAAAGCAATATTTTTTTACCATTATGCTTTTTTTTAAGAATAGCCTTTACTAAATGGTCACTGAGTGAAATATAGCTAATATTAGGTTGTGAACAAATTATATTTAGTAAAGTATAGGCTATATACAACCGGTTTGTAGTCGTATGTGACCAGATCCTGCAAAATGAATGATTTTGATATCAATGGAAAGAGGAGACTCTATGGTTTTAAAATTAGATCCTTTTCAAATTCATACCTTGAATGGTTTTGAAGAAATGCCCATTCAATTTATGGTTGTCTTCCTAACTTTTCCAATTAAAAACCTAAGAAAATGTGTTTTTTTTTATTTTTTTCTGATATCCTTCAATATCCATTGCATTTACAGAGATAAACTATATATTTTGCAGCTTAATTTTCATAGTTTTTTTAGACTATTGGCCTGGGGTGCGTTTCCCAAACAACGACGTAACTCGCGGCTGAACTATCATAGTACTATGCATTGTTTGGGAAATGAATGATGTAGTGACGAGTGTTTCCCAAAACCTGTAGTTTTTCTGTTGCAGAACCATCGTTTGAACCACGTTAGCTATAACGTAAAATCCCCATAATGATGCTCTAAACGGGACTTAACTTCTTTAGAGAAGAACCCCATAATTTCGTTGGTTAAATTATATTGTTTTACACACACATGCATAAAAAAAAAATCCAATATTAGTTTTGGTAAAAACATGCACTCGTTTTCCATATTAATTGAAATCTATGTAAATGGCACATATAGGGCCAATGCTTCCTTTACAAATATCATTGAGAATATTCCATAATCTATTCTAAATTAACATAAAATTATTTACAAAAGCTAACATGTATTCTAATCAAATATATAAATCATATAAATAAATAATTAAGGTTATTTATTAAGAAATGAAATTTAATATTTATTATTTATTAGGAAAAGAAAAGAACTTTTATTATTACTTTAATAATATCATTAATGATGACGATGATAATAATGATTATTATTATTATTATTAAGTAGGATATTGTTTATTTATTTTTTACTTTTACAATTTGACACATGCAAATCACTGCAGAAATGTGCTAACCAACAGGCCCATGTCATATACAGCACAGATACTTAATGAATAACCTACTATAAATTAAAAGCATTACCGTATGCTATGTTTTTTTGTTTTCACAAGCTTTGGAGACATAACATAAATTCCGCTTTTAAATAATAGCTCCACCTATAGCTTTCGTCATAAGCCACGGCTGTGTTCAAAATGACTTTAATGTTTTCAAAGTGCACTGCGAAAGGGAGCGCAATTGTAAACATGAAGATCGCTAAAACTGAACTGTAAAAATACTCAGCAAATAACACCTAAGAGAGATTACCTTAATGTTTGTTTTTTTATCATTCCGAGTTTAAATGTTAGAATGTTCTAAATGACTAGGGCATAGGGGGGATAACTGGGAATAGAACACAGCCAGGAACTACTGTATGTTTTCTAACTACAGCTCTAGAGGTGTAGTTCCAAGCGTACAAGTTTGCGACACAGTTTGCGAATGTTCGTTAGAACGATGGATTTGGGAAACACCAAATCAACAAACTATGTTTGTAACAACGGAACTTGCAACCTTAGTTGGCTAACGATGGTTTTTCAGAAACGCACCCTTGTATCTCAAAATAGAATGGTGGAACTAATGACCCATTTCGCCAGATCGGCTTACATATATTTTCATTTTTAGAGTGGTGTAAAATAATCATTATTCAATGTCTCAATCAATGTTGTATTAATCTTATAATCTATTCAAGAAAGTAAACTATCTACTTGAGTTTAAAAAAGAAATTCAATCTAACTTCCAGTCCGTCTTTATTTCTGACTTTAGCATCGTGGCCTAAACAGATGTGATGTGACAACACGCAATTAAAGATAATATATTATCCGTTTTGTCTGCTAAGTGCTCAAAGGTCATGGAAATTCAGCTTTTTCAGTCACACTGTAAAAAAATACTGGTTGCCTTTAAATTTTAAGTTGAATCAAATCAACCTTATGAGTCATTTGAACATATTGATGTGATTGATTATATTAGACATTGGAATTGGACATTTGGCTTAAAATGGGAACCTTGATAGTAGGGAAAAATACTAAAAAGGTAAATGGGTAAAAGTTTCGAACATTCTTCAAAATATCTTCTTTTGTGATGAATCGAAGAAAGAAACTCAAACAGGTTGGGAATAAGTAGAATTTTCACTTTTGGTGGCAATCTCTTTCATTTCTGCCTAAATAAAACGTTTTCATGAAGGTGCTTTATTTTAAATGTTCTTCACCTTTTTGTTTTTCAGGTTTAGGATTTAGGTGAGTATAAAAATGACTTGAAAACATTACAGCTGAAATATTACAGATTAATATACGTTTTATGACCTGTGCTAATAGGTTGGTGTAAAGCTGAAGCATTGTGATCTTTTTTTTTTTTTTTTTTTAGTCAATTAGATGATGACCGAGCGGGTGTTTTGAGTCTAGTGGACTCGGATGAAGAGGAAATTTTCCATGAGGCTGTTCCTCGACTCCCTCCAGTGACAAATGGAAACGCAACCACACTCGTGGAGATCCACAGAATACCATCCTGTAAGTCCATCAGTTCCTGAATATATTGCGTTTTAGACACTTGTCTAATAACTGGAGAAATATACTTGCATAAATTGGGAATTTGTTTTATAATAAAGATGTTAATCGAAAGGACTTCAAGGAATTTATTAGATTGTTGGTTGGCTGATCCTTTCAACAGTTTGTTGCAAAGTCATATTAGAGAGCTTGAAATACCATGTTTTTTTATTTTTAATTTAAGTTTTTGTGATCATTTTGTCTGTGTTAATACAAAAAAGCATAGATTTTGGCAAATAGATCCCATTTTATTGACATTTTAATGTTTTTCCCTTATTTCCTAAATGCATTAAGGAAATGAAATATATTCTGAATGCATTTCATGACATAAACGTTCCTATTAAAACCCAATAATAGCAATTTTTTTATCTTACTTCAGTTTAAGCAAAGAGGCATATGCTGTTTTCCAATTTGCACACTATCTGTTCTTCTAGTCTGTTTTCAAATAACATTAAAAAATGGTATTAATGTGTCTCAAATCACAGTATGTTAAAATGAACACTCTAAAGTTACCCGGACGGTCTACTATTTCTGGTGCTGATTTGCTGAGCAGATCTGTGCATTTTCTTTACGACTAATATTACGGTGCAGATCTGTGCATTCTCTTTTTGACTAATATTGCCCACTATAGACCTTTTTCTTTGTTGCTGCGTGGAGGGCGCCTTATGCCGAGATCAGAAGATGCATGATTTTAACCCCGATTTTGACTCGCCAACAGGTTTTGAGAAATCGCCAACAAATGCTTGAAATCACAGGCAAATCAGTGCTCATGCACGCGAGTGACAATCACACAGTGTGAACTAACTATAAGACGTGATCTGAAAGAATCGCAGATGATTCGCCAATGGCCGTGAAATATTTGCTGGAAATTTCTGGAGCTGTCAGTGAGTTTTGACTGAAAATAACATCGGCGATCACCTACAGCCAATGACAGAGCAGCATCCACTAGTGTGGCTTTATTCAAAAACAGAACTAACATCTTTAGAAAGTGCACAAACATGTTGTCCTTAAACATCACTGAGCTGTAATAATAATAATTGGCGACTAGTGGGTAGTGCAGTCACCTCACAGCAAGAAGGTCGCTGGTTTGAGCCTCAGCTTGGTCAGTTGGCGCTTCTGTGTAGAGTTTGCATGTTCTCCCCGCGTTCGTGTGGGTTTCCTCCGGGTGCTCCGGTTTCCCCCACAAGTCCAAAGACATGAAGTACAAGTGAATTGGGTATGCTAAAATTGTCCATAGTGTATGAGTGTGTATGGATGTTTCCCAGTGATGGGTTGCAGCTGTAAGGGCATCCGCTGCATAAAAACATATGCTGGATTGGCGGTTCATTCCGCTGTGGCGACCCCAGATTAATAAAAGGACTAAGTCAAAAAGAAAATGAATGAATGAGTGAATGAATGTCTCTGATTTTGACGGTAATTTAATAACATGCACCTTTTGTAAAGCTGCTTTGGAACAATAATTATCATGAAAAGCGCTTTACAAATAAACTTGAATTGAATTTTTTATGACTACAAATCACAAAAATATGCTCCGTTCAGAGAGATTTAATCTTTGACCTTAATGATGATGAATTGTGTTTGTTGTGCTTTCTGATTGACTGAAACTAATGTGTGTGTTGATTTAATAGGTGATCATGAAGACATTGCAGACAGCACCGAACAGAGCGATCAAACTCATCCAGATCTGACAGAAGCAGGACCACAGACAGCAGACTCACAACCGCCAGTTTAAGCCTACACTAAACCAATTCCTCAGACAAATTGTGAACTGTGCTAAATTATTTGTTTGTTTGTTTCTTGAGATGTTATGCTTGTGTAATAGTCCAGTGATCTGTGTAAAGGATTTAAACCAATTTTAGAGAGGCCCGTTTTTTTATTTTCAGTATTAGGTTTTAATGTAAAGGCCTCAGATGGGAAAATGATAACTTTTACTGCATCACATTACAGTATGTCAGTGAACTGTTACAGAATGAGTTTGTTTTTGAATGACTGTTTTTCATAAATGTGTATAGGTGAACAAGTCTGGGTCAGATTTCATATAAAAATAAAAAAATTCTGAAATTTTACGAAGACTATTTTGCACCACTGCAGTTTTCTTGTTTAGGTTATTTAGAATTTGACAGGACAGGGTATTGCAGAACAATTTCCTGAAATGAGTCAAACACACACTCGAATCAATATTTGACTAATAAAAAGACTAATATATATATATAACATGATAAACAAACCATAATTAAAAAACATTAAACACTATTTATTATAAGTTGGCTATACAACAATGTTAGAACACAAGGAATAAAGGAGAGTTCATGACATTATTTTTACTCTAGCAAATGTCTTATGTCGCCAATTAAATTATGATGACACTGGGGCCTTAGGCTGAAAACAATTGCATTGTGAGGTTAATCTCATGATAGTTAAGTTTTGACAGTTTTGTTTTTCCTGGTGATTTTACTATTAGATTGTAATGTCATGTATAAGCTTATGTAAATTAAAACTTTTATTTTTGGCCATAAAATAAAGATAAAAGAGATGATTAAAATATATTTAGCTGGTTTCCAAAGCAACATTTAATATTCATTTTAATAATGTATAAAACAATTTAGAATTTAGAAATAAACAAAAAATAAACAAACAAAAAATAAATAAATACCAATTTCACTCAGTTTAATTATGCCTGTAAAATCATCCTGAAGATACTAAAATTACACTGACGTGAATACAATAACCATTATTGATAATCCTCTTTTGTATATTGAGAAGTTTTATTTATTTGTAGTGTTGTTGTTTTTGTTTTCTTATCGGATGCATGTTTTATGCAAAAATTAGATAATGTTATCTGAAAAGCTATATGTTTTATTTTGTAACACTTTACTTGAAGGGGGTGTTCATAAAACTTTTATAATCATGACATGATACATTTAATCAATATGGAGATTTTGTGCTCGCTTATGAAGCTGTAATTTTCTAAGTTATGTGATTTTAAATGCAAACTTGACATTGTTTGAGATGTCTTTATGAAAACTTGACATAAAGGCATACAACATAACTTCTCTTTTATTTATATTTTATATTGACATTCTATCACACACACACACACACACACACACAAAAACACACAAACAAACAAACGACTTTGAACGTGGCATGGTTGTTGGTGCCAGACGGGCTGGTCTGAGTATTTCAGAAACTGCTGATCTACTGGGATTTTCACGCACATCCATCTCTAGGGTCAAAAAAAGAAAAAATATCCAGTGAGCAGCAGTTCTGTGGGCGCAAATGCCTTGTTGATGTCAGAGGAGAATGGCCAGACTGGTTCCAGCTGATAGAAAGGCATCAGTAACTCAAATAACCACTCGTTACAACTGAGGTATGCAGAAGAGCATCTCTGAACACACAACACGTCCAACCTTGTGGCGGATGGGCTACAGCAGCAGAAGACCACACCGAGTGCCACTCCTGTCAGCTAAGAACAGGAAACTGAGACTACAATTTGCATAGGCTCACCAAAATTGGACAATAGAAGATTGGAAAAATGTTGCCTGGTCTGATGAGTCTTGATTTCTGCTGCAACATTCAGATGGTAGGGTCTGAATTTGGAGTCAACAACATGAAAGTGTGGATTCATCCTGCCTTGTATCCAGGCCCATGCAGAGGCTTTCCAATGGGCATGCGCAGAATTGAAGATGAGGGCACAACATGACACAAACGCAAAGTAACTAAACTGAAAAGCGAGGGGAGGGGGGGTATGTGTGCATGTGCCTGCTTGTATCAACAGTTCAGGCTCGTGGTGGTGGTGTAATGGTGTGGGGAATATTTTCTTGGCGCACTTTTGGCCCATTAGTACCAGTTTAGCATTGTGTCAACGCCACAGCCTACCCGAGTATTGTTGCTGACCATGTCTATCCCTTTATGACCACAGTGTACCCATCTTCTGATGGCTACTTCCAGCAGGATAACACTCCATGTCATACAACGCAAATCATCCACAGTCACCAGACCTCAATCCAATAGAGCACCCTTGGGATGTGGTGGAACGGGAGATTCGCATCATGGATGTGCAGCCGACAAATCTGCTGCAACTGCGTGATGCTATCATGTCAATATGGAACAAAATCTCTGAGGAATATTTCCAGTACCTTGTTGAATCTATGCCACAAAGGATTAAGGCAGTTCTAAAGGCAAAAGGGGGTCAGACCCGGTACTAGTAATGTGTACCTAATATAGTGGCTGGTGAGTGTATGTATGTATTTAAATAAATGTAAAAAAAAATACTAATAAAACCTGAATTTTTTATAAATTTGCAACAATTTTGAAAAATCTTTTTTACATTGTCCTTATGGGGTATTGTGTGTAGAATTTTGAGAAAATAAATGAATTTAATCCATGTTGGAAGACGGCTGTAGCATAAAAAAAATGAAGCGCTCTGAATACTTTCCGGATGCACTGTATACTTTCATGAATAAATGCAATTTAATGTTTAGGGATCACAGAATTATAACATTTTATTTCAATATTATATTTATGAGATGTTGCTTTTATAGATATACAACTTACAGATACACAAAAAATAAAATCTAAATCCTGGTTGCCTTAAAATTTTAAGCTGAATCAAATTAACTTTGAGTCAAGTGAACTTATATTATGTTAAACTGACTTAAAACAGGTGGCGTAACTTATAAAATTAGGTTAGAACATGATAAACTTAGGTTAATAAGTTACAATGACCTAAAAACATGCTGTCAGGACTAAATGATCATATATTTTTACAGTGTATACAACTTATACAACACTACACAATGTAGGCTATTGTAAGTGTAAGTCAGCAGATTTATTCATAAATGTCCCATGATAATCACATAAAAGTATCTTACAACACTGTTTTCCAACCCTGTTCCTGGAAACACACCATCAATACACATTTTCCAACTCTCCCTATCAAAAACAGGCATCAACACCTGAATCAGAAGAGACTCCAAAAACTGACATTATAATGGGTCATAAGGGAGACATGCAAACTATGTACTGTTGTTGTGCCTTCAGGAACAGGGTTGGAAAATGCACTAGGCACACCCATAGATACTATAATACCTATGTAAAGTACAGCTCCCGACGTCACGTGACTCCTCAGTTGACCACGCCCCCTCCGCTAAATGGATTCCTGTGAGGTGTAACGTACGTTAGAAGCTTTTGTGATTTCTTCATATCATGTGTTAAGATGTGCGCTCCTCCTCAAACCTATAATGTAAAGGGTAAGACCATTTCATATGTATTTGTCATATAATAACGGGTATATTTGGGAAATACGTTTGTATATTAGCTGTAAAGGAGTAGTTCCGGATATGCGCAGCTTTTGTGTTTGATGGTTTGATTGTTGTGGCAGAGCCTCCGGAGCTGCTGGCGGAGCTAAAAGCCGCTCATCGGCCGCGGCTGTACGGGACGCCGGACTGTGAGACCTGGAGCGCCCGCTTCTCTCCGGACGGCTCCTATTTCGCCTGGTCGATGGGCTTCGGGGTTATCAAACTCCTCCCCTGGCCGCTGACATCCAGAGAGTGCGTCTGTTTTCATTACATAACATATAACATGTGTTTCTGTGTTATATAATGTAGAAAACAAATAGCTATTTATATATTTAATAAATGACTATGGGAGAAGCTTCCGTCATTAAGGGATATCTAACAACAATAATAATGCTACTGCCTTTGTTTTTTTTTGTTATTATTATTGGAGAAATATGCAAAAACATGAAAACAACTGAAAAAAAACCAAACAAAAACAAAACAATAATAATTAAAAACAATACCGTAAACAGAACATAACATGCTATGTAAATTCATTCAGCAATTTTAAAGATAACTTCAAGTAAAGCATTATCTTTTATTATTATTATTATTATTATTAAAACAACTTGCAATTTAATGGGATAGATCACCCATGAGGCAAATTCTGACAAATCCTTTACGTTCTAAACCTGTTTGATATTTTTGTTGGACACAAAAGAAGATATTTCGAAGAAAGCTGGAAACCTGTAACCATTGACTTTCATAGTATTTGTTTTTCCTATTATTGAAATCAGTAAATACAGGTTTTTAGCCCTTCTTCAAAATATCTTCTATATATTCTATAAGGAATCTCATAAAGGTTTAAAACCACTTCATGAGTAAATAGTGAATAATGTTTAATTCTGGGTGAACTATCTCTTTAAGTAATGTCACATTTATTTCTGTAATGCTACAGTACATCTAGCATAATAAATTTCAAAACAAATCACAGCAAAAAAACAAAACAATAATAATTAAAAACAATACCGTCAGCGCATAGCATACCTTGTCTGTAAATTCATTCAGTCACTTTAAAGATTATCAGGGAAATAAAAACATTTGTTGTAAAATTTTATACATATCTCAGATTTTTTTTGCTTTTCAGAAGATTCACAGAAGAAAAAAGAGATCAAAATCAATACGAAAAAAATGTTAACATATACTAGATGATTTAGCAAAATTTTCTTTATGAATGTGAAACTTTGGCAGTATAAAACAAAGGTTAACAATAAATTTTAAATCTTTATTGAATTTGTTTTTGTTATAAAATGATGTCTTTCATTGTAAAACAATAATTTAACTGTGACCTAGCAATTTTGCTAAATCCACCAGAAACTGTTTACAACTTGACAATCAAAAACTAAATTATTTATCTACTTTAAAGAAGGAACAAATATTATCCACATTGATGTATCTTGATAATAAAGACTTGATTGAATTAATTGTATGTAAGATTTCATTCATTTTCCTATTAATACAGTATTTAAAGAGGATTAACCAAGTCTTCTCCAATCAATATCCTTTATTGCAGTTATTTTAGGAGTAATTTTTTTTTTGCTTTTTAAAAATATTACAAATATGTTTGTTATTGTATTTTTTTAAATCAGTTAAGGTACTGTCTTTGTTAACAGTCATAAAACATGTAGGTTACATAATATAGGATACACACCTACACGTGTGTGTACTTTTTTTACATATACATATTAAATTTGTCATTCAAATGTCATAAAATGGCTAAAAAAAATAAATTTTAAAACCTCCTCAACCCTTGCAATTTTAATGACAAATATAGTCTACATAGTCTTATTTGTTTACATTAATAGTAAATAATTGACCCCACTTTTTCATCTGTTTCGTTAATTAATGTTAATTAATGTATTTACTCACATGAATTATTAACAAACAATACTTATACAGCATTTATTAATCATAGTTCAACATTTACTAAAGCAATATTAAAATCCCAAATTATTGTAACTGTTACTGTAACAGCAACTGTTAACATTAGTTAATGCACTGAGTTAACATGAACTAACAACGAACAACTTTAATAATGTTAACAATGATGAATAAATAATGTAATAAATGTATTTTTCATTGTTTGTTCATAATAGTAAATACATTTATACATAATCTTACATTAACTAACTGGACCAATGTAAAGTGTTACCAAATAATTATATTATACTAGATAATACAAATTGCAATAAAAAGTATAATATAAACCATATATAGCATTGCTCCTGCTCCAAAGTGAATATAAATGACAAAGCACACAAAAAACTTAAAAAAAAATATTAAAGGAAACCATAATTCTAATAATATTAAATCCAAACAGTAGTTTACAATAATAATAAAAACTATATCAGTATTATTAATTTAATAGTAGGATATAAAAGAGGAAAACGTGTCAAATGTGTGTGTATACATTTATTTATTAAGTAACACTTTACAGCAATGTTGTATTAATGTTAGTTGATGTATTTACCTACATTAACAAACAATGAACAATACACACATTACAGTATTTATTAACCTCTGTTAACATTTAATGGAAATAAAGTTGTTCATTTTTAGATCATGTTAACTCACAGTGAAAAAAAATAGATATCAATATCTATTCAGATATTCAGCTTCAGATATTAATAATAAACTATGATTTATAAATGCTGTACAAGTATTATTTATTATTAGTTCATGTTAGTAAATACATTAACTAACATAAACTAATAAAATCTTGTTGTAAAGTGTGAGTTTATTTTAACTAAATCTTTTTAAAATATTTCCAAAATAATGTTTAACAGAGCAAAGAAATTTTCACAATATGTCTGATAATATTTTTTTCTTCTGGAGAAAGACTTATTGGTGTTATTTTGGCTAGAATAAAAGCAAATTTTTATTTTTTAAACACTATTATAAGGTCAAAATTATTAGCCCTTTTAAGCTATATATTTTTTTCGATAGTCTACAGAACAAACCATCGTTATACAATAACTTGCCTAATTACCCTAACCTGCCTAATTAACCTAGTTAAGCCTTTAAATGTCATTAAGCTGTATAGAAATGTCTTGAAAAATATCTAGTAAAATATTTACTGTCATTATGCCAAAGATAAAATAATTCAGCTATTAGAGATGAGTTATTAAAACTATTATGTTTAGAAATGTGTTGAAAAGAAATCTTCTCTTTGTTAAACAGAAATTAGTTTTTTATAAACATTTATTTTTAAAAACTATAATGCTATCTCAATTGTACAAAAATTACAGTAATGTGAATACAGCAATTATGCAGTACCACAATAAATTAAAAAAAATAAAAAATAATAATATATATATATATATATATATATATATATATATATATATATATATATTAAGGTAATTTATTTGTTGACAGCATTAGTTTTTATATCAGTGCATGTATCTGATCAATTGTTTATTCATTGATAATAATTTTTAACTACAGTTCTTATATTAAGAGATGCAATAATATTACCCTTTTTAAAAAATGTACAATACCACTACAGTAAAACAGAACATCATATACCATATGACTGTTTTATAGTTTAACATCATTAACCACAATAACCACAACAGAGCTTCTTTTTTTTTTTCAAGTCACATGATAATGTGGACGATTGTTCAAAGGACGTTAAAGATCAGTGATGGATGCGGATCCAGATTATCTACTTGAATGAAACGCCTTCTGTGCTTCTTCTTTGTGTTTGCAGTAGTGCTGAATCTGGGTGCAGTAAAGAGAAGATATTAAACTGCAGGTTTCTAGTGTGGGCGCTAGCGTTTGGACCCTGCACATCCACCCGAGTGGATTCTGCACACCAGCACAGACGAGAGCATGAGCTGCTGCTGGCGGCCGGTCTGCACAACGGCTCCATCCAAGTGTGGCTCGTCTCCACCGGTAAGACACTGGACTCTGGACTTCACCATCAAGACTGGTCGACATATTATTTTTTTTACTGGTCTAAATATTAACCACCTGAAGCACATATTGACACCCTTGGCTAACACGAGCGAAGAAGGTTGTGAGGTAATAACTTTGTCATTTAAAAATGTGATTGTTTTTATTATCGAGACTAAATAATTGCAAACACAACACGGTTTTATCAAAAAACTAGTATCTTTTATAAGATTCTTTCATTAAAATATCCAAAAACCACTAGAACAGTACCAGTGTTATATATTTTGCTGACTTATGTACTTGCATTATCCCAAATGTTTTGAAGAATGTTCAAATACATCGAAAACAAAGCAATTTAAACCAGTGTGCTGTATGTTTATGCTAATGACGTCATACACCCTTCATTTCTGCTTTGGTTTTATAGAAAAATAATTTTTGAAAAGGGGACTTAGCATCAAGCAGAGCTCCACAATGTTGTCAACTGATTCTGAGTGGCTGTCAGTATTTCATCATTATTAGCTGAAAAAAAATCATTTTGAAGTGATCCCAATGATATTGTTTCTCTATGTCTCTTTTGTTATAGCTTTGATCTAAAAATCCTGCTGTTGTCTTAAATTCAGGATGATTTTTAGAACAATGTCTGTATAGTTTTTTATGCTCTGTGTGAATGGGCCTTTATTCTGCTTCATACTACTATGATAATAAGTCTTGAATATTTTAGCTTGAATCCATGAATATAATTTCTGCAGGAGTCCCCTAGAATTTAAAGTTGCTGTATGTAAGTTTTTGACTCTTCTAAAGCATAAAAATACCATAATATGTTTGCAGATATTTAAGAAACATGCTAAGTGAACATTCTAGTTTATCTGAAAAACAATGCTAAAGTCAGATATTCTGCTTTAAAAATGTGCTTTCTGTGTTGAAACGTCTGTCTTTGTTTTGGTCCCTTAAACCTGCCGAATTTAGCCAATTATATTTCAGTGCCCCTGGTTGCCTTGGTGGAAAACTATGTATTTAGGTTTTACAATCTAATTAATACATATTAAACCTCTTTAACATTAATTAATGCACATTCTGAACCACTGATATGTGTTGGCTTTTACTGAATCACGGATCTAAAGTTTTATTTCAAGCGTTTTTTTTTATTTACAAGATCTGAGGTGAACTATCTGCTGTTACTTACAGTTGTATGGCAATAAATGTCATGTGAAATGGCACGCAAACTTACATTATAAGCATTTAACACTGAATAAAGCACATGAGGTGTACCTGAGGTGAGCATTGTCATATTGTTTTTGTGGTTCAGCTGCAAGAAATTGAAGCTGTTTTTAAATAATACATTTCAGGTGTTGGTTAGGACCAAAACTCCTTTTAATATGAAAAATATTCATTATATTGCATTCTATTGCATTATATTCTTACACGGTTTAAATCAGCCTTTAGGCTCGATAGTCAGGCAAGCTCCTCTTGGTGTGGTCAATCTGGCAACCTGCACTTGGGTGGAGTCATGAAAATGTGTTTTAAAACAGGCGTGCCTAATTTAACCACTGGGTGTCAAACTTACATACTACACCTATAATGAAGACCACAACTCTCATGATTCCACACTCAGTCATGAAGTCATCAAACTTTGCCTTTGTTTGTTGTGAATACGCGCCCTCTAGTGGTAAAAAATTACATACTGTGCTTTTAAATGCATGCAAGCTAAATATTTTTAAGTATATTCATGTGAGCTACATAGGTTTAAGTATATTCCCATTGACATTTTACATTTTTTAGTACACCTGGGTGGTGACCAGAAACATGAAACTGTTCAATGCCCTCTAATTTCACAGGGCTGTATATGAGGAGACACTCAAACTAAACCAACTCACTCAGTCATTCATCACAATGAGTAAAACCAAAGATCAGCTGTGATTTGAGTTAAAAAGGTTGTTGAGTTTCACAAAATGGAAAATACTGAGTTTTCTGGTTCAAGAAGGTGGGTTTGCTTGCATCAGAAACGTACGTTACATGGCTAACCTGCTCCGGAGCAGGTTTTTTTTCTGGCATAACGATTGCAAACTGGATCAACTGTAAGAAACGTATATCTGTATGTTTATCTGATGCAACAAAGCCACTCCCCCAGTCCCCGTCTATCTTTTTTTGCTCCTAGATAAATTCTTTAACACTCAATGCATTTTAAAGTCAATATAATTCATCTGTATTTTATAAACTATAATTATGTTGTATTTAAATTTTATATATTTAAATAGTCAAATTCAATTATCATTTAATATTAGCAATATCGTAGGCACGTTTATATACAGTGGCAATTCAAAGAACTTTACATAAACAAGTATAAAAGGAATATAAAACACAAGTATAAGAAATACAAATAACAAAGAATAAAAGTGATTGAAAACAGATTTGAATGTGTTAAAACAGGTTTAAAATGAACATTTAAATAACTATAAATTTGCTTTAAAATATAAAGCTTTTAAACCAATGGCTTTTGAGCTGTTTGTGAAACTATGTTATAAAAATCAGTGGTTTGATTTGCACTGATATACTGTGGGTACATTGTTATTTAGATTTTATTTTAAAGTAGTTAAAAAATAGTGTCAACAATTTAAGTGAAATATTAAGTACAGTCAGGACTTTCATGGCAAAGAAATGAATAAAATTTGAAATGGATGGTGCTTTATAAAGTCCTTGAATCTGCTGTTAAGAAAAGAGTAAGTACTCTGTATTTACCAAGGGCACCAATATTCATGGAAGGCACTTTAATATCTTCTAATATATGTTAGTAAATCCCCTCTTCTGTCATCAGGAATTCTGCAGTTTAGTCTAACCGGACATCAGGCTCCTGTGAGGGATTTGGTTTTTGCTCCAAATGGAAGTCTTACACTTATATCGGCCTCCCGGGACAAAACCTTAAGGATATGGGATTTGGGAAAGAAAGGTCAGAGCATTTGATGTGGCAGATATAAGTAATGAAAATGTATGAAAATGAAAATAGGTTTTCATGAGCTCAGATTCTGACTATATGAACATTGGGTTGTTAATATTTGCAGGCGCTAGTCCTCATGTGCTGCGGGGTCCAAACTACTGGGTGTTCAGATGTGCCGTATCGCCTGACAGCAGTGTCATCGCCTCTGTCTGCAACCTCGACTCTGTGAGTTTCTTACTTTTAGTGTTAAGTAATATGAACCCTTTTCACAAAACAAGTTTGATGTGTTTATTGGTCATCATCCACATATTAAATCCTTGAAAGTTTTTAAACAAATGTATGCTCATTTGTATGTATTTATGTATATATTATATTATCTTTGCATAAAATTACATAAAACAAATTATCGATTGTGTGAGGCGTTTGTAATGCAGTGTCTATGGGGTAGAACAGTAAATCAGTCTCACACAATTTTTTTCCTTTTTCTGAAAGTTTTGATAACACCATCATGGAGTTTTTCTTTAAGTATTCAGAGAATAGGATTGTAAAAAAATATCACATTGAACATCAAAATATTCCATTCAATGCGCTCTAAGTTTACCCAAATATGATGACTTCTGCTACTGAGAAAGCCAGAAATAAGAAAACTCCATCCACAATCTCACCCCTCCATAATTTGTCTGCCCTCATCCACATTGCTGCTCTCTCTCACACCCTGAGATCTTCTTCCTCCCTCCACTTGTCTGTCTTCATCTGCTCGTCTATCGTCTATGGGCAATAGAGCATTTAGCCGCTCTGCTTCCCGGCTTTGGAACTCACTACCACCTGCCATCAGAAACATTGACTGCCTCACATTATTCAAATCAAAACTCAAAACCCACCTATTTAGGATGGCTTTTAATACTTAATTTGTATCTGCACTATTGTTGAATTTATTTTTTATATTATATTTCTTGTTTTATTGCTCTTGTTTTACAGTTCGGTGTCCTTAAGTTGTCAGAAAGGCGCCTTTAAATAAAATGTATTATTATTAAATGTGAAAAGGGTCCATTGTAGCATTACGTACTTACTATTTTAATAGTTATTTTAATTTTCCATTAAAAATCAAGTTTAAATAGTTAATTTTATTATTCTATAAAGTATTAAATCATTTTGTTTATTGCTTATTGATTTAAAGTCTGCTGTTGAAGTCATTTTTAAAAAACACAATTATTTTAATTGAATGAATTTCGACTTTTAATCACTGACAAACATACACACACACACACACACACGTACGCACACACACACACACACACACACACACACGTGTATATATATACATACATACAGTTGAAGCCAGAATTATTAGCCCCCCTGAATTATTAGCCCCCCTGTTTATTTTTCCCCAATCTCTGTTTAATTGAAAGAAGATTTTTTTCAATATATTTCTAACCATAATAGTTTTAATAACTCATCTCTAATAACTGATTTATTTTACCTTTGGCATAATAATAGTAAATATTATTTTACTAGATATTTTTCAAGACACTTCTGTACAGCTTAAAGTGACATTTACAGGCTTAACTAGGTTAATTAGGTTAACTAGGCAGGTTAGGGTAATTAGGCAGGTTATTGTATAACGATGATCAGAAAAAAATATATCTTAAAGGGGCTAATAATTTTGACCTTAAAATTGGTTTTAAAAGATTAAAAACTGCTTTTATTCTTGCTGAAATTAAACAAATAAGACTTTCTCCAGAGAAAAATTTTATCAGACATACTGTGAAAAATTTCTTGCTCTGTTAAACATCATTTGAAATTTTTAAAAAAGAAAAAATTTTTAAAGGGGGGCTAATAATTCTGACTTCAACTGTATATATATATATATTTTCGGCTTACTGCCTTTATTAATCCGGGGCCGCCACAGCAGAATGAACCACCAACTTATCCAGCACATGTTTTACGCAGCGGATGCCCTTCCAGCTGCAACCCATCTCTGGGAAACACCCATACACTCTCATTCACACACATACACTATGGACCATTTTAGCATAACCAATTCACTCGAACCAGTGACCTTCTTGCCGTGAGGCGACAGCACTACCTACTGCGCCA
>CAIGQZ010000427.1:28232903-28259094 GCA_903798205.1 Danio tinwini
TATATATATATATATTCAATTTATTAATTGTACAATAATTTGGATTTATTGGTCAAACTATAACATTATTTGCTAAATAATTTCATGTTTATTTTTCATACATATTTTCTCATATTCGTCACAATGTACATAAAAATATCAATTCATTTCCTTGCAGAGATTGTGAGGTGTGTGCTTACAGAAGTGATAATCTGCTGACGTCTCTCAGTTTCTCTCCTGTTGGTCTGCTGCTCGCTTTCAAAGACTACAGGTGATCCGCGTGTGCCTTTTACATCTCATTCTTCTCATATTGTCTCATATTTCATTCTTCTCATACAGTCCCATTTTCTTAAACTGGAATGATATACAACAAATGTGTAGTATACAGTAAACTGAATCCTTTTTAAATGTAAAATAGCACATAATGCTTAAATGTAACAGGGAACATTTGATTCTGTCACTAATTGATGTTTAACCAATTGTTCTACTTTTTAAACCAGTAACAGAGTGTGTATTTCCCACCATTTTGTGCTTTAGCTAAAGATGCTAACCCTTCAGATACCATATGGCATGTTTAAAACAGATTTGCTTTGTATTTTCATCCTATTATTGTTTTTGAAAAGCGAATGAGATTTGCCATTTATATATTGGTGTATTCTAAACATTTTGTACAAATTAATGAAAGGATAGTGACACACGTTTAAGAGTTTCCCGCCAGGGGAAGTGACATCAATTGGAGCACATTCTTTTTTTTGGTCAGTGCTTTAAAACTGAAGACTGACTTTTTATAACTGTTGTAACATGGCAACAGACACATTTTTTTAGTTGCTGAAATAATAAATAATACAGATAATAGATGTTTTAATGAAAATGTTTTTCTTCGTAAAGACACACACACACACAAAGATAGAAAATGAGACATTTCATAATGTACGATTCATGAGGTGGACACAGTCAAAAATAGGTATAGTTCTGTTTGTTGTCAACAAGCAGTACATTTTCAATTAATAATAATAATTCCTTACATTTATATATCGCTTTTCTGGACACACAAAGTGATTTACACATTTTTTTTTGGGGGGGGGGGATCTCCTCATCCACCACCAGTGTGCAGCATCCACCTGGACAACATGACGGCAGTTATATTGCACCAGACTGATTGGTGGAGAGGAGACAGAGTGATAAAGTCAATTATGATATGGGGAGGCCATAATGGACAGAGGCCAGTTGCAAATTTGGCCTGGATGCCAGGATTAAACCCCTACTCTTTTTTTTTTTTTTTTTTTTTTTGAAGGACATCCTGGGATTTTTAACGACCATAGAGTCGGGACCTTGGTTTAACGTCTCATCCGATAGACAGTGCTCACTGAGCAGTATAGAGTCCCCATTAATATACTGGGGCATTAGGACCCACACAGATCGCAGGTTGAGCGCCCCCTGCTGGCCTCACTAACACCACTTACGGCAGCAACCTAGCTTTCCCATGTGGTCTCCCATCCAGGTACTGACCGGGTGCAGCCCTGCTTAGCTTCAGTGGGTGACCATTATTACAGTTTGCTTTTAAAATATTTAAGATTTATCTTAGAGATGCAAAATGTAGTTCTCGAATCAGCCACACATGCATCTTCAGATCCGCATTACCGAACGTCATGCTTCTGACCTCATACTTGACTGTCCTGTACTTTCTCTTTTGATACTTGCAGGGCGTTACAGATCTGGGACATGGAACGAGATAAACTGGTCACAGACACTGATCACAATCGCTCTGGTGGCGTGTGCTGTGCTTTCCATCCACAAGGGGGCGTCATCGCTACAGGGTAATGCAAGTCACATCAATGGCTTTTTTTTTTTACTTTATTGAACAAAGTAAACAATACAACTATAAATGGCCTGGTACAAAACACAAACCTCCTCAATCAACCAACAGACAAGCATTCTAAACAAAATGTAATAAAAAGATAACTAAAAAATAAATAAAATAAAATAATAAAAAAACACCTAGGGGTTTTCAGTAGGTTAAAGGTGTTCTATTAAATCAGAGAATTACAGCATTCTTTTCCTTCATTTGCTTAAGCAATAAAAAATTAAGACAAAGTTCCTTGTGAAATACATAACATTTAGGTGAAATTCTTAAGAACCTATTCATATGTAAAAAGAACTTCCGAAAAGTCACATCAATGGCATGCAATACTTTTAATGCGCACACCTTACCCGGCCCCTAACCCTCACAGTGACGTCACTAGCACTATTGTATCTGAGATATGCAATCTCAGCTTGCATATTAATAAGTCTGCATCCAGATACTATTGCATCAATGTGCTATAATGAGTGATCACATTTACATATGCACAAATATGCTTATAACTCACAAACGTCAGCTTATGGAATAAACATGTTGTCCAAGTTCACATGTAGACTAATAAGGAAAGCTAGCTTTGCAAGACTACATTTTTTTTTTCTCCCAGTGATGATGTCAACATGAAATTTGATATATTGGGTGTTTACATATTACTGTAACTTTTAACATGTTAAATAAGTAATTACAACCCCTAATATAGTATGTCAATGGAAAACGTACAATTTGTTCATTACTCTCGAGTGGAGTTATAGATGAAGCTTTTTAATTGGAGCATTTCTATTTTTGTGCACAAGATGAAAACGTTTCTTTTGGAAAGGTGTGAAAGTAATTATAGAAAAGATTTGTGAGGTTAATATACCAATGTCTCCTTTAATTTTTTTTTATTTCATTTATATCCCAAGGAGATCAAGTTAAAAAAGACGGAGCATATATTTATGAATATATATATTCTGCAAGCGGAACAACTTAATTCTTTAAATTGGAAAAGTATACGTGTACCAAATATAGGCTGTTGACTGAAAGAGATTGTAGCAAACATGTCAATGGAAAATACATTAATAAGTTATTGTTATATATTAAGAAATAATTACATAATTTTTGACAGAGTTTAGGGAGCTTTTATGATTAAAAGGTGGTGGATTTGGAAATGTTTTACTAGATGATTAGTAAAAGAGGTGATATTGTATTCTGGTGTAAAATACTGAGAAGCCTTTTGTCTTGTTTGTTGGTTTGTTATATCTGACACATGGAAATGTGTATGTACATGTTAAAATCTAATAAAAAGAAATTAGAAGGAAAAAAAGGAAAACGTTTTATTATTGTTTGAGTCAAGAAAGTGTCTGAATTTGTTGTATTTTTGCTCATTAAAATACCCATTGGAAAAAATGAGGGTTATTACAAGACTTTTGAATATATATATATATACTTTTTAAATATAAATAACTTAAAATAAAAATAAACTTAAATGAATAACTTCAAATAAATAAAACTGTCCTGTTTGTTTGTAGGTGCAGAGATGGACATGTGAAGTTCTGGAAAGTTCCTCATCTGGTCCCGAGTCTCAGACATCTGTGCCGTGTTGCCCTGAGATTCTCCATTTCCACCTATCAGGTGGAGGCTCTTCCCTTGCCAACAAAAATCCTGCAATACCTTACTTACAGGGACGTTCCCAAGCAAAAGATTCTATATTGTAAAGAGCACGGCAGGTGACTGAAAACAAGCCATATATGAGAATTAAACTTCACTTTAAATGCTAGGATGCCTAATTCCCCAAGAACAAAATGACATAAATGCTGAATTTATACTTGAAATATTTATTTAAATTTTTTTTTACACAACTAATTTGAAAAGTGACGCATTTGTTTTACAAAGTACTGAAACAAGCTTCATTTCAAGCATAACAATTAAATTTCAACAATATTAGAGTTTAACATTGTGATCAAAACTACATGAGGTTATTAAAGGGATAGTTCATCCAAAACTGAAAGATCATTCACTTGTCCCAAACCTGTTTTAAGATTTTTTTCAGCTGTCAAACACAAAAGAAGATATTTTGAAGAAAGCTGTACACCTGTGACTATTGACATCCTTAGCATTTGCTTTTCCTCATATTGGCGTCAATAGTTTTCATGCTTTCTTCAATTTATCCTCTTTTGTGTTCAACAGAAGAAAAAGTCACAAAGGTTTAGAACTTACCCGATTTTCATTTTTTGGGTGAACTGTCCCTTTAAGAACTTAATCTCATGACATCACAGATCCACGTTTTAAAGTTGGAAACCAAATGATCTATCCATCGCTGACGACTATGTCTCGAACAGCTTGAAAAGCAGCAACCATTGAGCTCAGCTGAATCTTCTCACTGGTTCCAGAGGCCAGACGATACCTTATTATTATTATTAAAAAAAGAAAGAACAGGAACTGAATTCATAATGTACATTCTAAACAAACACCTCAATGTTGAAACATTAATAAAAAAAAGTATATAAATACTACATTTTAAACAACCAGTTCCAACACTAATATTATTTAAGATGTAATTACTTTCTGTGACGCAAAGCTTTCAGCGTCTTTATTCCAGTCTTTATAATCAGAGCTTGTTTATCTTTATCAAGTTTATCGGTAACACTTTACAATAAGGTTCATTAGTTAATGCATTTACTAACATGAACTAATCATCAACAACACTTGTACAGCATTTAATAATTATGATTCAACATTCACTAATGCTTTATAAACATCCAAGTTCATGCTTGATAACATTAGTTAATGCACCGTGAATTAACATGAACTAACAATGAACAACTGTATTTTCATTAACTAACGTTAACTAACATGAACAAAGGCTGTAGTAAATGTATTGTTCATTGTTTGTTCATGTTAGTAAATGCATTAACTAATGAACCTTATTGTAAAGTGTGACCAGTTTATCTTTTACTGACTACTTTAAAGTTATTAAAAGCACAACAAATGGTGAAATAGCTGAATGGAGTACTTGCACACACAGAGAACACATCTCAGACAGCATGCAAACCCCAAATTAATTTCTTATTTACAGTTTTATTTATTTATTTGTTCTTGCATGGGCAAAATTATGGCAATATACTAATCTTTAAAACCAGCCAAGCTCAAAAAGATGCAAAAGAGCTCAATTCAGTACTTGTGCAGCACATCTTTGCCTTCTTAAGTTCTTATTAGCATCTTTTAGCTCTTGAATAGACCAATAGAAAATGATTCCAACATGCAAGTCTTGTGGAATATATCCTTAAATAGCCATTTGGGGTGATTTTGAGACTTAATTTGGCCACAACTTTCTCAGTGTTTCAACAAATGGAATTATTGTCGGTGACAAATATAATTTTGACACAAATTTGGCGAAATGCTTTGAAAATTTTCACTTCCGGCAACTTTATTACCCTTTCCCCCCCCCATTGACTTCCATTATAATGATATTTTTTGATGGCAAAGCCACGACACCATATAATCATGCATTCTTGATTAATTTACAGTTTATAATTTGCTGTTATACTCCATAGAACTCCATATAAAAGCCAGAAACCTTTTTTGCACGGGCCTACATA
Organism: Danio tinwini; assembly: GCA_903798205.1. Taxonomy (NCBI): domain Eukaryota; kingdom Metazoa; phylum Chordata; class Actinopteri; order Cypriniformes; family Danionidae; genus Danio; species Danio tinwini. The sequence goes on from CAIGQZ010000427.1 coordinate 28,238,319, forward strand.
AAGAGTTAATGCTACCAACTGATTAACAACAGTAAAAATGACTTAATTTTACCTCTTCCTAACAGGAAAAACCACTAACAATCAAGAATGAATGATTATATGTTACCATGGCTTTGCAATCAAAAATGCCATTATAATGAAAGTCAATGGTGCAAAAACAGCCCCCAACATAACGAAAGGGTAGTCCACTTGAACAATACACAAGCATTAAGATGTAAGATATATTGATGTAAAAAGCTGAGACATGACAGATGTGTATCATTATATTGGATCCGTGCATTGCATCTTAAAGTGGCCCTATTACGCTCTTTTAAAGCTTACTCAATTTGTTTTGGAGGTGTCAATGTTTATGTATGCATGCAAGGAAGAACTAGTTGATCCACCTCAACCTCCATCGCAAGCGTTTCTGGTGAGCTTATGAACAAATTGGGGTTTGGGGTTCTACATTTTCTATACATGTGCACAGCTATTAAGTAAACCCATTTAACTTAAATATTGACTTAATTGAGCCACTTTAAAACATCATATGAGCCATAATCTATAATTAATAATAATCATATAAAAATTACATCCCAGAGCTTTATCACACACTACATGAACAGTAATATCAGACAAAGCAAAACGTTGGCACTTTAAAGTTACCACAGCCTGATTAAGCTGCTGCTGTCTTTGTCTCGAATGTTAATCCAACAACAAAAAAGCCAGAGAATTATCAACTCGTTTCTCTTCACTGAATAACTTTTGTTGCTTTATCTATACTTAGTTTACACTGTGATGATGACAATACAATTATCATTATTCTGTAGCTGAACAACCACAAATCTGACAGACTTTTGCTAATTTGTATCTGTTAAACCTTATTTATGTGTGTTACCGTGTAATTTGTTTTTTTGTTGTTTTATGAATGCCTTTATTAATATTTATATGTTTGCTGTGATATCAAAAACTGAGAATTATGAACATTTTATCTTTATTTTGTGGTCATAATAAGCTTATATATTAGAATAAAACAAGATTTGGGTCAAAAACAAGGTTCTTTATTTTCTTGTTGTGGTTTGGTTGTAGAAAAAAAGTCCTGATTTTGACCATGGTAAAGAGTCGTTTTACTTGTGATTTTTTTTTATTAAATTGTTACATTAACTTAAAATGGAAATCTTTTGCAACCATGTAAAATCTCAATATTTATTAGTTTAATACATCCTTGCTAAATTAAATTATTATTTTTTTATTGAAGGTAAAAAAAAGTTTTGATACAATACAACAATAAACATTACAGTTTCCTTCTATTTTTTTTTTTGTTTTAACCCAAGTCCCACCCCAAGAACTGAACATCCAAAGACAGCTTAACACAATAATTAGTCAAATAAAGTAATTAAAGTCATGCATGTCGTGACATAACATTGATGATAGAAGATAAAAAAAACTATTACAAATAACAGGGGAAGAAAAATTATTAAATTAAGAAATAAAAAATGCAGGACAAATTACATTAAAGACAAGAAACACCCTGAAGTGGATACAAAAATATTTACTGATTATTTAACCGCAGGGCAATTCTTTCAGAGTTTTAAAATATGATAAAATAGGTTCTCAGTATGTATAAAATCTGTCAACCGAACCCCTTAATGTGTATTTAATCTTTTCTACTTTTAGAAAAGACATCACGTCTTCAAATCAGGCTGTCACAGATAGGGGTGTGGGGGATTTCCAGCATAATAAGAATCTTCTGCATGCTAATAAAGATGTATAAGCAAAAATGCCCTTCTGAGTAGCTGATAAAGTTATGGTCATGGTGTCACTTGGAATTCCAAAATACCTATTGAAAAACAGGGCAATAATGTCTCTCCTAGGGCCTCACTGATAGATTTAAAAATCAATGTCCAATAATTATTTAAAGAAGGGCAAGACCAAAGCATATGTGTCAAATCAGCTGGAGAAGATGCATCTAATCCAGGGTACATTCCTGCCAACCGTGTCTTGCTTAAATGCACTCTGTGTAACACTTTGAATTGTATGAGCCCTAACCTAACAGATGATGATAATGCATACACATTTCTGAGTGCCTCCTCCCAAAAAGTTTTTTTTATAATTATTTTTTTGGGGTTTTCACCTTTATTTGATAGGACAGTAGAGAGAATTGGCAGGAAAGCATGGGGAGCAGAAAGAGGGGAAGGATCGGCATAGGACCGCAAGGCGGAATTTAACTTGGGTCGCTGTGAGCACCGGAGTGCATGTGTCGACGCACTAACCACTACATTGTTGGCGCCGACCTCTGATAGTTTTCTAAATTAAATTATTACATAAAAATAACCAATGCAAGCTTATACATGTCTTTTAGAATTCACAAAGAATCAAGTTATACTGATTCACTAACAAGCTGAAGACAAGTAAATGTACTCACTCAATATCTGCGAGTTTTATAAGCAAGCCCATGCGGATAGAGGGTGGGAAGTCCACTGAAATTAAGAACACAACAATATTATAGCAAATTAAATTGCTTTACTGTCTTTAAACAATTCCTATGTGTATTTACAAAACATACAAAAACACATGCAAAAATATTATATACTTGACAACAATTTTACTGCTGTACTAATTAGGGCATGTTTACATCTGGTTACTTTATGCGTTTTTGCCAAGCGGCAACCTCCCGCTCTCCCTCGGGAAGCCCATACAGAAGTAACTGAAACTGCAATTCATCGAAATTCCGCTAGTCCTGGCTCCATAATAGAGCTAAATTCGATTGAGCCTACTGTTAAAATGGCCAACTTTACAGCAGAAAAAAAGGTGTTTACAGCCTTGTACAAAGAGCGATTTTGGTTCATATAGCTAATATAACCCTTAATGACAACTGTGAGGGGGTGAACTTTTTTATAAAGTTTTTTCATCCATTTCCTTTATATTAGGTTATATTATTTTTACATAATTAAGGGCGTGGCCACTTGAGTGACAGCTAGCTCTCGCTGGTCGCCGTCATGTCACCTCAGCTGATTAGCCGCTGATCTCGACATATTCATCGTATTTTTGTGTTGTTTTATGTGGCTTTACACAGTCAGTTGCCTTTTGGAATTATTTCTTACAATTATCAGATGATATGGCATGCTGTGTGCACTTAATTGTGCTCACAAACCATTCACATGGCCTCCGTTTCCCAGGTGAGTGAAATTATATACTTATATAAAACAAATACATTTATAGAGGTGGTATACAAGATCATTTATAATGTTCTTTAGACCTGTAATACACTCCAGAATCTGACAGATTGATTAGCTGTAGGCTCTAGAACAGTCGTCTGAAGCGTTGTCATACAGTGTTCGGCCTGGATTTCATCAATAGCCCTGCATTTACTAACACAGACTATATCTGAAGTGTTTGGAAGTAATTTGCACTTTCCTCCTATTGAAAAACGTCATAAGAACGATGCTTATAGTGGCTCAATGTGTAATACACTGAGCCACTAAGCATTGTGCTTATGAAACAGTGTTTTTCTAAATTTTTCTAAAAGTCTAAACACTTTATTGATATAGTATACAACCAAGCGGTCAGAACACAAAGGAGTCGCAGGTAATAAAGTAAGAGCAGGTCATAAAGCAAGTAATAAAGAGCGCCGCCTCTTTGCCCTGTATGGTATGCCCCAGTTGGTGCGATGACAAGGTAACAAAATGGCGACGGTTGGCCACGCCTACTGGTAGCTTCTTTTGGGTTCTTCAAAAACCTATGGGTGACGTCACAGATACTACGTCCATATCTTTTACAGTCTATGGTTTTTGCCCATCACAGAGCTGTCCGATTTGTCAAAGCAGTTCAAATTACCAAATTATTATTTGACCACATAAACAGTACGAGTCTCTCTTATAAATTGATTTGAACGAAAAAAATAAATAAACAAAATAAAACAAACATCTTAACCGGTTATCTGTAGGCTTTTTGTTGCTTATTGCATTTGAGCTGCTATATCTCATGAAGAGACCAGTTGTAAACAGCGTGTTTTTAAAAGTGAAGCACATTTCTTGTTCCTGGATCCACATCGGTGTTGATCCTGAAACAACATTCCAATCGGTCAATCAGACTTAAGAGATAAGTTTATCGTTTAGGCTTACCGTTAAGGTTTATGCACCTCTACATGATCGTTATCCAACTATTATTCCCCTCTGATTTTGGGAATAATTTACTGTTATGGTTGGTTTTAGGGGTAGGGAATAAGTGTGGATAACATTTTCAAACAAAAAGGATGTTCCAGGATCAACATAGATGGTAATCCAGGATCGCATCATACTCGCAATCATGATGTGCTCACTGTACAGCATTAAACTTCTGCTGTTACAGGATTTAATTACATTCTATGCTGCTTTAGAACTAGTTTTATTTGGAGAGGAACTGATTATAGAGCCATGCCTAAACGTCAAACTTTGTTAGCAGTGTTTTCTTACCCCGGTGAATGAGAAGATGGACTTCAGTTAAAATGTCATGAAGTGCCAGACCTTTGAGAGTTTTCAGCTCCAGGATTTCTGTTGAATCTAGATAAGGACTTTTGAAACGTGAGTAAATCTGTATTTTAATTAGAATTTTACTTATTTTATTCAATAATTTCTTTATAATTACTTATGTTATTTTCTTTTAAAATGCATTCTGTAACGGTTTCCCAAAGTTAATCCAATTGACCAACATAAATAAAATATACATAAAACACTAATATTAAGAACTGCTGTACAATAAATAATAAAACTAATTCAGCAGTGAAATTTTGTACATTTTCTGTTAATATTAACAAAGGTATAAGTATTTAAAATGTAAAATATACAAAACTATATTAGATCAAACTATATTCATCAATTATTAATAATTATGACAATAATAATTTATCATTAAAAAAATATATTTCTTAATCTAATTGATACATTTTTGCACTTCTATTTTAAGCAAATTGTAACAAAATTGGTACATCCACATAAATTGAGGTCATGGTGTTCTATGCCGAAGAGGAAAAGCCCTCGAAATGACTGTTTTAACAAGACAACATCTCCAAACATACTAGTGAAGGCTGATTTATACTTCTGCGTCAAATGATCGCCGTGACCCACGCGCCTGCTTTGTGCATAGTCATGCTTTTATACTTCTGCGTGTCGTTTGTGTTGCTCTGCAATATCACTTCCGAAACTGGCAGTAAGTTATGTTCCTCTGTGTCGACTCTCTTTGGGGCTGTTTTTTTTTTTTAATGCTACAGTACATTCAGGGTTCATACACATTTTTACTACTAAAAGTCCATGACTTTTTCATGATGAAGACTTCAGTAAATTTTCATGACCTAATGTTTCATGCAATGTCTACAGAAGTGTGGTAGGAGAAAAACAATCCATGTTCAAATTTAATCACAGCATATCGTAAAACCCGCAACAATCTATTTAGCTTCAATTTATATCCATGTGAAATTGATGTAGATAATGCTTACATCGCACTAATAATGTGAGTATGCGATTAGCCAAGGACAGAAAAGAAGTAAATAACCTATATTCAAGTATACAGATATCAGTTTTCCATGACTTTTCCAGGTTTTCCATGACCGTATGAACCCTGTACATTAAAGTACAGATAGCTAAACCTTACTCATTCAGAGGCAGTAACCGGCGGACGTGCAACAACAATAATCATAAGGTAAACAAAATCTTAAGGTTTCCATCTAGAGCTCCTTCACGGGACTCGACACTTGCAAACAACAGGTTCGCCTGGCTCTCGGCCCCTCCCACACTGGTCACAGCTACCAAGCTGAGCAATCACAGACCTTGCGCCTTGCGTCATGTAGTTTGAGAGGTGCGGTTCAGCCACGGCGAGGGCTGTGCGACCATGCGAAGGCTGCGCCGGAGTATACGCATGCATTTGACACAAAAGTATAAATCAGCCTCAAGCACGCAGCATCTTCATTCTGGACCAACAAAATTTAACATCATGGAGTGGCCAGCCCAGTCCCCTGATCTTAACCCAACAGAAAGCTTGTGGGCTGAAATCAAAAACACTATTCATGAGGCAAAACCAAGAAATGCAAAGGAATTGTGGTGTGTGTGTTCGCAGAAACCATAGTTATACAACTAAATCTTAGTTCAGTGATTCGCAAAAAAACTAAATCTTCAAGCATTTTTCAGTTAATATAGTAAATATTAGACTTTTTACAGAACAAATGCAGTCTAATATTAGGTTTTCTTCCCTTTCTGTAAAGGATTAATATATTTAAATATTTTTTCTTCATGTTTTTATTAAAAATGGAATGTTTAGAGTCCCCAATGCATTTATGTGTATTAAAATAAAAGTTAAAAAGGATTGAGTTTTTTCTTTTTTTAAATACACACTGCTATTAATTTGTACACAACTGAGTGTGTGTATATATGTATGTATATACAGTTGAAGTCAGAATTATTAGCCCCCCTTTGAATTTTTTTTTCTTTTTTAAATATTTCCCAAATGGTGTTTAACAGAACAAAGAAATTTTCACAATATGTCTGATAATATTTTTTCTTCTGGAGAAAGTCTTATTTGTTTTATTTCGGCTAGAATAAAAGCAGTTTAAACAGAGATGTATAAAGTACTAGAGAACTAGAGAAACGTACAAGTGCTCTATCAAAAAAGTGACTTGAGTAGAAGTTGAAGTGCTCTTTAAGCACAATACTTAAGTGGAAGTACTAAAGTATTCAACATTTTTTGTACTTAAGTATTGCAAGTAGTTTATTTAAAAATTTACTACTCAAGTACTGAAAGTAAAAGTACAAGTATTGCGTTATGTAGTTATTTTTAAAAAAGCAGTCAAAAGACATATTGTTTTGTTTTATTTTTTTTTTTATCTTTTTTGGGGCACATGATTAAGCAGAACAAAAAGAACCATGGTTTACGATATATATATATATATATATATATGATGGGTTAAAAACACCATTCAGTGTGACAGCCTTTATGATAGACAGTTACCGTTATGTGAACATTGCAGCATGATATGAAAGGCAGGTAGCTAACGGTAGTTAACTTATCTAGCTCTTATGGATAGCTCAAACTGCTGTTTTGTGTATTATATTATCTTTAACTTGACATGTTTCTTCAAATCCGACGGTAGAGTATGCACTTCATTCTATATGAACTGTCTTTCACTCCGACAAATGCAAACATTGGTTTTAAACAGGGTCACGGGTGGTATTTTTCCTCAACGCCACGAACAGGTGAAAGTGAAGGAGTTGAAGGTGGAATTTCTGGGTTTTCCATGTCTAAAACAAACTAAAGTGCTCTCTCTTCTTTGATCGTCTGATCAATATATGACTGACTCGTAAAATGTTTATAATTGTAACGAGTAACTATGCAACACATAAAAAATCTACTTGAGTAAAAGTATTAAGCTCATCGAAAACATGTACTGAAGTAAAAGTAGAAGAGAAAAAAAAACAATACTCCAGTAGAGTACAGATACAACCTTTTAGTACTTAAGTACAGTAGTGAAGTAGTTGTACTTCGTTACTATACATCTCTGTTTTTTTAATTTTTTAAACACCATTTTAAGGTCAACATTATTAGCCCCTTTAAGCTAGATTTTTTTCGATAGTCTACAGAACAAACCATCATTATACAATAACTAATTACCCTAACCTGCCTAGTTAACCTAATTAACCTAGTTAAGCCTTTAAATGTCGCTTTAAGCTGTATAGAAGTGTCTTGAAAAAGATCTTTACTGTCATAATGTCAAAGATAAAATAAATCAGTTATTAGAGATGAATTATTAAAACTATTATGTTTAGAAATGTGTTAAAAAAATATCTCCGTTAAACAGAAATTGGGGGGTGGGGAATAAACGGGGGGCTAAAAATTCTGACTTCAACCGTATATAAAGCAATTTTAGCATTCAGTGAAGAACAGCAGTATATCTTGTGAGTGTTATTTTATATTAAGCGTGTGTTTGTTTGCTTGGATTAATTCCTGCTAGAGTTATTTTTTCAGCTATTGATTAGTGTTTTTGCATTTAAGTTTGCTATATTCAGTTACACGCTATGGAAACCTTGCAGAAGGATACGGTTGTAAGCGGTGGTGAAGTCTTTATTAAGAGCCCAGTCCAGTATGTTGGCGATGTCTGATCTGAGAGGATGTCCAGTACACGTGTAAACCGTCTCCTCCGTCACCTTCCCATACGCCATATGAGTACTCTATACACACCAAACACACGTTAGCATCAATATAATGATGAGCAAACCATTAAAACATCCCTTTAACACACACAAACCTGTAAAATGTTCAGTGATCGTCTCATGTCTCCTGTTGAGAGGGTCACAATGGCCTTCATGCCATCTGGAGTGATGTCAATGCTATCAGTGAAAAAAGCAGGAACAAAACCCATTTGAAATATTTATGAATGTATGCTAGGGATCGACATTGTTTGGTTTTATTGGTTAAAGTTGTCAATGCAGGGCAGAGCTGAGAGAAAACCGAGTGTTTGTGTGTGAAGGGTTTTCTTTTAATGAAATGTGCCGCAGGGTTTGGTCACTCCACACACACAGGCTTTTATGTTCAGGGTTTTTAGAGTGTATCCATCTGATGATTCACGTCAGCTATGACCCACAAAGCTCATCAAAACATCAGATGGCCTTAAAGTAACAGGTCATTCAAAATTAAAATTTCCTGGTAAAGGAAAACTCCACTTTTGTTATGAAACAGGCTCATTTTAAATCTACAAAGTTTTATCATTTTTGAATTCATTCAGCCGATCGCCGGGTTTGACGAAAGCACTTTTAGCTTAGCTTAGCATAAATCATTGAATCGGATTAGACCATTAGCAACTCACTTATTATTATTTTAAGTTTCACTCATTTTTCTTTTTAAAGCTTCACTTTCTGTAGTTACATTGTGTATTAAGACACATGAAAAGTTGCTATTTTTAGGCGGATATGGCTAGGAACTATACTCTTATTCTGGTATAACAATGAAGGAACTTTGCTGCTAAATTGCTGCAACAACAGAATAGTCAAGCTTTAAATAGGAAAATTATCGAAACTTACAAAATAAAAAAAAATGAGTGAGATGCTAATGGTCTAATCCGATTCAATGACTTATGCTAAGTTAAGCTAATAGTGCTTTCGTCAAACCCGGCGATCGGCTGAATGAATTAAAAAATGATAAAACTTTGTAGTTTTAAAATGAGCCTGTTTCATAACAAAAGTGGAGTGTTCCTTTACCAGGAATTTTTTTATTTCGAATGACCTGTTACTTTAAAAGAAAACCCTTCACACACAAACTTAAAAAATATTTTTTTTTTTGAGCGAGATGCAAATGGTCTAATCCAATTCAATGATCTATGCTAAGCTAAGCTAAAAGTGCTCTCACCAGACCGAGAGATCAACTAAATGGATTAAGAAATGGTAAAACTCAACTGTTTAACTCTAGGTAACTAGCGAAATGAGCCTATTTCCAAAAAAGTAGAGTTTCCTTTTAATTTACTCACCCTTAGGCCATCCAAGATTACCTTATTCCTCAGTAGAACAATAAAGAGGATTGTTAGCTAAACGTCTACTGAGACAAAAAATAAATAAAACTAAACAAAAACAAAACATTCATTCAGTCTTTTTTCAGATTAGTCCCTTTACAAATCAGGGGTCGCCACAGCGGAATGAACCGCCAACTTATCCAGCATATATTTTATGCAGCGGATAAAAACAAAACATAAATAAGCAAAAGAAAATCCTTCTTATAAGAAAAGAAAGTCCTGATTATACGTTTCTTTTTTCTTTTGGCGATTTCTCATCTCCATCTTAATAATTTTAATAAATGTTAGTAAAATAAAAGTCTAAATATAAATTTAGTGAAAATAAAATGTCTAATGAATTAAAACCATGAAACATATTCAGTTTTACAACAATGTATTAATAGTTCAGCTAAATATATATTTTTTAATTAAATATTATCAAATAAATTTAATTAAAAGTTAAAATGTTTTATGTTTTTCTCATAATTAAAACTAAGTGAAGTTTATAAACTAATTTCGAGAGGATCACGTGATTATGATTGAACACGGCTGGTCATGCATTAACCATGTATGACCAACCAATCAGACGATTTCTAACCCACTATAAAGAGCCAGGGTTTCTTACTACAGTCATCTTCGTTTGAAGAATCCCCCCTTCCACTAGGGCGGCACGGTGGCCCAGTGACTAGCACTACGGCCTCACAGCAAGAACGTCACCGGTTCAAGTCATTTAACAGATTGGCTGTCGTTTCTGTGTGAAGTTAGCATGTTCTTCCCGTGCTTGCGTGGGTTTCCCCCGGGTTCTCCGGTTTCCTCCCACGTTCCAAAAACATGCACTACAAGTTAATTGAACAATCTAAATTTAGCACTAGTCAAACTTTTATCCATCAGCATATCTCTCCGTAGCAATTATTTTCTTCATCAACTCTTACAAAAGGGGGGAGTTCTCGAGATCTACCCGAGCTCAAAGCTCCCCTCTCGCCCTGCAAACGGGAGGGAGCCCAGGGCTCAAGGACCTTTTGAGCTCAGGGCTCTCTCCCGGGACAGCATGCCAATCTTGCTTATAATCAATCATCAGCTAAGTGTGAACTCTTGAAATGGACATTTATTTTGACAGACCGTTGGGACGATTCGGTTAGTTTTCATTAAATGATTTTTATTTCTCAGACAATTGTAAAATGTCAGCAAAGCGATGCTCCCAAATTAAGTTCCAAATTATGTCTTCAACAATAATGAGTCCAGTCTATGGGACACGGCAGAGATGAAAAAACTCAGTATGCATGTAGTGAACCACATTGAGGCATTCACCCACAAACACACAAAGATTATGCAGACTTCATATTAAAAATATCTCTTGTGCTTTAATATTTACAGACAATGGCTCACACTAAAAAAAATACTTTTCCTGCTTGAGTACATATTTAATATGGGTTGAACCAAAACAATTCTGAAGTTCTTTTTGGGAGGAAACAATTGTTTTATGTTTAATCCACATGAATTTGTAAAAACGCAAGAGTTAACTTAATTGATTTGTGTTGGTACAACATGAAGGAATTGTGTGGAACCCTGCATTTTTTACAGAGCATTTTGCAATTTAATTAGGTGTACAAGACTACTTTTGATATATTTTTCCAAAATGTGTCGTCTAAAAGTCCATTACAATCTCCACTATACAGAATTCTGTATTTATGTCTGGATTCTGTGCATGTTTTCATCACAGAGCCCTAGTAATAACAAACATGATATTCAGTTTCTTCCACAAACCAATCATTTTGTTTCATAAGACCTCAATGTATTATCAAGAGCCACACTGCCTGTGTATTTTTTTACTCTCAAAGTGCTGGTAGCCTTTGACTTGCATTATATGAATGGCCAAGCACCATGATTTCAGCTAAGAATAGTGGTTAATATTTCATTTTAAACATTCACAAAAGATGTCCAGCCTTTAATATGAATGATTGACATCAATTTGGTGCAGATTTGAACGTGCTCTCAGACTGCACTCAATTCAAGATTCATTTCATTCATAAATCACATCCACTTTAGCTTGAGTCTCACCTCTCCTGCTGGATCACATGCTCTAGTCTGGGAATCATCTGGTTCTGGGACAAAGGGCCGAAACGAAAGCGTGTGCATCGAGACTGAAGCGCAGGAATGATCTTTGAAAGGTAGTTACAGATCAGACAGAAACGGGTGTTCTCTGTGAACTTCTCAATGACTGAGAGAGAGAGAGAGAGAAAGAGAGGAGGAGAGAATGATTATAAATGTTTCATTGTAAATATACTGATTATTTTTATTATTATTTATTACTGTTTTATCCATAAATGTTGATTGTTAAATGTGCAGTTTATTCAAATTTTTTAAATATTTATTATTATTATTGTTATTATTATTATTATACAGAGTATATACAGGAATCAGAGAGTGAAATTCAATACCTTTTAAGATCTTTTTTAAGACTCCATATATTTAAGACCTTATAACCACTTTTCAACTAATAACACTGGCTAGATTTTAACTTACTGTATATTTTCTAAATATTAATTCAAGAAATTAATCCAAAACTAAAACATTATTCATATACTGAATAAAAGTCAATGAAATCTAGCTAATCCAGCAGGTTGGCGCCTATAGAACTTCAGAAATAATGGTGTTGCCTTGGTTACTGCAGTAAACAAAGCAGCATGATGTCAAATCTAATAGGATTTCGGTAATTTCATAAACTACACAGAGCATCCTGATATTCGCAGATTTAATTAAGGCAAACTTTAGCATACAACTATACATTGCATATTCAAAAATTATATAAAATGTATTACTTTGCTTAATTGCATTTAAGGGCCTCAAATTTCTGTACATTGATTTATCAACATTTAATACTTTTTAAGACCCCGCGGACACCGTGTTATAATACTGCACTACTATTTACTGCATTTATTATTATTATTATTTTTTAAATATATATGTTCTTTTTAATGTAAACTTTATAAATGCTTTGGCAATACATTTGTAACATTTGTCAAGCCAAAAAGGCTATTATTGAATTGATACCTGTGTATTGAATTAAGAGAGAGAAAGAGTCCACATCAATTAAAGTCAAATGGGATTGCAAATATAAAATAAAAATTCAATAATAAATATAATATTTTAAATAAAAAAGATATTTAAAATAAAGAATGGCAATTAAAAAGGTGTACTGTATGAACGAGCAAACATTCTAATAACAACAATAGGTCTTTGTGTACCAAGATATTCAAACACACATCCCTTACAGCTTCAATTTTCTGATATTTTTCCTCATACTTCATATTTTTCTCTAAAAGTACAAAATAAGTATTTTAAATGTGCAAAAAAAAAAAGCTGAAATGAAAAATAATATTTATCCTGGAAAAAGAATGCAGTTGTCATACAAGTAGTCACTTTGTCCAAATGAACCCTTTACTCACTTTCCTTTGCCTTAATTCCGGCTTCAAACAAACACTTAACTCTCCATTTTTTTATATGAAAATAATTTGATAAAATAGCAGATCTGATTAAATAAAAATATATATAATATTTCAAATTTTAACAAATGTAAGGATAACATAAAATGCCAACAAATAATAATAAATATGTATACAAAGATATCCTGAACAGACAATCCTATTTTAATATCAGGGATAAAATATGATAACTCTATTTTCCAAAATCATACTTCACCCATTCATATATCAAAATAATAAAAATAATAATAACAATAATAATAAATATTATTATTAATAATAATAATTCAAAAATAACAATTAATAAATTTTGTTTTAAAGAAAAATATAATAAAAAATAATATTAATAATAAAAGTAATAATAAATGATAATAAAATAAAAAAGCTAATAAAAATACTACTAATAATAATAATAAAACTACTAATATGTCTTTATCTATTTCCTTTATCTTTCCAATGATACAGTAATTGCCCTGCTCTCATTCATGTCTGGCTGTGGAGAGTGAAATGGCAAACTATATTTTTCTGCCATGGGGCCATTTGGGGGCTCAGCAGGTGAGCTGATGGAGGGGCAGATGGTGCACTACCTCTTCTTAAAGCATTCTGAGCGTCCTGGGTCATTGCATCCGCCTCGTCCAGGATCACCAACTTAAAGCCTTTCCTAAAAAAAAGCAAACACAGAGAATAGTATTGCACAACAACAGAAAACATTTAGATGCAATCAAAAACTAACAAACAAATAAATTAATAGGTACAGCGGGTAAAATAAGCATTGAACACGTCATGGTTTTCCTGGGAATAATATTTCTAAATGAGCTGTTGACATAAAACAAAAAACTTAAACAATACAAATGAAAAATAAAACAAAACAAAAAAAAATCTGAAAATTTTGTTGTGTACTAACAATGGAATGACACAAGGGGAAAGTACTGAACTACTGAAATGTATTTAATACTTTATATAAAAGGCTTTTTTTGGTGATGGCAGCTTAAAGTCTCTCATATGGAGAATAAGGTCACATGCATTGCTCAGGTTTGAGTTTTCAGACTTCAGCAGAGTGTAAAAATATTGATGGTTCTGTGGGTCTCGTCTGTCAAATCTGATCTTTAATTTGTATTTTCTATTGGATTCAGGGTTAGGTGATTGGCTGGGCCATTCCACAGCTTGATTTTCTTTCTCTGAAAGCATTTGAGAGTTTCCTTGGCTGTGTTTTGGATTATTGTCTTGCTGAAATGTTTCATTTTTCTCATGCTGCTAATGTAGATGTTGGACTGAAGCAGCTAATATTCATTTACAATGATGAAGGGCAGAGGGTTGCTAAAGAACTACTGAGAGATTTTAGCTGCTGTCTGAGGCAGGGGCCTTTCTACTCCTCCCTTTCTTCATGTGTTCAATACCTTTTCCCTTTTCATTTTATTACAAATAACTTAATTTGTAAACTAATTAGATTTGTTTTCTTTCCATATATGGATTTCTTTGGTTGTTACCAACATCCAGAGAAAATTTCAAGTCATCTGCACCTTTAGAAATATGTTTTCTGAGGAAAAGGGTGACATGTTCAATACTTATTTACTAAAGCACGCTTTTTTTTAAGCAAAAGTGTCTGCTAAATGAGTATTTGTAAAATGTTCATACTTGAAGATGGTCCGTGTGCTGGCAAAGCTGAGGATCGGCCCTCTCACCACATCTATACCACGATCATCTGATGCATTGAGCTAAAAAGGACAAACGTGTTATGAAAACAAAACAAAAAAACAACTTTAAAAAGTTTTGCACCAAGTACCTTAATGTTGATGTAATGGACAAAACAGGTAAAAAAAAGGTCACTACAAAATTAGTCAATATTGAAAATTTTTACGGCAATTTAAAAAAATCCATAGTTTAGAGCATAGGTCTCAAACTCAATTCCTGGCGGGCTGCAGCTATGCACAGTTTTGCTCCAACCCTAATTCATTTTCACTCGTTGGTCATTTTAACGCAAGATGCTAACGGTCTAACGTGATTCAATGAATTATGCTAAGCTAAGCTAAAAGTGCTCCTGCCAGACGGGAAAATCGGCTGAATAGATTCAGAAAAAGTACAACTAAAATGTTTAACCCTAGGGGAGCTGTAAAATTAGCCTATTTCCAAAAAAAGTAGAGTGCTCTTTTAAAATAAATCAGACACATTTGTGTTCTTCACAATTCACAAAATCACCCATCAGAACATCAGACAAAACTTATTTATAAAGAAAATTCAATCAATTAAATAAGATGACAATATATTTTTATATATATTTGTTTATATGAGGCATTTCACAAAATATCCACAGTACCTCCAGGACCATGGAGTTGAACTCTTTGTCTTTGTACAGCTGTCTGGCACATGCTAATATAGTAGAGGTCTTTCCTGTTCCTGGAGGTCCATAGAAGAGCAGATGAGGCAGTCGGTCTTCACTGATGAACTTCTGGACTGTGAAAGACAAAAAATGCAAACATTTAAAAAAATGAAATAGGCGTGTTCTTATATTATAACTTAAGGTAATGATACATGTGGCAGATTTGGGCAATGATGCAATCACTTGGCAACCAGGTGAGAGAATTAATTAGACAACAGGATACAGATCCTATTTTGCTGCCCATCAGATGTATGATATGATCAAAAATGCATATATACACAATAAGCATTATATATACACACAGTAAATAGGCCCATATATAGCAGAACAATGAATCCTGTTTCCACTGATCATTCTTGAGATGTTTCAGCAGCTTAATTGGAGTTCACCTGTGGTCAATGCAGTTGATTGGACATGATTTGAAAAGGCCTACACCTGTCTATACAAGGTCCCAGGGTTGACAGTGCATGTCAAAGCACAAACCAAGCATGAAGTCAAAGGAATTGTCTGTAGACTTCCGAGATGGGACTGTCTCGAAGCACAAGCCTGGGGAAGGTTACAGAAAAATTTCTGCTGCTCTGAAAGTTCCTAAGAGCACAGTGACCTCCATCATCCATAAGTGGAAGATGTTTGGAACCACCAGGACTCTTCCTAGAGCTGGCCGGCCATCTAAGCTGAGTGATCGGGGGAGAAGGGCCTTAATCAGGGAGGTAATCAATGACCCAATGGTCACTCTGTTTGATCTCCAGCATTCTTCTGTGGAGAGAAGAGAACCTTAAAGAAGGACAACCATCTGTGCAGCAATCCACCAATCAGGCCTGGTAGAGAGGCCAGACGGAAGTCACTCCCCGCCTGGAATTTGCCAAAAGGCATCTGAAAGACTCTCAGACCATAAGAAACTAAATTCTCTAGTCTGATGAGACTAAAATTGAACCCTTTGGAGTGAATGCCAGGCATTATGTTTAGAGAAAACCAGGCACCGCTCATCACCAGGCTAATACCATCCCTACAGTGAAGCATGGTGGTGGCAGCATCATGCTGTGGGGATGTTTTTCTGGAACTGGAAGACTAGTCAGGATAGAGGGAAAGATGAATGCAGCAATGTACAGAGACATCCTGAATAAAAACCTGCTTCAGAGTACTCTTGACCTCAGACTGGCGCGACGGTTCATCTTCAAGCAGGACAATGACCCAAAGCACACCGCCAAAATATCAATGAAGTGGCTTCACAACAACTCGATGAATGTTCTTGAGTGGCCCAGCCAGAGCCCAGACCTAAATCCTATTGAACATCTCAGAAGAGATCTGAAAATGGCTCTACACCGTCTCTTCCCATCCAACCTGATAGAGCTTAAGAGGTACTGCAAAGAGGAACGGGCAAAAATTCCCAAAGACAGGTGTGCCAAGCTTGTGGCATCATATTCAAAAAGATTGAGGCTGTAATTGCTGCCAAAGGTGCATCAACAAAGTATTGAGCAAAGGCTGTGAATACTTCTGTACATGTGATTTTTCAGGATTTTTATTTTTAATAAATTTGCAACAATTTTAAAATCTTTTTTTCACATTGTCATTATGGGGTATGGTGTGTAGAATTATGAGAAAATAAATAAATCTAATCCATTTTGGAATAAGGCTGTAACATAAAACATGTGGAAAAATACACTGGATGCACTGTAAATACACTGTAACCAGTTTCTTTTACCAGTTGGGTAACTAAAGTGAAAAGCCCTCTATTATAGTTTTGCATGGATCAAGCTTCGACATTATTAACAATTAAAAAAAAAGCACAAAAATAAAATGCCAACATTATCTTTAAAAAAGCTGCCATAATGCTTTTCTTGCTGCTTACTTGTGCTCAGGATGTCTTGGTGAGAGATGAGGTCGTCTAACGTCTGTGGTCTGTACTTTTCAACCCTGAAAATCAAGCATTTTTGAAACTTTTTAAAAAAAAATGTATTGTATTATTTAGGATTAATGAAGTGACAACATGTTTTATATCCATCAAATGATACTGTTAAATATATCATAGTTTACCATAACATAAAATGTATAATTTTTAGTATTAATAAACACAATCACTGACTGAGCATCAATAACTACTGATCATATTAGAGAAGCAAATCCACATGCGTTCTGAAGGATCATGCGATAGCAGTAAAGTTGGTTTTATATTTGCACATTCGTTCATTTAGAAGTCTATATTGTTTACCATGTTACTTTGTATACTCAATCGGAATTAGCAAGTCAAGTATGACTTCAAAACAACATTAACACTATCTAATTGACTGTGAACAATGTTGTACTTTGATAGTCCTTGGTTGCTTATATGATTTCCCTATTTAGAATTTGCAAAAAATACTTTTCTGAAATTATAATATTAAAGAGAATGTCTGAATATCTGAATATAAAATCAACTTTACTTCTATAATCATGCGACATTGAAGACTGGTGTAATGATGGTCAAAATAAATTACATTTTAAAATATATTTACACAGAAAATTATACTTTAAACGGCAACAAATCACAATATTTAATATATCACGCATGTTTGATGAAATAAACATTTTTTCCCTTTTAAAACAAGCTTAAGATTACCTCATATTAACATCATGATTAATATTACAATAGCTACCATCAAAAGCGCATAATACTAATAAGGTACATTATTCAGACAAAATGACTCTTTCGTAAGGAATTGCTAGATTTCCTTGACGAGTAGTCATCGTTTTTCTTCAGCAATGCCAAATGTTACAATATATATAATTGCATAACGTTAAATACATAACATTGCTATTGTATGATAGCTCTTATAAACTCTTATCCATTGTCGTACATATTGCAAAACGAGCTAGGCTCTACCCATGCTTGTTTTAATATTAATAAATTCACATTTTCATATAGGAAGATAAAGTGCCATACACATGTAAACAAAGCAAAACTGCAATGTTGTGCATAGAGTTAATAAAAACGCCTCTTATTTCTATTATCTGCTGACATCCCAACATTGTAATTCATTCTACAAGATGAAGAAATTAAGTTACCATGGTAAATTTCTCGCTTGTAGTTGTGTTTTACTTGTTGACGCCATGAGTTCTTATATTTTGCTCAATCCTTCGCGCGATGTGCCTGCCTTGGCGCGTTTTTCTGACTACACACACACACACATTTCCGTCCGCGAACGTCACATGCCAACAGCTTCTTGACCAATGGGAGGAGCGCTTGTAAACGAAGGCGGGATTTAGTGTGGAACCACATTGATGGGCTTTCATAATAAGAGTTTCAGAAGAGATATTTAAAGACATTCATTTTCTGCTCTGTCGTTGATTTGGTTTGGTAAGTAACCGAGAGTTTCACACAAAATGATAAAGCACACGAACCTTTTGCGGCGTTTTTGGTATTTCGAATAAACGTTGGTTTATCATTCAAGCCCTACGCATGTTAAATGTAGATTCAGTAGGTCTGTAATGTAAATTAAAATGAGCAGAGCAACATGATTAATTTATTAGATGTCAATTATTAATTAATTAAGAGTCATTGCAAATAAGCTAATCATAAAATAAAGGTAGCTCACTGTAGGAGGACGTTAGGAAGTAATACCATAGCATAGCTTCAACAGATTATTTAATTAATTGATTAGATGAAATGTAATTTTCCAGTGATGAGTTGCAGCTGGAAGGGCATCCGCTGCGTAAAAAAATATGCCGGATAAGTTGGCGGTTCATTCTGCTGTGGCGACCCCAGATTAATAAAGGGACTGAGCCAAAAAGAAAATGAATGAATGAATGAAATGTAGACGATTGATATTTGTCTGTCTGTGTCTTTTTTTCTTTTCTTTACTGCTGCTGCAATATTTTACATTGACTGAATGTGGTTTTAGGTCAATAATATGTGTGTGTGTGTGTGTGTGTGTGTGTGTGTGTGTGTGTGTGCGTGTGTGCGTGTGTGTGTGTGTGTGTGTGTGTTAGGTGATTTTTATATAGGCTGAATATCAGTTGACAGGCCGAATAATTCGTACAGATTTAAGTTGGGTAATTTTTGTAAAATACACATGGCAGATTATTGCTGAAAAAGTCGGGGGAAAGTGAAATGTAAATGTTCTTTTTTTAAAAGATGTTTTACTATAAATATGTAAGAAAAATCAAGCTATATGTCACATTTGAGGTCCATATCTAAAAAAAATTTGCTTATATTGTGATTTTGTTTGAGTGCAGAACCAAATGTTCAAAATTAGTTAAATACTCATTCATTCATTTTCTTTTTGGCTTAGTCCCTTTGTTAATCAGGGGTCGCCACAGCGGAATGAACCGCCAACTTATCCAGCCTATGTTCTACCAGATGCTCCTCCAGCTGCAACACATCACTGGGAAACACCCATTCACTCTCATTCATACACAAACACTACGGACAAGTTAGCTTACCCAATTCACTTATACCGCATGTCTTTGTACTTGTGGGGAAAACCGGAGCGTCCGGAGGAAACCCACGCCAACACGGGGAGAACATGCAAACTCCACACAGAAATGCCAACTGACCCAAGGCTCGAACCAGTGACCTTCTTGCTGTAAGGTGATTGTGCTACCCACTGTGCCACCGTGACACCTCTTGTTAAATACTAAAAGTACTCATTCAAATATGACTACTTTTTTGGACCTATTTAATTATCAAATCATGTTCATTGCTTTATTTATAATTTTCTTTAAATTATTATTTAGGTTTATGTTCATGACATTAGGCAAAGCCTCCATCAAGATTTGTATCATTTTGATGAAGTAAAAATTATACAAAACAATTTAAAAAACAAAGAGTAAAATGCCTTACAGTTTTAAGTCAAATCCACTTAAAGTAATAGATCACCCCAATTACTCACTATTTACTCACTAGGTGCTTCCAAACCTTTAAAAGTATCTTTATTTTCTTGAACACCAAAAAATATTTTAAAGAAAGCTGAAAACATTCCAAACCATTGACTTCCATATCTATTCATTCATTTTTCTTCGGCGTAGTCCCTTATTTATCAAGGGTCACCACAGTGGAATGAATCGCCAACTATTCTGGCATATACGCAGCAGATGCCCTTCCGGCCACAACCCAGTACTGGGAAGTGACTTCCATACAGGAAAAACAAATACTATGTAAGTCGATGTTTACAGTTTTCCAATTTTCTTTAAAGTATGTTATTTTGTGTTCAACACAAGTATGTAAAACAATTTACATTAATAAAATTGCATTGAAAAATCAAGTAAAAAATAATGTTGAAGTCTTATTAACTTACTGAAATAGGTTAAAGGCACAAAACATTTGTTGACATGACTTTTTAATCATACTGCACAGATACTATTTTAAATATGCAACATAAAAAAGCTTTTGGATATTATGCAAATCATCATTTATTTATTTATTTATTTATTTATTTATTTATTTATTTATTTATT
>CAIGQZ010000427.1:28265451-28284020 GCA_903798205.1 Danio tinwini
CATTCATTCATTCATTCATTCATTCATTCATTCATTCATTCATTCATTCATTCATTTTCTTTTTGGCTTAGTCTCTTTATTAATCAGGAGTCACCATAGCAGAATGAACCGCCAACTTATTCAGCATATGTTTTACGCAGCAGATGCCCTCCCAGCTGCAACCCATCACTGGAAAACACCCATATACTCTCATTTACACACATACACTACGGACAATTTAGCTTACCCAATTCACCTATATCGCATGTCTTTGGACTTGTGAGGGAAACCGGGGCACCCGGAGGAAACCCACGCTAACACGGCGATAACATGCAAACTCCACACAGAAATGCCAACTGACCCAGCCGGGACTCGAACCAGTGACCTTCTTGCTGTGAGGTGATGGCACTTCCCACTGCGCCACCGTGCCGCCCTATGAAACAAACAGCATTGTTTTAAATTGTTATGTAATAAAAGTTATTGCTCTAGATATTTTCTTTCATACTATAATAATCAACCAAATATTAGAAATCTTGTAGACATTCAGATTAGGGAGATTAGATAGGATGAGGAGTATTGCAACATGTTTCGTTAGTGTTCTTCATTACATCTCAAATTCGTGGGAAATTTTCCTGCCTCCGATTATTCTAAACAATTCTTTTTGATTTTTTTGTGGGTGGCACACTCAGTGGTTAGCACTGTGTTAGCACAGAATTGAATAAACTAAATTGGCCGAAGTGTATGTGTGTGAATGCAAGAGTGTATGGATGTTTCTCAGTACTGGGTTGTGGCTGAACGGGCATCCGCTTTGTAAAACATATGCTGGATAACTTCACTGTAAAAAATAGTTGAGTTAACTTCAAATTTTAAAGCAACCAGCTGCAAAGAAATTTTAAGTTTATTAAACTTCAGTGGTTGAAGTTGTGCCAAATTATTTTTGTTGACCAAAAAGGCTGGTTTAAGTCAAGTATACTTTATGGAATAATTTGGCACAACTTCAAACAATGAAGCTTAAAAACTCAAAATTTCTTTGCAGCCGGTTGCTTTAAAATTGGAGTGTCTATTTAGGCCAAGTGCAAATCGTTGGAATAAGCTAGTTGAGCGCTTCCCGCTAGTGCCGTTTGGTTCACAGAGACAACATAACTAAAGAGAGCAGTTCAGAGCAAGTGGGAGTGGCGTAGCTCGTAAAGCGCATGGCAATCGATCATGAACCTGATTCGAATCCAGCGTCTGATGAACACGTTCTTCTTTTTCCCCCCATTACATATCAGATTGGAAATACATTTATTTTCAATAGAAAGGAAATGTTTTTGTTTAAAATTTTTTTAATAAGGATAATAAGAATAATAAATATTTTATAAACAGTTATTTTCCACTTGGTGTTAAATGTTAGCAACATCTTAATATAATTAATATGTATTTACAATGTTAGTCGCCCTGCTTCACCCATATCCTCCGACCTCATGGAGAGAGAGACAGAGAGAGAGACAGAAAAAGCCCTTGAAGAGGAGAGACACAGGAGAGATCTGGTATAGTGTGTGTGATTTCGGATACTTTCAGCTTTATAATCAAGTGCTTTTTGCCTACTCTTCTTCATCACGAGGGAGACAGTAGGAATCATTAATCAGTGTGTGGATTATGGAAGACTCATAGAACTGTATTGGAGAGGTGTTATATTCAAATCATATTCATTATAAGTTTGTTGAAGTTATACATTAAAAATACCCTTAAATATAAATTTTAGTACTGCTTCAGTGAACTTGAACAAGTATATTAAAAACCATTCATTTTCACTAGTTATATTAGTATTTTTTTATCAAAGTGTGCTTTAAATGCTTTTAAAATCAGGTAAATCTTTGTAGACTATAAATATATGTACTATGCCATTTATATAAAAAATGTGGGCAAAATATTATAGATTAACTTTATTTTAAAAACATTGTATTAATCTTATTTTTTAATTCAACTATAGGGGTGCGGCCTTGTAGGGGGCCCTACAAGACATTGTGCCCAGGGGCCTTTGAATTCTTAATCCGGGCCTGATGATGTTAAAGATATGACGTAGTTCTGGAAACTTCCTACTTCTATGTTTATCCGTTAGATTTTACGATGGGTTTCTTATGACCACCCCCTGTTATTTTGAAAAACATCACAACGGCGAACGCGTCAAGTATAAAAGCCTCGTCCGTTTTGTGAGGTGCACCCACAGTCAACGGAGGTCTGCGATGTGGCGCCAGGCGAAAGTTTAAATCAGCTTTAATTGGGGTAATTTTGTTATGTAATTGTTATTATTCCATGTTAATGTTAGTTAATATTTAGCCGTACATTTTTATTTAAGTAATACATATTTAAAAAAAATTACGATAGTGTTTTCCACACCAGCATTTTAATGTTAAAATTATGCCATTTTTTACAGTGAACATATTGCTGTATTTGCGAGTAGGTCTTTATTTTCAGCATTAGATAGTACTATGGTCATGATTATACTGTTGCATGAGCATCTGTGTTTTTTTCCTTTAATATTCCCTCTTTAATATTGGGGAAACCCATTTTCCATTGGCTGTTTATTGCAGTCATCACTGGTGTCAGTAAGTCACAATCAAGCACTTTGTTTGTTCACGTTGATGGAATAATAATTACAAACATTAGATATTATCTGGGGGTTCTTGCTTGTTTATCTGGTGATGGATGTACATTAGTAATTCGCAATTTACCAGGCTGTGGTGATGCTGAAACCATAATGGCATTTGGTTAAAGTGATCTCTCTTTAACTATATTATGTGTTTATTAAGTGAAGTTAAGTATATTAAGTGAAGTGGTCCAGATAAAGTCTTTAATTTGAATACATACTGTAGTATTAGGGACTGATCAAAAATAATTATTCATTATGAAGTATGTATTTTTGTAAATTTATGATATGTGGTTTATAGGGTAAGTTACAAAAACTAAAACAATTGTACTATAAATAAATAAAATAAATCATTAGTCATTTCTACTACTACTTTTTCATTTATTGTATATTAGGTAGTTGCCAAGGGAATATTTTTCATTTAACTTCATATTTTAAAGTTATAATGTTTTATAATAAGGTCCATTCGTTAACATTAAATGCAACTCACAATGAGAAAATTAGCTATTTTTCCACTTTAATGTTAGTTGATATGTACTAGAACATTAATAATAAAACGTAAGCTATATTTGTCCACATTGAAATTAACTTTACGATTAATAAATTATTTAGAAGTATTTTAGATAATGTCAAATATAGAAATGAAAAGGAGTTTAAACTATTTATAAAGTAACAGTTTAAATCAAACAAGTAGTTTGCTTAAATGTTGAGTTGTTATTAGCTTAGATTTCAGTGTTCTATAACTTAATATCATATATAACTCATAATTATTTATATTGTATTATTATAATATCCAAACAATGTGAAAAAAATACATCCAAAAGACAAAACTGAATTTATTTTTTATTAAATTTTTATTTGTTTGTTTGTTCGTTTATTCATTTGTTATATGCATCATATGTGTGTGATTCTGTGATTTTAAAGAATTAACCTTTTCTGTTAATGAAAACAATAGGAGAAGTTACAAAATAACGAGAATGGATGATTGTGACATGAGTTTATGATTCAGTTTTACTGGATTTGGGTCAGTTCTTTTTCAGTTCAGAAAGGGGTATTTAGTTCAGGGATCTAAATGGAGAACTGAGTGAAAATGAATCTCTAGGTTTTAATCTGTGAATTTGGAACCAACAAACAATGTGTTTTGGTTTTCATACAGTAACATTTAGCAAACAGTGTTGCCTTGGCAGACCAACTCAACTACAGATGTAGACCATGTTTAATACACTGATAATGATGCTGAAATGATCAAATAGCTGATCCTTATTTACTCATTGAATGGTTGTTATGCATTTTGATGGCGTCTATTTTCATGATGATTTGTTCACTTTTAGTCTTTTTTCCTTAAACCTCAAAAGCTCCAGAATTGTGCAAAGAATTGGACCGTTTTTAAACCCCTTTTAAACCATTTTTTGAATCCGTTCAGCCAATCTCCGGGTCTATATAGCTTAGCATAAATCATTGAATCGGATTAGACCATTAGCAAAAGTTATTTTAAAAAGATAATCTTGATCATTTTGATAATTTCCCAATTTAATACTAGACTCTTCTGTAGATATATATCATGTACTAAGACAAATGGAAAAAGAAAAGTGGATATTTTCTAGGCAGAAAATCATTTGTGTCACAGAGTAGGTCATTTTTGCTAATGGTCTAATGCAGGGGTTTCCAAACTTGGTCCTGGAGGGCCGATGTCCTTATACATATACATATGTCCAACATATACATGGATTACAGCTCTAACCTAAAAAACATGTAGTGGTAAGTGCTGTTTAATGGAATAACTGATTAGCCCTGCACATAATCATTCACACAGTTAACCATTAAAATATGACATTGTAACTAGTAACTATTTACTTGAGTGATTTTTTCATCAGATAATTTTTTACTCTTACTCAAGTAACTTTTAAGATTGTCACTTTTACTTTATAGATACTTTTTGGATACTCTACCCACCTCTGATTAAATTATATTCACATGAATATGAAACACAAGGTACAAAATGACTCATATACTTTTAAATGTCTAACATTTATAATTTTGACAACAAAGCCCGTACTGTAACTACTGTGTAAGAAAAACTAGTAAACTGTCAAACAATGCATGCACATTAATTATTAATACCTGGTGCACGCTGGGAATGGACAACAAAAGATTTTTTTTGAGGGTAGACCAATAGACGTGTGTTTTTTGACCACACTTGGTTATTATTGTTCATTTATTCGTTTGCTGGAAATTAGAACTAAATTTAGAAATAGTTTTGAAATAAATCTTTGCACTTAACAAACAAAATTAAATATGTAGACGAATGGATGTCTTCAGTGGAGTGAGTACAACACTGTTTCCTTATCCATGAAAGAGAGAAAGAGAAAGTAAAGAGGCAGAATGGAGGAGGCTCATTCTTTATTGTCGTACTGCAGATGGTCTGTTTAACTGTTTTCTCACTAGTGAAGCATTCAGTTTTTCCACTTACAAAGTCTGCCATGTAAATAGCAAATACATCATGGCGCGACGCAACTGACTCTTAAAGGGAATGGGAAATGAGACTCTGATTGGTTTATTCTCAAAACACACCCATAAGCCATTAAGAGAATAAGCACAACCCTGTTAGACCATTCACTGTGGCGCAGAGCGTATTTTTCTGTCCTTAAAATAGCAAAAGTGGATTCGGACACACCCTTAATGCTTTTGCGCCATGAGCTTTAGACTTTGTGCCTAGATCATTAAAATAGAGCCCTATATATGTGAAAATAATTGAGAGTTCTACCTCTAGGATTGTTAAAGTTTTCCAATAGACATTTTTTTCATCAGATAATTTTTTACTCTTACTCAAGTAACTTTTAAGATTGTCACTTTTACTTTATAGATTTTGCATACTCTACCCACCTCTGATTAAATTATATTCACATGAATATGAAACACAAGGTACAAAATGACTCATATACTTTCAAATGTCTAACATTTATCATTTTGACAACAAAGCCCATACTGTAACTACTGTGTAAGAAAAACTAGTAAACTGTCAAACAATGCATGCACATTAATTATTAATACCTGGTGCATGCTGGGAATGGACAACAAAAGATTTTTTTGAGGGTAGACCAATTTGACTGCACAATTGCATTAATCTAATCTCCCCACCCCCGTGTATATGTGTGTGTGTGTGTGTGTGTGTGTGTGTATTAATACAGTATATGGTTTAGACTCAACTGGTTAAGAATGATTTGTTTACCTTAGTTTTTGTTTAAATGTTACTTTAGTATTTACTCTGCTCGTTTCTCTGCTCAAACTCTAGCGCCGTCTTGGGAAATTTGTCCAAAGAATATTCATGTTTTTTCAACATGCTGAGAATCAGATAAAAGAGAACATGAAATATTGAACAATGTGAAGGACAGATAAAAATACCAAGCGTACATTTCATTTGCTTACACACAAAAATGCAGGGGGGTTTAACCAAATTTGGTCTCACAACCAAATTTCAATTAAACTGACTTAAAATATTACTATCAAGTATCTTGTCAAAATATCTCATATACTTTAATATGAGGCTGAATTATGATTAACTTATTTTAAAAAGTAACTATCCTGACCTCTTAATCTTATCATTTTAACTACATTGAATACTATGTTTAGCTTAGCTTAGCATAAATTATTGAATAGGATTAGACCATCAGCATGTCTCTCAAAAAAATTTACTATTGATAATTTTGAAAGTTTTTCTGTTTAGCTGGTTAATCACTTAACAAACCTACATAAATTTCTACCAACGTAACTAGATCTTTTATTAACCACTTTTTAATTTTAGGGCCCTATCATACACCTGACACAATAAGGTGCAAGACATGTTTGGTGGATGTGTTGCTATTTTCAGACCAACGCTATTTTCTAGTTTTGCGCCACGTTGTTTAAATAGCAAAGGTCTAGAAAAGTGGTGTGTTAAGGCGCATTGTTGCTATTGTTAAGACCCAATATTGTTGCTATTTTAAGGAACTAAAATAGACTGTGCAATAGAACAGCTGAAAGCAGGTCTAAAGTCCAGCGCAGGGCAAGTTATTTGTGTGTGCTGTACATTCTATGTGTGTACACTGCTTTATACACATAGGATGTACAGCAATACACAAATATCTTTACATTTAAAAGAATTAAAGGATTAAAATGTTACAAATATTGTTATTTTCCACATAAATATAAAAAACACTGCCTCTATGCCTTCTTCACCTAGGGGGGCTTTTTCAGTTTATTCGTGACAATTTGCTTTTGTATAATGTTTTATTATTATTATTATTATTATTATTATTATTATTATTATTATTATTATTATTATTACTATTATTATTATTATTATTATTATTATTATTATTATTATTATTATTATTATTATTATATGCATATTTATATCTGTTTTATTAAAAACAAGCTTAGATTTGTCCACCTGTCAGGTTTTGGACCATATGGCGCATGAATAGGACGTGTGTTTTTTGATCACACTTGGTTATTATTGTTTATTTATTCGTTTGCTGGAAATTAGAACTGAATTTAGAAATAGTTTTAAAACAAATCTTTGCACTTAATAAACAAAATTAAATATGTAGGCGAATGGATGTCTTCAGTGGAGTGAGTACAACACTGTTTCCTTATCCATGAAAGAGAGAAAGAGAAAGTAAAGAGGCAGAATGGAGGAGGCTCATTCTTTATTGTTGTACTGCAGATGGTCTATTTAACTGTTTTCTCGCAGTTTTTCCACTTACAAAGTCTACCATGTAAATAGCAAATACATCATGGTACGACGCAACTGACTCTTAAAGGGAATGGGAAATGAGCCTCTGATTGGTTTATTCTCAAAACACACCCATAAGCCATTAAGAGAATAAGCACAACCCTGTTAGACCATTCACCGTGGCGCAGAGCGTATTTTTCTGTCCTTAAAATAGCAAAAGTGGATTCGGACACACCCTTAATGCTTTTGCGCCATGAGCTTTAGACTTTGTGCCTAGATCGTTAAAATAGAGCCCTATATATTTGAAAATAATTGAGAGTTTTACCTCTAGGTTTCCAATAATTTTAATAATCATACAACTTTCTGAGCAAAAGGTCCTTCAATTCTCTTTAAACGCTTTTCAGAATTTTAAGTGCATGATGAATTAATGTTAATTTTCTGCCTAAATAAAAAAAAATAAAAGTCTGCATGAGCCAGAAGTTGCTGAGACTTTTATTTCAGTATGTTAATGTACTTCCAACTGAAAATAAATATAGAGTAGGGGGCGGGGATTTCTATTTGCGCATCATTCCCTCATAGCAAACTAGTGGTAGGAGGGGCGTGGCTAAGAATATTGTGACTGAGGCATCAAACTGACATCATCAGAGAAGGACCGCCTCTTCAAACAAGGAAGCAAATGAACAGAATTTGATCGAAGATAACCGAAGCAGACTTTTTTTTTTCAGCAAGTTATCTTGCACGAATCAATTGTTCACCTAAAGAATAACAATGTGCGCTAGTAAACTAAACATTCACATGAAAATAAATTCACACAGACTTAAAAATACAAAACACCATTTAAAGTTCTTTGTTTCTTTGTTTCTTTCAAGGGTAAACTGGTGAAGTACTTCAGTCGGCAGCTCTCTTACAAGCGTAAAGTGTCCTTACAGGAGCGTAATGTGGAGCTGGACGGATTCCCTCGGCTGGGACACTGGTTCCGCATTGTTAACATGAGGAAAGAGGTTCTTGAGGTAAGTGGAGCCTTTATAAACCACTAATGCGCAAACTCCGCTCACAGACCATTTCATTGGCCAATGTAGTGATACAGTTATCAGTCAAAAAGAAATTAGACTTATTTCAGAGTTTAGAAATGTTATAAATGGAGCTGATTGCAATATGTAAATAATAATGGTTTAGGGTTAGGGACTAGTATTGGTTTCATTTGTTTAGATAATAATCCCTATGATATCTAACTAAATACAGATTCAGGTAAACTAACAGTGCTGGTAATACTTGATCTCAATGCTGTATTTGACACTGTCGATCACAACATACTTCTGGATAGACTGGAAAACTGGGTTAAGCTTTCCTCAAATGGTTCAGATCTTACCTTGAAGGGAGAGGTTACTATGTCAGTATAGGTGATCATAAGTCGAGGTGGACACCCATGACATGTGGAGTCCCACATGGTTAAATTCTGGCACCTCTCCTGTTCAACCTTTATATGCTCCCTCTGAGCCAAATAATGAGAAAGAACCAAATCTCCTACCACAGCTATGCTGATGACACTCAGATCTACTTAGCCTTACTACTTAATGACTTGATGAAACTAACAGTTGGATGTGCCAAAGCTTTCTTCAGTTAAACAAAGAGAAAACTGAAGACATTGCATTTGGGAACTTCATTCTGGGTACCTTGGCTCTAAAGGTCAAACAACAAAAATAAGGTCAAGAATCTTGGTGTGATTCTGGAGTCAGATCTCAATTTCAGCAGTCATGTCAAAGCAGTAACTAAGTCAGCGTACTATCACAGTGGTTCTCCTCAGTTTATAGTTTTTTTTTGGTGGTGGTGGTGGTTGGTGGGGGGTGGTGGGGCATCACGCAGCGTGGCTGTTCAGACTGACACTGACACAAGGAGTCATGGTCTTTTAATGACAGCAGTAAATAACTGAACAACTATTTGAACTGTACAACCATTTGTAAATTATAAATTACCATTTATTTTAGATTTTATTTATTTACAAAGTGTGCAGCTTTTGTCACTGCATTGTATCTTTATGGGCTTCTGGAAGAACATTTCCTGAGCCTCTTGGTATGCAAAGTCAGAAATGTCTGGCCCATTTATTGAGACATTTATTAAACATGTCTCATATAAACATTTTGATGTGAACATGTCAGGGCCAGAAGCAGCTTTACAGAAAATAATTCATCCATTCATTTTACTTCAGCTTAGTGCCTTATTTATCAGAGGTCAAAGCAGAATGAACTGCCACAGAAAAATTATAAACAATCAAACAATGCAATTAGGAAACATAGCAAATGATGAAAGATGAAAATTAGTTAAAATGCACATCTATAAATCTAATACTTGTTTACTAAAAGGAAACAGGGCTGTAAACTACTTCTTATAGCAATGAGTGTATTACAAGAAGTTATATTATTAAATATTTATGTTAAAGTTATCTAATAATTACAGCCAGCTTTTAGTGGACTTGCAATATTGTCAAAACACAGAACTTTCAGTTCTTATATGCAAAAAGGCCTAAATAAATGCAAGACCATTCCAATATTTTGCTCATCTCCAACTATTGACAGCAGATCTCTCAATGAGAGAGAGGGAGGGATTTGCACTCGCGATATCTTTACTGCTCTCTTCATTTAACCGAAGAAGTGTATTGCTTAGACCATCACTGTGCCTCTCGCGATCTGTTCTCTTGCTCATTCACTCTCGTCGCCATGATTTCCGGGTATTCTAACTAATTTTGGGGATCACAGAGCTGGTATGATTTTGCGGAAGACACAGAGCTTCCAGGAGTGGTCATGAGACACTGGATGTACACTAGATAGAGGAGATACACGTCACAGCATGGGATGTGCGCAATGTATCTGAAGAGCGGGGAGGGATGCGAAATGTATTTGAGGACCGGGAGGCAGACGTGCTATTTTTTGGGAGATTACCATTCGTTTGCGGGCATCCAGGAGTCTCTATGCATTTGCGGGAGATTCCCGGAACGTCTGCATCTGTATATATTTTAGCTGCTGTGATGTGAGCACAGAACAGAAATGACATGCTGTTGTGTAAATAAGATATTACATACACTGTTAAGCTTGTTTATTAAAAAAAGTGGTGATTTGGCGCTCTAAAGTTACAACTATAGATTAGATACAATTAACGCAATTTCAAGGATGGGGGGGGGGGGGGGGGGGGGGCCGTTGGGGGGGCGGGGGGGGGGGGGGGGGGGGGGGGGGGGTCCAGCCGTGGGGAGGGCGGGGTGTTCCCTAATATAATGGTAGGGGAAACACTGTATCATCTCAAAAACATTGCAAGAATTAAATGCTTTGTCTCCAGTGAGGACTTACTGTACATTCACACCGAAAGCAGTGAGAGCGTCAAAGGTCGCTCTGGCCGCCCTGGCGACGACGCTGTCTGTCTTTAGCTCCGGCGGCGAGAGCGTCAAAATTCGATACATTGATCTTTTATTTAAAGGGGCCGTTACAGCATATCATATCCAATAAGCTACATTCCCGCATAAAACATTTCTAGCGTGAAGATGTTGCACATTTATTATCCAATTAATTTAACTACGGAAGATCTAGTTGCATGTGGTGTAGCTTTGCTCCATTTAATTATCCAATGTGTCCATATGCTTGAAATATTCTGAAGCATACCGTTTTGTATTCTCATGAGATTCCCGCTTTTTTAACGAAAAAAAATATATAACATTGATGCACATCAGTAACTCGCCAGTAACTTTTTAATGTATGTTCCTATAAGAAAAACATTGCAAATAATTAGAAATCCGGCGACCGTAATATTAAAAACCCTTGGGAACAACTGTGGTCGGAACCAAAGTTCACAGTGACTGTGTTCTCTGGACTCCTCTTAAGCGGTGGACTTCTACATTCTGATTGCTTGCTGCCGAACCGCGTCATAGCTCATTACCATAAAGTTGACTTGATTTCAACTCTCCTCGACGCCCACACCGGCGAAGACGCGCTGTGCTGCTCCTCGCCGCTTATCGCTGCCGGCTCCCATTGAAAATGAATGACTTCCGGCTATTTTGACGCTCTTGCCGCTTTCAGTGTGAACGTACGGTAAGGCTGCGTCCGAAACCGCCTACTACTCAGTAGGTACTACATTTAAATTTAAACCTACTACTCGGCCATTAGAAAAGTATGTTCTATACAGTATGAATTTAAGAAGTATGAATGGAATTCGGATGTACTACATCCGCCATTTTGTTACAGTCACATGACCTACCTGCATCAGTTGTGTCGAGTCACTCCCATTCATGAATTCTCTTGCGGAGCATCATGGGATAGTCACAGCTTGCATGGGAAGCACACTTCAGAATCTCGCCAGAAGTAGTAAGTCATCCGGATACTTCTCGCATACTGATTTTCGAATTCTATGAATTTGGACATACTACTCGGCTCACATACTGATTTTAGAGTACTGTATAATATAGAAGTATGCGGTTTTGGACGTAGCCCCAGTGAAACTTGTTCATGCCTTTATCAGCAGCAGTGTGGATTACTGTAATGAACTCCTCACTGGCCTTCCCAAAAAGACAGTCAGACAGTTGCAGCTTATCCAGAATGCTGCTGCCAGGATTCTGCCCAGAACTGGGAAATCAGAGCACATCACACTTGTCCTCAGGTCTTTACACTGGCTCCCACTTATATTCAGAATAGATTTTAAAGTATTATTCCTTGTCTATAAATGCGTGAAACTGGAATATTTCATAAAAGATGAAATAAAGCAGCGTTTCTATCCAGAAAGTCAAATAGTCACTTCCTTATTAACTGGCGCCAAATATTAAAACTTAAAACGTATTTACTGCGGTCGGAGATGCTGCGTGAATTTTTTATTTATTTTATAAATTACTTGGCCTCAGAAGACAGTGCCGACACACAATGAATATGTGGTGGTGTTTGAAGGCGTGAGACGTGGAGCACAGACGCTCTTGACTATTCTGGAGGTCGTTAATAATATAATAACACTAATACTGAAAAGGTTTAGGCATTTTAGAATGACCAAAACAACATTTCAGATGTTTTACAATGTGCTCAGCCTGCTGGTTTGTCCATTTACACACATTTTTATCATCACGTGATCTCTTATAACAAGATCACATGACTTTTTTAATGCGCAAACTGGAATTTGTTCCGTAAAATTGTTTCTATTGTAGTTTATATGCACTTTTTCTTATTGACTAAAAAGTTTATCCTACTCAGTTATGCGCATATGTTTTTTATGCACATTTTATGCACATTTTATGTATTCTCTTCTTGGCGTCTCCATCATTTTTTCATGCACATATCCAAAATGTGCATAAAATATGTGTATGGAAACAGCTACTGACATCTGTAGTAGACAAATACTATGGAAGTCAACAGTTAAAGGATTTCAACATTCCTCATAATATGTTTGTTTGTGTTAAAAACTGCATCAAAAACTAAAATAAAACAAAGCTACATTTTTTTGCAGTTTTTAGATAGTTAAGGTTGATAAAACAACACTGTTCTCAAATGTCTTTGGAAAATAAAAGTTTCAGTTGATCCAGTCACATGATCATCAGCATACAGAATTATGGTCTTCAAGTTAATTCACATGTTTTAGAACTCTAGAGTTTATTCAATTAAATTAAATTAAATTAAATTCAATTCAATTTAAATCAATTCAATTCAATTCAATTCAATTCAATTCAATTCAATTCAATGTCAAAGCAGCTTCACATGGAAGTTTATAGTGAATTGAAACAGTGTCAGTTCAGTTTTCAGTGTTTAAGTTCAGTTCAGTTTAGCTCAGGTCAGTGTGGGTTAATAATCACTACTGAGAGTCCATACACTGATTTATGAAATGCCACTTTCATTTTTTTCCACATTAAAAGTTTAATTTTTTTTCAGTTTTGAAAAACAAAACAAAAAAATGTGCCCTTTTGATGAACTGTAGTTTAGTTACAATTTCTTTCAAGTACAACTTCTTTCAAGTAACCTACATATTAAAATATGCATAACCTAAAGAATAAGTGATCATACTACATTTTATTAAATTTAATTGATCACTGCAACACATTGCTGACAAATAGCAATGTATAAAGATTTAAAATGACTATAAATTTGTAATTTATGCAATTTTTTAAGTTTTCCTTAAATGCCTTTTAAAAAAAAGTTTTAGTTGATCCATTCTCTCAACTTTCAATTTTTTACATAGTTTTATCAGCTCTAGAGTTCTTTTTCCACATACAGTAAAAAAAAAGTTTTAAAAAGTTTTAATCCTTCATCTTAAAAAAAAAATTGTGGCCTTTTGATGAACTGTAATTTCAATTGCTTCTTTCAAGCGACTTCATTGGACATGATATTCATGCAAAAATGTATATATCTATGTTATAAAAATGAAAAACAAAAAACTACATATTAAAATATGTAAAAAAAATAAGTGATCATACTACATTTTGTTACATTTAACTGATTAAAACTTGGCGGCTCAGTGGAAAAGCACTGTCGTCTCACAGCAGGAAGGTCGCTGGTTCAAGCCTCGGCTGGGTCAGTTGGCATTTCTGTGTGGAGTTTACATGTTTTCCTAGTGTTGGTGTGGGTTTCCTCTGGGTGCTTTGGTTTCCCCCACAGCCTAAACACATGCGCTGTAGGTGAATTGGGTAAGCTAAATTGGCCGTAGTGTGTGTGTGTGAATGGGTGAGTGTATGGGTGTTTCCCAGTATTGGGTTGCAGCTGGAAGGGCATCTGCTGCGTGAAACATATGCTGGATAAGTTGGTAGAACATTCTGCTTTGGTGGCCTGAATGAAAGAATGATTAAAACGTATTGCTGACAAACTGCAATGTATAAAGATTTTAAATTAAAATGAATTTGTAATTTATGCAATTTTAAAAGTTTTCTTCAAATAATAAAAAAACTTATTTCACCACACCACATGACAACCTCAAAGCATTCTGCAATTCGGAGTGTGAAAACACAATTTTTCATCTCTCTGACACTTGCACCTGTTTTGCACATTTGCTCCAGACATTTTCTTATAATCACTCCATATCTCTAAAAAACAACAACAAAAAAAAAACAATATTGTGCATTTATGAAGTGTGCTTCACACAGGTGAGTGGGATTGACAAACCACCTGTAGAAACACTCTTTTCTCTCTGTATATCAAAAACACTTCCTCCTTCCTTACTCTAGTACTTAATTCTCTGAGCACTAACAATTCATTTGTATGGTTAGCACTTCTTGTGTGTATTGCCTCCTCTTGTTGAATCGTTTTGGACAAAAGCATCTGCTAAATGATTACATGTAAAATTATATGTTTCAATAACTAATTTCTAATAACTGATTTCTTTTATTCCGTGTGGAGTTTGCATGTTCTCCCCGTGTTGGCGTGGGTTTGCTCTGGGTGCTCCGGTTTCCCCCACAGTCCAAACACATGTGCTATATAGGTAAATTGAATAAACTAAATTGGACATAGTGCATGTGTTGGTGAATGAGTGTGTATGGGTGTTTCCCAGTACTGGGTTGCAGGTGAAAGAGCATCCGCTTTGTAAAACATATGCTGGATAAGTTGGTGGTTCATTCCACTGTGGCGACCCCTGATGAATAAAGCGACTAAGCCGAGGGAAAATGAGTGAATGAATGATATGCATATATACTGTACAGTTGAAGTCAAAAGAATTAGCTCTCCTGTGAATTTCTTTTCTAATTTTTCCCAAATTATGTTTAATAGAGCAAGGATTTTTTCACGATATTTCTGATAATGTTTTTTTCTTCTAGAAAAAGTCTTCTTTGTTTTATTTCGGCTAGAATAAAAGCAGCTTTTATTTTTTTATTATTATATATAATAAATTCTTTTATTTATTTTTATTAAAAGCCATTTTAAAGTCAATATTATTAGCCCCCTTAGGCAATAATTGTTTTAGTTTTTCTACAGAACGAACGATCGTTATTAAATGATTTGCCTAATTACTCTAAATTGCCTTATTAACCTAATTAAACTAGTTAAGCCTTTAACTAATACTAATATTTAAAAAAATATGTAGTAAAATATTACGTGCTGTCATCATGGAAAAGATAAAAGAAATCATTCATTCATTCACTCATTTTTTTCCAGCTCAAACGGCATGTAAGCGAAATATTTAGTAAAACATTTTTTAAATCTTTGCATAGTACATTACGATAATCAAGGCAGCTAACAGAAGAAAGAGATTAAAAATACAATAAATAAATAAAATATCTCGCAGACACACGGTGAAGGTTTAATGATATGTAAATGTGTCAGTGGTTTATGGTTGTCTATTGAGATCGTCCACTTGAAGAATCAGGATGTTTTGGTTGAAGTAGAGCCTTCAGATACAGCAGACCTCTAAATGTCTGATGGGATGAAGGCTGTAAACTGAAAATCCAGAACCACAGATAGTCTGAAGGCCTTGGTGTTTTTTTATTTTATTTTTGTTAAATTCCATTCATTCATTTACTTTTCGGCTTAGTCCTTTTATTAATCAGGGGTCACCACAAGCGGAATGAACCACCAACTTATCCAGCATATGTTTTACGCAGCGGATGCCCTTCCAGCTGCAACCCAACACTGGGAAACACCCATACACACTCTTTTACACACATATACTATGGCCAATTTATTTTATTCAATTCATTTGTACCGCATGTCTTTGGACTGTGGGGGAAACTGGAGCACCCAGAGGAAACCCACGCCAAACGGGGAGAACATACAAACTCCACACAGAAATGCCAACTGACCCAGCTAAGGCTCGAACCAGCAACCTTCTTGCTATGAGGCGATTGTGCTACCTACACCACCACCATGACGCATTTTTAAAAAAATTATTTTATTGATTTAAACAGAGGAATACAGAGTTATATATAAAATAGTAAACAAGAGAATAGGCGTGTCACAATAATTAATATTATTGCACAACACATGGACATGTCTACAATAATTTTTGGTGATGCAATACTTCCTTATTGGAGGTGTCAGTGTCAGTATGGTTAAAAACACTGTAAATGTACTTACTGTAAATTCATTCATTCATTTTCTTTTTGGCTTAATCTTTTTATTTAATCTGGGGTCGTCACAGCGGAATGAACCGCCAACTTATCCAGCATATGTTCTATGCTGTTCTATGCTGTATGTTCTACGCAGCGGATGCCCTTCCAGCTGCAACCCATCACACGGGAAACAGCCATACACTTTCATGTCCACACATACACTACGGACAATTTAGCTTACCCAGTTCACCTGTACCGCATGTCTTTGGACTTGTGGGGGAAATCAGAGCACCCGAAGGAAACCCACACGAACACGGGGAGAACATGCAAACTCCACACAGAAATGCCAACTGACCCAGTTGGGACTCTAACCAGTGACTTTCTTACTGTGAGGCGACAGTGCTAACCACTGAGCCACCGTATCGCCCTTAATATAAATTACTATAGTATATTTTTATGTGGTTGCCTGATGACTGAAATTACATCTTTACGTTACTTTTTCCAAGTTTTTTTTTACCTTGGACATTTTTGTTAACATTAATTATAATTTTTTTGTTTGTTTAGGATATATGTTTTCACATTCTGTTTCCAATGCCTAATTATTCAATTGTTAGTGTACTTGCACTATGATGCTATTATACACTACCTGACAAAAGTCTTGTCGACGATCCCAGTTGTAAGAGCAAAAAATAATAACTTGACTTCAAGTTGATCATCTGGAAAAGTGGCAGAAGGTAGATTTTTCAGCTGAATCATCTGTTGAACTGCATCCCAATTATCACAAATACTGCAGAAGACCTATTGGAACCCGCATGGACCCACTGAAATCAGTCAAGTTTGGTGTAGGAAAAATCATGGTTTGGGGTTACATTCAGTATGGGGGCGTGTGAGAGATCTGCAGAGTGGATGGCAACATCAACAGCCTGAGGTATCAAGACATTTGTGCTGCCCGTTACATTACAAACCACAGGAGAGGGCAAATTCTTCAGCAGGACAGCGCTCCTTTTCTTACTTCAGCCTCTGCATCAAAGTTCCTGAAAGCAAAGAAGATCAATGTGCTCCAGGATTGGCCAGCCCATTTACCAGACATGAACATTATTGAGCATTATGAACATTATATTTGTTGTTCCTAAAACTT
Organism: Danio tinwini; assembly: GCA_903798205.1. Classification (NCBI taxonomy): domain Eukaryota; kingdom Metazoa; phylum Chordata; class Actinopteri; order Cypriniformes; family Danionidae; genus Danio; species Danio tinwini. The sequence goes on from CAIGQZ010000427.1 coordinate 28,282,901, forward strand.
GGATAAGACCTTTTTTTAGGTAGTGTAGTGTAAAAATGGCCTTAAAATGACAATAATATTGTTTATCGGAATAAATGTTGGTGCTATATATCATACCACAAAAGATAGATATTGTGACAAGCCTACCAAGGAATTAACAACAACAACAAAAAAAAAACTAAACATTTAACTCAAGCATATTAATTATGTACATTAAGTATTTTTTTTAGCAGTTGAGATGTCTTAAGAGCTTTAGGATTACTCTGTATTGAAGTCAGGGAATCATACAATTGTCTTAGATGTATGAAAAAAGTTTACAGTTTGGTACAGTCAGCATACATTTTGTTTATGTGGTACTTTCCAAATAACAAGGATTTTAGTTATTTTGTTCATTTCTGATAATCCAGAGTTACAATCCATAAATAAAACAATTTTATGTTATATTGAAAAATTAGTACACTTCAAAAACTAATAAGGAAAAGGGCCTCTGGTTTTTGTCACTATTCTTGGTGCTGTAGAAGAGCTGGCGCTTTAAGCTGTGTTGAAGTCCATCTGCTGGTGTGGAGAAGCAACTGCAGCTTAACAAAGTGTAAGAGTTGGGTTGCAGGAATAAAAACACTCATTTCTGGATCAGGAAACTGAGTGTGATAAAGAACCATTGAAGCTTTAATCACAGACCTCCTGCAAAAGCTGTGAGGTTTTTAAGTGATGGTGTATGGAGGGGTTCATGCTATTAGTTTCTTGCTATATATAATCAATCTATTAGCCCAATGTATTCATACACTGTAAAAATACTGGGTTCCACATAATTCCTTTTTGCTGTCCCAACAAAAATCGATTAAGTTAACTTAATTGTTTTTACAAATTCAACATGAAACAATTAGATTGTCCCCAAAACAACTTAGGAATAGGTGTTGTTTCAACTCTTTTTAAATAAATAGTTTGAACAAGGAGAAAAAGAAATTTTTTGAGTGTAACGTGGGTCTGCTTCAACCAGAAACCAACCAACTAACCAACTAACCAACCAACCAACCAACCAACCAACCAACCAACCAACCAACCAACCAACCAACCAACCAACCAACCAACCAACCAAATAAATAAATAAATAAATAAATAAATAAATAAATAAATAAATAAA
>CAIGQZ010000427.1:28311269-28321659 GCA_903798205.1 Danio tinwini
CAAATCAGTTTAATAGTTACACAATAAGAGTTTTACAGAGAAACACTTAATTTTACAGACTTTTCCTAGATTATTATGATTAAATCTGTTTAATAAAGTTACACAATTAGAATTTTACAGAGAAACACTGCTATTTTACAAACTTTTCCTAGATTATTATGATTGAACACCATTTCCAGACTTTTTTGATCCAAAATAAAACCATTAAATTACGACTTTGAGCATGTTTTGGCATTTTATTAAAGGTGTTTAATCGTAATGATTTAGGAAAAATTCTTTTAAATAACATTGTTTTCTCTTAAACTTTTAGTGCAGTCACTTTATTGATGGTGTTCGATCATAATAATCTAGGAAAAGTTTGTAAAATAAGCGTTTCTCTATAAAACTCTTATTGTGTAACTTTATTAAATGGATTTGTTCATAATAATCTAGGAGAAGTCTGTAAAATAACAGTGTTTTTCTGTAAACATTTTAATGAAAATGTCTGTAAATTTATTATTTTTGCACTTTATTTCAACAAAAGAAATTTTACCATAATTTTATGGGGTTTTTTTGGCAGCCGTAGCTGCCAGTCATTTGACCTTTTTTTTTTTTTTACATTTTTTTTTTTTACAATTACAATTTATTACTTTAATTTTACATAATTTTAAATGTACTTCAAAAAAACAGGAAAAAACTGTGTGTAAATAATACAGCATTTTTATTGTGTAAAACAGACAAATTGCTGTAATTTGTCATTAATTGTATAGTACATAAAATAACAGTCAATCTGTTAATTTACAGATATTGTTTGTAATTTTTACGGACTTTTGAATATAATTTAAAATAACAGAAAAAATATTGTATAAATAATAGTGTAATTTCCCTGTATAAAAAACTAAAATGTCAGTAATTTGTCTGTAATGATAGAGTACCTAAAATGAAAGTCAAATAGTTTTGAAATATAATTTGAAATGACAAAAAATTACTGTAAAAATTAGTTTGTTTTACAGTGTAGGCCTTTGTATAGCAATTATTAGTGCTGTCAAATAAATCATCGCGTTCAAAATAAGTTTGTACACATGAATATATTGATTAAATGTTTACATGCTGCCACCTTTTCTTCCGTTTTTTTAATTATTTCTTGAACTTTATCCCGTTTATGAGCAAAAACCTATATAATTTTGACCAATTTAAACAATTATAAACAGCACAAAACAAAAACATTTTGATGTTCTAAAAGCGATTGCTAAGTAGAAGAATCACTTCCTGAACTCTTGCGTCATCAATGACATCATGTGAAAACAACCGATTCAAAAGACCAAAGAGTCATTAGATAAAGACAAGATGAATTAAATGTCATGTTTAACAGCTATAGTGAGATGAGATCTAGCAATGTATCTTGATGAACTGTCTGACGTGCGCTGCTCTCACGGTGTGCTTAAATTGCTTGGAGCTCAGACCTCCGCATACGGTTCAGCGTAACAACTTAACAGACATAAAAAATGTTACGGCATCATGTAGCTACATGAACATCATCTTCACTGTATGCATATTTTCAACAAAACAGAGATTACATTTCATTTTCATTGAAAAATATGAAACATACCCAGTCAGTTTTGCTGAAAATCTGTTTTAATCAATAATGACCATTATAAAAGGATAGCTTACAATATGTTATACAATATAGAAAATAAAGGCAAGCAATCAGTCAAATGTGCAGAATCAATGTACGTGTTTATATAAAATAATATATTAACTTATCTTTGCGCTCAGCCAAAACACGTTACCTTAGAACAAGTAATAGATTCAAAAGACCAAAGAGTTGATAGAGACAAGATAAATTAAATTTCATGTTTAACAACTATAGTCAAATGAGATCCAGCGGTATATCCTTGATTAACTGTCCGACATATGCTCCTCTCACCAGGGGAGGTGTGCTCAAAGCACCTGCTGACTGCCTGGAGCTCAGACCTCCGCATATGGTGCAGCGCTTGACAGAGTGTGTGTGGTCACATGATGCACATTTTCAGCAGTATAGTGTGGACCGAGATCTTTTCAGAAACACTAGGTGAAACTCCAGTGTGGACGTGGATTGTTTTTGTTCTAAAACGCTGTTTTAAAACTAAAATGTATTAGTGTAAACAGGGCCAAGTTGATTTTACTTTTAAAAAGTCAGTAAACCCATTGACGTTTATAATTATGCACAAAGTTTGTTCACTTAATAATTATAAGACAATGAGTTTACTCTCTTTTTTAAAAGTAAATTAAACTAATTACATTTTACAGTGCATGCTAATTGTTGTTTTTCTGTTTCTGAAGTACTAATCAGACATCATTTCTTCTTATTATTTACAAAAGTAGAAGTCAGTAAGGCTTTTAGTCAAGATGGACGCATTGAATTAATCAAAATGAACATTTATAAAGTTACAGAGGACTTATTTCTCACACAAATGCTGTTGTTTTTTTTAACTTTCTGTTCATTAAATGATTTCCACAAAGCAGCACAACTGTTTACAGCATTGACAGTAATCAAAGAAAACTGATTTCTTGAGTACTAAATTAGCATATTAATGTCTCTTAAACAGGTGGTGTCTTTGTGACACATGAGAAACGCACAAAAACAAACAGCCACTTTTGAACTATGAACACATTTCTCGGCAACTGTACACAATATCACAGTTTGAAGTGCCTGTCATAGGAAATCACCTAATTAACGAAGCGTCTTCTCATAGGATAAAGACATGCCGTCTCATGAATAATTATGAGACACCGACGTGTCATCGATTACTGTAGTCATTTGCCACAAACTGTGACTTAGACATGTGGATTTTAAACAAGAAGATGAAAATAGAGGAAAGATCTGTTTTTTTAAACAATTAAAATGAATAGATGAGATTTAACTCTTTTAAAAATGTAGTTTAGGGTTTTGTGGGCGACACGGTGGCACCGTGGGTAGCGCTGTTGCCTCACAGCAAGAAGGTGGCTGGTTCGAGTGGGTGCTCCGGTTTCCCTAACAGTCCAAAGACATGCGCTGTAGGTGAATTGGGTAAGCTAAATTGTCAGTAGTATATGTGTGTATGTCTTAGTCCTCCAGGTTGGGGGTTGAGCGTTGGGCTAACAACTCACCTCATAAAAACTAGATGTTATGAAACACTAATATGGTGCGGCTAAATATCAACTTCGATATAAAATGGCCCTGGGAGTAAGTAAGTTTAGGGTTTTGTAACTGTTTGTCAGTTCCCAGCGGGCAAAAAACACATTAAAATCTAAACCTTGGCGTTCATTTGACGTGCACACATTGATGACCTTTTCATTACTGAAAGAATGATACTGAAAATGTTTTAATATAAGAAAAATTTTGTCATCTGTAAGCTTTAATTACAAATTTACACTGGATTTTGTATCTCTACAATGCATGTAAACTACATTGATATCGAAACAACATCTTCACGAGTTCACACTTACAGATGTTTAAGAATAAAGTGTATTTTGTGTCCTGTCCAGGGAGAGGGCTCTGAGCTCGGGGAAGACACCCCATCTCGTGTTATTCCCCGTATCAGAGAATAGAGAGCAGTTGGGGTTCGAGCGAAGTGTCTAACCCGGCCCCAGAACCTTCCCCCAGGGCAGATAATGTTTAAGAAGTGAGGTGTTGGGGTGGTGGAGGGATGCTAAAGTTGTGAGATAATGCAGGTAGGACGTCTTTGGTATTTATAGGGGTTTGGTCTAATACTAATTCGGTAATAGAATGATTGTCAATGACGTATTGCAATGCCGAAACATCTGCCCGTGCTCCTCCCGAAATTTGTTTATAAAACATCACAAATTGAAATTACATTGGCGTCCAAAACACATTAAAAGTCCTACAATTGATTTTTGATGTATTTTTGACGCAAAGGTTAGATGTATTGTCAATTAGGTAGTCAATTGACAGCAAATCGATTCGCAATTTAAACTTGTTTTGTTACGTGTTTTTTGATGTAGTATTGATATCAAGGTGCCTGCTGTGTGGACAAGTATGGATCTCAGATGTCAGTGCCGACCCATAGGTTTGAGGGGCCCTAGATAAAACAAATTGGACCCACTGGTGTAAAAACTGTGAGAAGAAAACACAAAAAATATAATTTAAATATTTAAGTGTATACATTTTTATTAACATATTTAACCTATAATACATGTGTAAAAATATGTACTCACATTTTTACAAAAACGTTTGCAAGCCAGAAAACACTCATTTAGCAAAATAAAGTAGGTATGGCATATACAAATAAAACATGAATCAAATGCATTTTTTGTAAAAAAAATATATGCATAAATAACTAGACATATGATACATTTTAGCTTGATTTTACACAGAGATTTACAAAAACAAAACTTTGCATTAGATTATGGACAGTGGGTAACATTTGATTTTGACAAAATGAAGAGGAAACCTGTTTTTTTCAGCATGGTGAATTAGTGGGATAGATAATTAATTGATTATTTAATGAAACATGCTGAATGTGGCCTATTTCTTTCCTCACATATCACACAAGTATGTGTGATCATGGGCATCATTGCATTTATTAAAACAAGTCCTAATACTACACTACTAAATAATTGATTATGCATAGCAGAACATACCTTTGCTTTGAGCTTGCTATTCTTCCTTGCTTTTCGGAACGATGCCGTTTAGATCGATTCAAAATAGCAACAACACTTGTGATGTTACATTACTTAAGATTTTAAAACACTTTTCCAGGTTTATATTCAATGTGAGCAATTTGGAGAGATATGTGGAGTCTGTGTATGATTACGCTACGTCATTCTACTTAACCCAATTGCCAATTTTGGGTGGTGTTGTGCAAAAAGATTAAAGATAAAATGTTTCTATTTTCTTTTATTGATACTGTTGTTGTGTATTTATTATTGCTTTCAGCTATTTGTCATTTCAAGCGTTCACACTTAGCTAATAATTGATTATAAAGCGAGTTTGCTGTCCCGAGAGAGAGCCCTGAGCCCATAAGATCCCGTTTGCAGGGCAAGAGAGAAGTTTGAGCTCAGGTAGGTCTTGAGAACCCCCCCCCCCTTGTTAAGAGCTGTTTTGTTAAGGAAACCGGAGAACCCAGGGGAAACCCACACGAGAACATGTAAACTCTGCACAGAAACGACAGCTGGCTTGTTGTTGCTGTGAGGCAACAATGTTAACCACTGGGTCACCGTGCCACCCGATAAAGGGAAAGGTGGAGGAGTAGGGGTGAAAGGGAGGATTCTTCAAGGCAAAGATCACTGGTAAGAAACCCTGGCTATTTATAGTGAGTTAGAAATCATCTGATTGGTGAATCATGCATTAGTTAATGTGGATCCAGCCATGTTCAATCATAATCACGTGCTCCTCTCGAAATTAGTTTATGAATAAACTTCACATATACATTATACAAAGCTATTCCTTTAATGAAATGGAGGTTATATGTTTTTCACCATTGTTGTAAATTGTATTGCGTTTAATGGGGTTTGTGTATGGCGTAATGCACAGTGTTTATGATTTAAACATACACGCTCGTCCTCGTGCTTACATTCGCAGTAAATATTCAAGAGCAGTGGGGCCCTCCAAAAGACACGGGGCTCTAGGCATCCTCCTGTTGGATGGGCCGGCACAGTTTCTAGTACACATGTTTTTAGTGTCTGTGTGTGCACCCTTTTAAATGATGTATACTTGAAAAGCTGTGTATTTTGCAGTGCATGCAGTTTATAAATATACAAATACAAACAGTGTGCTTTAAATGTGATATATCGCCATTCAAAGGGCACTTTAGAGTGAAATCAATCATGGCCGCCATATTGAAGTGTTGTTTCAAACCAAATTTCTCCAAACTGTCCATTTCGAAGGGAAGTTTCGGAATGAAGGATTTTGAAGGGTACAACTGATGGACACTTCGGGCTTTCTTTGTGCATAGACGTTGATTGGTGTAGCACATTTCATCACTGTCACCAACAGCGTAACTCTTCCTAGAGATTAGGGTGTATAATGCAAAAAAATTATTAATTGTTTAGATGTTTTGTTTTGTTTCTTGTCCAAATATCTACAAATTCTTAAATCAAGAAGCATCTTCTAGACAAGTAAAAAATATTGTCTTGTTTTTAGAAAAAATATGTCTAAATGAAGTGAGTTTTTCCTAAAAACAACCAAAATAATCTGCCAATGGGGTAAGCAAAATAACAACACAGACTCATTCTGAAAACGTAGCCCTATATTCACTTGTGAAGACTTCTGTAGCCAGAGGTTCGTATGGCTGCATTTCGTTTTTAAAACAAACGATACGGGGCGGTATGACACCATTTCTTTTCACGCTAGCAGCTGACCACTTACCACCATATGGATGACTTTCCCGTTGTTACCAATTTGTCCAGTGGCTTGTAGCGTATGTCGGTGGACTTGTGATGCAGAGAAGAGCTGACCATGACTATGGGGTTCAAGTCTGACGAAGAATGGTTCCAGAAAGCTGGTAAGACAAAAACAGAAGCCAAAAAATAAAATAAACAAGTAAATAACATGGGGTGCGTGGTGGCGCAGTGGGTAGCACGATCACCTTACAGCAAGAAGGTCGCTGGTTCAAGCCTCAGCTAAGTCAGTGGGCATTTCTGTGAGAAGTTTGCATGTTCTCCCTGTGTTCGCTTGGGTTTCCTCCGGGTGCTCTGGTTTCCCCCACAAGTCCAAAGACATGAGGTCTAGGTGAATTGGGTAGGCAAAATTGTACGTATTTTACAATTGTGTGTGAATGAGTGTGTATGGATGTTTTCCAGTGACAGGTTGCAGCTGGAAGGGCATCCACTGCGTAAAACATATGCTGGATAAGTTGGCTATTCATTCCTCTGTGGTGACCCCTGATTAATAAAGAGACTAAGCCGAAAAGAAAATGAATGAATGAATAGACATGGGAAGAATGTGGTAAAGTCTGAAAATGTGGTAAAATTCAGGGAGCTTTTCTTATTATGGATTGCTGTTGAAAACACTATCGGTTGGGTTTAGGGAAGGAGGAGGGTGGGGATATTAGTCGGTCAGTCAGTTGGTCAGTCAGTCAGGTTCAAATGGCACTTAAGAGAAATTTGAGATCTGAAAAAAGCGTACACATCAGCCTTTGGGACGTATTTGGCGCTCTCCAGAAATATACAAAGGGCTACGTATTCAGAATGAGCATAGGTTGCAAAATAATCTTATTTCAATGTAAAAAAAATATATATATTTTGCTTACCCCATTGCCAGATTAATTTGCTTGTTTTAAGGAAAACCTCACTTAATTTTGGCATATTATTTCTGAAAACAAGACAATTTGTCTTGATATATAATATATATATATATTTTTTTAAGTATTTGTACTAGAAACAAAACAAAAATGCACATTTTTTCAGTGTATATGAGCCTTTTTGAATGGAACGCAGTGTAAGTGTAGTTTAGTCTTTAATTTCTTTAATGATTTACAGGAGAAACCTGTAGCCTAAATCCTAAAGCTCTTTAAACTATGATAGGATACACTGTTTTAAAGAAACACTCCAGTTTTTTGGGGGTAATAGACTATTTTTACAACTCTTCACAGCACCTTTAGCTTAATTTAGCTTAGCATAAATTATTGAATCAGATCAGACCATTAGCATCTCACTCTCGTTTTTAATAATTTCCCTATTAAAAGCTTGACTCTTCTGAAGTTACATTGTGTACTAAAATTGATGGATTGAAAAAAATTGCTATTTTCTGTTTGAAATGTTTGAGCAAGATGCTAATGGTCGAATCTGATTCAGTGATCTATGCTAAGCTAAGCTAAAAGTGCTCCCACAAGACCTGGAGATCAAGCTTAATGGATTATAAAATGGTAAAACTCGACTGTTTACTCTAGGGGAGTTCCTTTCACTTCATCACACAGCATCTTTTACATCATAATTTTACACTAGTTGATTGTCATTTGTGTTTAAGGACTCCATTTTAATGTGATATACATTTAGGCTAACTGTGTAGAGTTGTTGTTTGTTCGCCACTGCCTAAATCACATCCGAAAACAGGATAAAGATGTAGTTTAATGTTCCTCTGCAGGCTACGCAAACTATTTAGCGCACTCATCCACCAGCCAAGTAGTTATTGATTTCTCAGTCACACAAACAACTTGACACAACAAACTTCCTGGCAGGTATCGGATTAGACCATTAGCATCTCGCTCAAAAAATGTAAAAAAGCATTGTTTCAATAATTTTCCTATTTAAAGTTTGACTCTTCTGCAGTTACATATATCAGCTTAATGGATTATAAAATGGTAAAACTCGACTGTTTAACTCTAGTGGAGTTCCTTTAACATCAGCACACAGCATCTTTTACGTCATTATAGTACACCAGTTGATTGTTGTTTGTGTTTAATGACTCACTTTTAACGTGATATACATTTAGGCTAACTCTGTAGGGCTGTTGTTTGTTTGTCACTGCCTAAATCACATCTGAAAACAGGATAAAGATGTAGTTTGATGTTCCTCACGGGCTGCGCTATGTATTTAGCGCACCCATCTACCAGCCAAGTAGTTAGTTATTGATTTCTCAAACAACTTGACACAGCAAACTTCAACAGATCTCCCGGCGGGTCAAGAACAGGCCATGCCTGTAACTTTGAAACTTCGAGTAGCTTGTTTGTCATCTCTCGGCCGTAATTAAAAATGCTCATTTGAGGGAACGGGAGGACCGAGAGAAGTGTCCTTCAGCGGTGCCCACTGGAGCTGTCCGTACAAGAGGCAAACACTTATCTGCCATCATGCTCAAAGAGTGGGAGTGTGTCCCCCGGAGCCGCCGTGTCCTGTAAGTGGGGGGATGCGAGGCTGTTAAGGGCCCTTGGAATCATTTGTGGGTAGTGAACTGTGACCGCTGAGCCGCAGTCCAGGTTTAAACCACAAGAGGGAGGCTCCTGTAATGGTGTTTGTTGATGTGTGGAGTCGCTGGATTGTGAGTTGCAGGGAATTACTGATTAACAGTCTTTGACACAAACTTTTGATGCTTTTTTCTCTTTTTTCTTTAGAAAGTTTTGTCCGTTATCTACAGTAGGAGTTAGTTCTGCAATGTGGCTTGAAGTCTGGAATGTTTTTATTACAGTGTTGATTTGGTTTTGGCGACATGGTGGCTCAGTGATTAGCACTGTTGCCTCATAGCAAGAAGGTCGCTGGTTCCGACTGAGCCAGTTGGCATTTTTTGTGTGGCGTTTGCATGTTCTCTTCGTGTTCGCGTCCGGTTTCCCTCACAGTCCAATGACATGCGCTATAGGTGAATTGATGAACTAAATTGACTGTAGTGTATGAGTGCGCATGTATATGTGAGAGTGTATGGGTGTTTTCCAGTACTGGGTTGTGGCTGGAAAGGCATCTGCTGTGTAAAGCATATGCTGAAATAATTGGTGGTTCATTCCACTATGGCAATCCCTGATAAATAAGGGACTAAGCTGAAGGAAAATGAATGAATGAATAATATAATAAGGTACAGATTTGAAATAAAGATTTTAATTATATTTTTTAATGCATTTAAGCTTAAATGAAAAATGATAGCAATTTGTTACAATATAAATATGTTAAGACAAATGATATATGCTTTATTTTATGATAGGTGTGCAGGTAATTGCACAAAAGCATATTGATTACTCAAAATCAAAAATAATACTACTTTTTAATATTGCAATATTGAAGTAAAATTAACTTGCACTTAAAATGTGCATAAAAACTTAAATCATTTTAGATCATTGCTTTTCTTTTATTGCTTTTTTTTCCTGCCTAATATTAATGTTTCATAAACAGGGATTGATCATCATTATATTTGCTTATTATGGATACTTTTTCTTGTGCAGTATATGTTTTTAAATAAAACCCCTATATCTACCAAAGTTTACATGCATTTTGGGAACACATAATTTAATGAGGTGTGGATTTAAACCGGCTTCAAAAAATTGAATCACTTTTACAATTAACCTATTAAATGAGTTTGATGCTCTGTAGCACATCGCACCGTGTGGCTTTCCATCCATCTTCCTGAACTATTCTAAATAAAGGCTCCATCAATCAAATCCCAGCAGTCGACCTACTCTCAGACTCCCACAGCTCAAGACATTCTACAGCTTACTTCATAATACATTTACTTTAGAAAAGGATCTACTAAAGGGTTAGACTTGTGATGCTCCTTTGCCATTTACAGTGCCTTAAATATGGAGCCAGATCAGTCTCAAAAATAATACATTTACAAAATATCTTTCATACAGCCACAACTCAAGTCACATTTACAAAATCCAATTTGTAAGTTCAAAACCCAGTTCGTAAATTCAAAACACGATTTGTAAATACACAAATCCAATTCACAAACTCAAAACACAATTCAAAAATACACAAATCCAATTCATAAATACACAAATCCAATATG
>CAIGQZ010000427.1:28334152-28358067 GCA_903798205.1 Danio tinwini
CCCCTATTTCTGTTTAATGGAGAGAAGATTTTTTTCAACACATTTCTAACCATAATAGTTTTAGTAACTCATCTCTAATAACTGATTTATTTTATCTTTGCCATGATGACAGTAAATAATATTTGACTAGATATTTTTCAAGACACTTCTATACAGCTTAAAGTGACATTTAAACGCTTAACCAGGTTAATTAGGTTAACTAGGCAGGTTAGGGTAATTAGGCAAGTTATTGTATAATGATGGTTTGTTCTTTAGACAGTCGAAAAAATAGCTTAAAGGGGTTAATAATTTTGACCTTAAAATGGTTCTTAAAAAAATTAAAACCGCTTTTATTTTAGCCGAAATAAAACACATACAACTTTTTCCAAAAGAAAAAACATTATTTAGACATACTGTGAAAATTTCCTTGCTCTGTTTAACAGCATTTGGGAAATATTTAAAAAAGAAAAAAAATCAAAGAAGGGCTAATAATTCTGACTTCAACTGTATATATGTAAATATGTACATATATGTTTTAATTTCATTCATTTCTTTTTGCTAATATTATATAAACTAAATATTACTGTTTTTCAATTGACATCATTTAAAGTGTATATGTATATGCTACATTATAAATTGCCATTGATAAATTATTGTGCAAAAGTTTACAACTGAAAAGTTATAGACATCAACACTTCAAGTGGAAAGAGACAAAAAAAATCACTTTTTCTGTGTTAACTCTCCAAAACAACTCGTTGTTTAACTTTGCCCAAATTCTCCAGAATATTAGTCATTTGTGTAGGTTTTCATAATGCTGCAGAGTTTATGTTTTGAAAGAGCTAATGAGCTTGTCTGTCAAACCCACATTGTTTCGAAGCGTACTTTCTCCATAAAGCCTTAATGCTTCATAATTTTGTGTTTCATCACCATTTGCAGGACATTCGAACCGTTTATTGTTTTATGGCCGGATTTACATATTTGCTTAAGCTGATTGAGAAATGCAGCGTTTTTCAGTTCTCGCTCATTAAATGACGTGTTGGTGCTACAGATATCTCATTAAAACAGCTGCTTGTAAAAGAAGAAACACTTCAGGACAGGTGTGTTAGGTAGTGTTATGTGTATTTCATATTTGAGTCGCAATGGATTTGGGTTTTCTTTGGATTTGATCGGATCACGGCTGAATGTGAGATGATTAGCTTGTGCAAGATGTGTATATACAGATTATGAATGCATCTTGGTGAGACGCTGCCATTGTCTGATATTGATTGTTTATATTGGAGACAACATAAATTGTTGTTTAAAGGAATAGTTCACCCCACACACTCAGAAATAAAGGTACAAAATCTGTCACTGGGGTGGTACCTTTTTAAAAAGTACAGTTTTGTACCATACAGGTGGACATTAATACCTTTAGGGTACACTTTTGACCTTTAAGGCTCACTTTTGTACCTTTAAGGTACTATGAGGTACACATTTGCACTTTTTAGGTATTGGTATGTACTTTTAAGGACCTGTTAGGAACAGGTACCGCCACCAGAGACAGATTTTCTGAGCAGGGTATAAAATATAAAATATGGAGGTCGCAGCCAGCTCCAAGTGGGTGGGACTTCAGCTCCAAGTGGGCTGTACAAACCCAGAGTTTTTATTTATTTAATGTCTTGTACATGACGCGGAGTCCAATATTGTGCTTTATAAATGTCTACACCTTCCCTAACCCTTAACCCAACCCCACAGTAACCTGTTGTGTTTTATTAACATCTACACCTGTCCCAACCCTAAACCCAACCTCACAGTAACTTGATGTGTTTTATTAATATCTGCTCCATCTACACCACCTAAACCCAACCTAATTTTGGTTTAAGCCCCTCCCACTTGGAGGTCACCCAGCCTACTTGCAGTGTAATCCCTCCCACTTGGAGGTCTCCGGGCTGCAGTGATACCTACTTGGATTTTCTGAGAGTGCAAAATTAAAACTTGTTTATTTTTCATTATTTAGGAGGAATTAGGAATTAAGGAGTATTAATTTAGTTTTCCTGTAAATGTTTTTTTCTGATCGGAAGTGCTGGTACAGTTGCTGTTGTCTTGCATTCACAGAAAATAAATTAGGGTAATGGTTTACATCTAAATTTTATCACTTGAGCTAATAAAAAAATAATAAAAACTTGGCTTAAACCATATTTTCTATGTCTATAAAACAACTTTATGAAATTGGGTACAAAGTATATTTTGTTTTTGATCAAACATTTTAGAAATAATATTAGAATTTAGTCTTCTCGAATCAAATAGATTTATTAAAACAGATATTTCTGATTAAGGAAATTTGTATTAGAAATAATTGCTTTATTCAATCAAATAATACATATAAAATAAATATAAACATTCCTAAAAATAGATCAAATATCACCAAGGACCAGTTTCAGCTAAACATATCAGATGATTTTGCTGACATTTTAAGATTATAAGGCTGAACATGACATGAAATGCCATCCGTCTACAGAGATATCTCCATACAGTATTACAGTCTATTACAGTCTACAGTATTTCTCTGTTGCAATCAGGATATCACAATAATTAACCCTGAAAAAATCAGCGCAATCAATACCAGATTAAAACCCGATATAAAACCAAAGAATCTACAAACCTTCACTCTCAGAAATAAAGGTACAAAATCTGTCACTGTTGTGGTTTTTGTACCATACAGGTCGACATCAGTACCTTTGGGGTACACTTTTAAACCTTTAAGGTTTATTTTATATACCTTTAAGGTACACATTTTTATGTATTTTTGCCTATTTATTAGGTATTAATATGTTCCTTTAAGGACCTGTTTGGAATAAAAAAATGTACCTTTTAAAAAGGTACCGCCGCAGTGACAGATTTTGTATCTTTACTTTTGAGAGTGTTTTATTGAATAATTTCTTGTAATTTCTGAAAAATCTTTAAATTGTGCTTGAACAATGAAAAAAAAGCATCTTTCAAAATATTTGCAAAAATCAATCTAAGTTCAATTCAATTCACCTTTGTTTGTATAGCGCTTATACAATGTAGATTGTGTCAAAGCAGCTTCACATTCAAGATTATTGTAAATTGAAACAGTGTCAGTTTGATTTTCAGAGTTTCAGATCAGTTCAGTGTGGGTTAATAATCACTACTGAGAGTCCATACACTGAAGAGCAATTCCATCGATGCGCAGCTCTACAGGTCCCGAACCATGCAAGCCAGTGGCGACAGCGTCGAGGAAAAAATTTCACCAATTGGCGAAAGTGAAGAATTTAAAAAACCTTGAGAGAAACCAGGCTCAGTTGGGCACGACCATTTCTCCTATGGCCAAACGTCTTGTGCAGAGCTGCAGTCTAGGCGCTGGAAGCTGAAGAATGCTGGACCTCAGCGAAGACTCCTCTGTCCTTGGAGCGTCACAGGAATCAGTCTCATGCTCTCACTCCACCATGACCACCACAGCAGCTGCTCATGATGCGGCCTGGTCCAGGATTGTGAAAACCTCGGGATCGTCTCGTCTCCTCGCTGGTCTTGGATCGCATTATTGGCGCTGCATAGTCTGAGGGCCTCGGGATGAGTACCCCCAGGTGGAAATAGTGAATAAGAGAATAATTAGTGTAGCTGCTGTTCATAGTGTTTATAAACGAGATGCAAAAACCTGCGTGGGCCACAATCATGGGTCATACCGCTAAATGATGTACTGAGTGTATGCTTTGCTAAAAAGATAGGTTTTTAATCCAGTTTTGAACTGTGAGTGTGTCTGAGCCTCAGACATTACTATTAAGTGGTGTATACATGCATACTGATCATTTTTGTGTACAGTTTCACACTTAGTGCTATAAACATATTGAACCCTATCATACACCCTGCGCAATAAGGCACGAGACATGTATGGCAAGATTTGTTGCTATTTTCAGAACGCAACTGTAATTTTCCCATTTTGTGACACGTTGTTTAAATAGCAAATCCAGTCCCTTTTGGATTGAACCGCCAACTTATCCAGCACATGTTTTACGCAGCAGATGTCCTTCCAGCTGCAATCTATTACTGGGAAACATCCACACACATTCATTCACACACATACACTATGGACAATTTAGCTTATCCAATTCACCTATTCCACATGCTTTTGGACTGTGGGGGAAACCAAAGCACCCAGAGGAAACCCATGCCAATACGAGGAGAACATGCAAACTCCACACAGAAGGGCCAACTGAAAATGAAAGTAAAGAGGCTGAATGGAGGAGGCTTATTCGTTATTCTCATGCTGCAGATGGTCTGTTTAACTGTTTTCTTGCCAGTGAAGCGTTCAGTTTTTTCCACAAAGTCCGCCCTGTAAATAGCAAATGCACCACGGCGCGATGCAACTGACTTTTAATGGGAATGGGAGATGAGGCTCTGATTTGTTTAATGCACATTATATGCTCAAAACACACCCATAACTTATTAAGAGAATAAGCACAACCCTGTTAGACCATGCGCCAAGACGGAGACCTTATATATATTTTTTAAATAGTGAGATTTGATGAAAAGTGCATTTGGACATGCCCTTAATGATTTTGTGCCATGCACTTTAGACTTTGCGCTTAGATCATTAAAATAGAGCCCATTATGTTGAACTTTTCTTGCTTTTCATGCAAATTGTAATTAATATCACAGCCCAGGATCATTGGAAACACATACATCAGCCTATATTTTTGCAAAACTTAAAATATGTTGCCCCGGGTATGATTTGTTTAATGTTTCAGTTGACAAATCCACTAGAGAGCGCTGTCTAAAATAGGAAATGCGTTATATGAAATGCTTTATTTGAATACGTTTTGCTTTAGTTGTACATTTTGGATACATACGTTTTGGACAATGTCACCTCACAGCAAGAAGGTCGCTGGTTCGAGTCCCAGCTGGGTCAGTTGGCTTTTTCTGTGTGGAGTTTGCATGTTCTCTCCATGTTGGTTTGGGTTTCCTCCGGGAGCTCGGGTTTCCCCCATAGTCCAAAGACATGCGCTATAGGTGAATTGAATAAGCTAAATTGGCCAAAGTGTATGTGTGTGAATGAGTGTGTATGGATGTTTCCCAGTACCGGGTTGTAGCTGGAAGGACATCCGCTGCGTTAAACATGTGCTGGATAAGTTAGCGGTTCATTCCGCTGTGGCGACCCCTGATAAATAAGGTACTAAGCTAAAGCAAAATGAATGAATGTTGCCATGCATTTTTCATGAGCTTGAGTCAGGAAAAAAATGCTGGACATTTTTGAGGGACAGATGTGCCCTCAAACCTGAGCTCACCATGTTTCCGCCTCATAATTACAGACCTTTTGACAGCTCACATTAACCTCTGACCCTCACACACTGAGACACGCTCTCACAAATGCGCCAGAATTCATAATAAGGGATTTTTAATGAGTTTGGACAGGAATTCTCTCACATCATTCAAATGTTCATCTAGCACACCATTCTCTAGGATTATATGAGAGGAATCTGTATTATGGAGACTGCAAGAATGTGTCTCTCATGAAGCTCTAATACCAATGTTATTTTCTCTCTGGTCTTCATTCATGATGTACTTTGCGCTGTGCTGCCATTATTGTGCGTATGTGTGTGAGTAGGTGATTTTTGGTCCATTGTTTGCTGCTCTTCTTCTTGTTTCGGTATGTGAATACATTGAAAGGCAATGAATGGCAGACTCATTTGGACCACAAATGTTTTTCACAGATCAAAATAACATTATGGAGATTTTGAACTGCATAGGTGTGAATAAAAAATAATAGAGTTTTAATTATTTGGTGAACTATCCCTTTAAAAAGACCCATAAATATAATCTGTATGACTTTATTTTAATTTCAGGCAGCAGCGTAGATTTGGCATGGACGTCCCCACCAATATCCATCAACTATAGAAATGTCCCCACAAATAATTTAATTTACTTTAAAAAATTGTGCTGTCAATATTAACATGCCGAAAGGTTAAATATCATCTCTCCTCGAGTCGCACCGCCACCAAACATATATGAACATTGTGATTGGCTGTGCCTTTCTCTGCTGTCATGTGAGAGGCTGTAGCAGTTCAGATACAAGTGGCGCCAAAACAACTGCGCAGGAGAATTTCCTGTGCAAGACTAAAGTGTGTGAGGTGCGTGACACACACAAGTGAGGATGTCAGTCGCAAAAAAACAGTAGACATAGGAAGTTTTTTTTCAACGAAAAGTGTAAGTCAAGCACATAAACTCAAGTTCACTACCGAATGAGTCCATCATAATAATGCCGCTCATGTTTTTCTCCGCTTTAATGCACAATCTATCGTTAAAGCAGGCTGAAAGTCTGCATAATATGCCCTAAAAACTAACTGCAGAGTAAACAGCTAAATGTTAAAGTATACGATCCCTGCCAGTTCTCCTAATCTGTCAGAGAAGCATGTCCAATATCGGTTGAAAAAAAATTGTCAGAAAAAATATAGCCTGCGCTTCATCTTTTATATACTTATATATGAGACACGTTTCATTTACACTATGGCTTTTTTCTGAAAAACTAAACCTTTTTGCAGTTATTCACCTAAATTTCTATTTATTTATGTTGTATGTTGCATGTTGTCGTAGTGACATAAG
The DNA here is from genome assembly GCA_903798205.1 of Danio tinwini. NCBI lineage: Eukaryota > Metazoa > Chordata > Actinopteri > Cypriniformes > Danionidae > Danio > Danio tinwini. The sequence continues at coordinate 28,340,729 of CAIGQZ010000427.1, forward strand.
AGCAAATTTTTGCTGGATTATCTTGTTGGATGGTTATCATAACCACATTTTTTGATGTACCATAAAATATGTCCTGCCATTTTGTCAAATTGCTTATCACACTATTTTACTATTTAAAGTGTTTATTCACACATGTTCATTTCATTTGTAAGTTTTATATTACAGTTTTATAAATAATAAAAATTTAGAACAAAGAAATATGAAAATATGCTTATTTTTAAAATACAAATTTATTATCATATATCATTGTTTTTATTTTATTTTTTAAAATCTGTTAAAACCTTTAGGCAAATTAAAAACTGGCCAGAACATTCAACTTTCCAACTAAACATTCAACATTAAATTTGGCCATTTGAATAATAAGAAATATTCAAACATAATAATAATAATAATATTAATCCAACTTTTGGTCTTTCAAACCATTCAAAACTGCCTTGCCTACTGTTTAATTTAACTTAATAAATTGTATGAAGAGAGGATTAATTAATAATATGTTTTAATAGCAGTTAAACAATTAATAGCAATATATACAGTTGAAGTCAGCATTATTAGCCCCCCCGCCTAAATTATTAGCACCCCTGTCTATTTTTTCCCCAAATTCTGTTTAACAGAAGATATATTTTTTCAACACATTTCTAACCATAATAGTTTTAATAACTCATTTCTAAAAACTGATTTATTTTATCTTTGCCATGAAGGCAGTAAATAATATTTGACTACCTATTTTTTAAGACACTTCTAAACAGTAAAACACTAAAAAGTAAATTAGGTTAACTAGGCAGGTTAGGCAATTAGGCAAGTTATTTAGGCAAGTTATTGTATAGCGATGGTTTGTTCTGTAGACTATCGAAAAAATAATAATTTAATTCTAATAATTTTGTCCTTAAAATGTTTTAAAAAAAATGTTAAACTGCTTTTATTCTAGCCGAAATAAAATGGATAAGACTTTCTCCAGCAGAAAAAATATTATCAGACATACTTTGAAAATTTCCTTGCTCTGTTAAACATAAATTTAGAAATATTTTTAAAAGAAAAAAAAATAATTTAAAGGGGGGCTAATAATTCTGACTTCAATTGTATATATGTTGTTTTCACCCGTCCTCACCAATGCCAAGTGCAAACCTACGCCCCTGTTCAGGTCTTTCAACGTCATGTGACAGATTAGTGCATGAAACAGATCTGAAGTAAATTAAAGTCAAGCTTCAGTCATGTTTTCCTCCCTATGATGATGCACATTTAAAGACAAAATTATTAGTTCTCCTGTGAAATTGACTCAGTGGTTAGCTCTGTCACCTCACAACAAGAAGGTCGCTGGTTGGAGTCCTGGCTGGGCTAGCTGGCGTTTATATGTGGAGTTTGCATATTCTCCCCATGTTGACATGCGTTTCCTCCAGGTGCTCCGGTTTCCCTTACTGTTTGAAGACATGCGCTATATGTGAATTGGATAAGCTAAATTGGCTGTAGTGTATGTGTGTGAATGAGTGTATCGGGTTGCAGCTGGAAGGGGATCCGCTGTGTAAAACATATGCTGGATAAATTGGCGGTTCATTTCTCTGTGGCGACCCCTAAAGGGACTAAGCTGAAGGAAAATGAATGAATGAAATATGTTCTTTAAATTCAGACTAATTTCCTGAAATGCATTTTAGATTTTTAATCCAATATTAGTTATCCTTTTTTGTGCTTTTTTCGTTTTGACATCACGGTGCCAACTGGGTTATGAACAGGGTCCCAAACATGTATGCCTCGCAGTATGCCTCGCAGTGGAAGTGTAAATAAATACCATTGTAGTGTACAGAACTGTACCACTCAGTGAAAATGAAGCATAATACATCACTTTTGTCTGTTTTTCAATTTTGCATATATGAAAACATCAAAAAAATATTTGTTTACCTTTTTTGATCTGATTATTTTTTCCATTTCTATCCCTTTATATGATGCAGATTGTGTATTAAATCTTAAAGATGAAAGTTTATTTATTTTAAGGTACACATTTGGCTATTAATAAATCATTAACTATGACTTTTGCCTCAATAAACTCCTAATTGGTTTCTTAATAATAGTTAAAATGTAGTAGTTGGGCTTAGGTATTAGGGATGTAGAATAAGATGCAGAATATGTACTTTATAAGTAGTTTATTGGTAATAAGGCAGTATTAGACTCTACACCTGTTGGACTCTACAGGCTTACACACATACACAGCTACAGATAGGCAATCACTACCTAGCCCTGCATCCCACGCCTTCGTGTGTTCACCCACTGGATTGGGTAGGCGAGTCTGTGACCCATGCTCTTTAGCTGCAGGACCGAATGGCTGCCGCCCTCATCAGACTATATTCATATCCCCTGTTCGCATCCCCGGTTGCAATGTTATGTCTGTGTCTATGTCTTTATGTTCTTGATTGCTGGACTTTTTTCCCCCCTGATCTCACACTGCCATAATTCAATCTGTGCATGTCAATACGAAAAAAAAAATGTTTGCTCTGAAATTGATATCTGAAAATGCACTTCCTGTTTGTTTTTAGTTAAACTCTCAGATTACACCTGTACGCAGTATGCTCAGGCATTCTGTCTGAATGGGGAAACATCAAATTTTCCAAAACTGTTAGCCAAGCTTTCCATTTCATTACATTTTTGGAATTTATTATTTAATTAATAAAATTAAACAACAACTGACTTACAAGTTTGTTTATAAATGTTCGAATCAAACAAAATCAGTATTTTTTTTTCAGGTTGCCCGACTTAATGCGCACGCACACTTGAAAAGAGCGAGATCACGACATCAACCTCATTTAATGCAGTGTTACACTTTATCATCCTCTGAATAATGCTTAATCAGATCGCACTGGTCTTCTGAAGTAATCCACAACTTGGTCTTGATGGCGAATCTCCTCCAGAAATGACAGTGACTCTTTGTTTACAAGTTTGTGGGCATTTGAGTAGTTGCTGTCATGTGATGTGCGTTTGACAAAAACAGAAAACTTTAGTTTTTTTAAGTGTAGTTGCTTCATTTAATAGTACAGATTTCAAGCTTTATGTGGATATATTTCTTGTCTGTGAAGCAAGTACTCACTGAGATTCATTTGTGTTTGTTGACCATGAAAACTGTCGTAAAAGCACACGTCTGGTCCAAGCTTGTCCCCCGGAGAAACGTCAGTTTATAGCGATCGATGATTGGCTTCTGTACTTGTGGACGGGGCTTTATTCGCCATGTTGACTGTTACACTTTTCCCCATTTAAAACTACATGAATGACATGTCTTGTGTATTCTATAGTCTTTGGTCTGTCTGAGGTATTGTGGCTAATATAATTAACCACACCCCTCCAACTCTCAGCTTTGACAGTGCTATGGCAGCAAACATAAACAGTGAGGAGGAGTCTGTTAGGTTGTAATAACTCTTCTAAAATCCTTTTCCTGATCTTTCTGAATGAGATGCCTACTACATCCAATCAGATTGCAGTATCAAAAACAAACCACGCCAACTGTTTTCTCATGTAACATTTAGCTTCTCTAGGAACTGTGTCACAATATGAAAAAAAATGGTTGCAGTGTCCAGTCCATGACTTTATTCAATTCAATTCAATTCAGCTTTATTTCTGTAGCACTTTTACAATGTAGATTGGGTCAAATTAGCTTCACATAGAAGATTATAGTAAATTGAAACAGCGTCAGTTCAGTTTTCAGAGTTTAAGTTCAGCTTAGTTCAGTTTAGTGTTGTTTAATATCCACTGCTAAGAGTCCAAACACTCAAGAGCATATCCATCAATGCACAGCTCTACATGTCCCGAACCATGCAAGCCAGTGGCGACAGCGGCGAGGAAAACACATCACCAATTGGCGAAAGTGAAGGATAAAAAACCTTGAGAGAAACCTGACACAGCCATTTCTCCTCTGGCCAAATGTCTTGTGTAGAGCTGCAGTCTAGGCGCCGGAGGCTGGAGAACGCTAGACGTCAGCGAAGACTCGTCTGTCCCTGGACACTTTAAACTAAAATGTTACTGAAAAAAAATGTAGGGTAGGGCGTGGAATCAGGAATTGATTGGATGTGGTATGTTGTTCGTAGAGACCATATGATCTTGTCTCTTGTTTAGTTTTCTCATGAAGTGCTAACTCAAATGTCATTTTCTTACTGGTCTTTATTCATGGTGTCATTTGTGCCATGCTGCCATTCTCTCGGTTTGCTGTATTTTTTCATTTACATCTATGTGTGTGTGAGGAGGTATTTTTGAAAGGCGTTTGGAGTGTGGAAAGCTTGACAGGTGTTTTATTATGTCTGGCAGGTTTGAAGGGGGAAACTGCTGGGATGGAGAAGTGGGAGATGATGAAATTAGTGCTGTTTGATTTGTATGCCGTCTGATTCCGCCTTTGTGATTGGATATTAAACTGATAGGATTTGAAAAAAATTCATATGAGACTGCAATCTGTTGATTATGATTTTGTGTTTTATCCAGGTCAATTTCTATGTAATAGATCACATGAAAACATTTTATAGTATAGTAGTAAATACTGCAGTATTTTAAACCATACTATAGTAACATGTATTATACTGTATTATAGTATTTACAACACTTTTTTTATGCTACATACTGTAATATCAGTAATCTGATAAACTGTAATACATACTGTAGTATCCTTTAGTTTTTACTACACTAAACTGTAGTGCACTATAGTGTAATTTACATAGTTGTAGAGAACTAGTGTTATTGGGTAATGTTTATATTACTCTTGTTGTTGTATTACCATAGTAACTATATAATTACCACAGCAGATTATCTCAAGTACTTTACCATAGTATGGTTCAAAAACACTATTTGACATTTTACTTTACATTACTGTGGTTTGCTTTTATGAGTATGCATCTGCTCTGTGTATGTGCTGTTGTTGCAGTAGTAATATATAATATTATATAATATAATATATGTATATGACATGATATTAATTAATATTAATATGCAAGTGTTTGCTAACTATTCCCACTGTATATAGTAAAGCACACATTGAAATGTCAATTAGTGTAACAATAGTTTATATACCCAAAAATCATGTCAGACACATTTAGAACAAGAATCATTTGATGAAGTATTTTAAAACTTTAAAAATCAGAGTACATTACTCTAAAGTACTAATAACTGGTCATTTTAAACCTTTATACTATCTATGATCTACCCACATACACCGGCCACTTTATTAGGTACACCTTACTAGTACTGGGTTGGACTCCGTTTTGCCTTCAGAACTGCCTTAATTCTTCGTGGCATAGATTCAACAAGGGTACTGGGATTTTGGTCCGTATTGACATGATAGCATCATGCAGTTGCTGCAGATTTGCCGCCTGCACATCCATGATGCAAATTTCCCATTCCACCACATCCCAAAGGTGCTCTATTGGATTGAGATCTGGTGACTGTGGAGGCCATTCGAGTACAGTGAACTCATTGTCATCTTTAAGAAAGCGGTCTGAGATGATTCACGCTTTATGACAAGGCATGTTATTCTGCTGGACGTAGCCATCAGAAAATGGGTACACCATGGTCATAAAGTGATGGACATGGTCAGTAACATTACTCAGGTAGGCTGTGGCATCGACACAATGCTCAATTGGTTCTAATGAGCCCAAAGTGTGCCAAGAAAATATCCCCGACAACATTACACCACCGCCACAAGCCTGAACCGTTGATGCAAGGTAGGATAGATCCATACTTCCATGTTGTTGACGCCAAATTCTGACCCTATCATCCAAATGTCGCAGCAGAAATCAAGAATAAGAGCAGGCAACTTTTTTCCAATCTTCTATTGTCCAATTTTGGTGAGCCTGTGCGCACAAGCCTCAGTTTCCTGTTTTTAGCTGACAGGAGTGGCACCTGGTGTGGTCTTCTGCTGCTGTAGCCCATCTGCCTCAAGGTTAGACGTGTTGTGCGTTCAGAGATGCTCTTCTGCATACCTCGGTTGTAACAAGTGGTTGTTTTAGTTACTGTTGTCTTTTTATTAGCTGAAACCAGTCTGGCCATTCTCCTCTGACCTCTGACATCAACAAGGCATTTGCACCCACAGAACTGCTGCTCACTTGTACTTTTCTCTTTTTCAGACCCTAGAGATGGTTGTGCGTAAAAATTGCAGTAGATCAGCAGTTTCTGAAATACTCAGATCAGCCCGTCTGGCACCAACAACCATGCCACTTTCCAAATCAACTTTCTTCCCCATTCTGATGCTCAGTTTGAACTGCAGCAGATCGTCTTGATCATGTCTACATGCCTAATTGCATTGAGTTGCTGCCATGTAAATGGCTGATTATAAATTTGCATTAAAAAGCAGTTGGACCAGTGTACCTAATAAAGTGGCCGAAGAGTGTGTAAAATCAAGCTTGTACATTTAATGCATCCTGTCTTTGATCCATATATCTTGCATTTTGCAATAAATTACCACAAAAACTTGCATAACATAATTTAAAAAATATTTAGTTTGATGAATTTAAAAGTATATACTGTAAATAATCGCTGGTTCGAACCTTGGCTGGGTTAGTTGGCGTTTTTGTGTGGAGTTTGCATGTTCCTCCCGTGTTGGCTTGGGTTTCTTCTGGGTGCTCCTGTTTTCCCCACAGTCCAAAGACATGCGCTGTAGGTGAATTGGCTAGGCTAAATTGTCCACAGTGTATGTGTGTGAATAAGTGTATATGGATGTTTCCCAGTGATGGATTGCAGTGCGTAAAACATATGCTGGTGCGTAAATCATATGCTGGATAAGTTGGCGGTTCATTCCGCTGTGGCAACCCCAGATTAATAAAGGTACTAAACTGAAAAGAAAATTAACTAATGATTCTGTAGATAAATGTTACATTCATCAATGCATAATTTTCAACATTTTTTTGGTGATAATTACACAAAAAATACACATTTTAAGAACAGTAAAATTGTGAATTATTATTTCATTTGTATTTATTTATTTAAATATTCCTATATTTAAGATGAAAAAGAACGGTTAATTTGTGTACTTTGTAAAATGTCTTTTAAAATGCCTAGTGAAATGTAGTATTTTAGAAATCATTGCTAATTTGTTGGTAAAAAATTATTTCTTTTTAGAGTCATTGTTGAGAACAGCTATTACAGTTAAGCAGCAAAACTTTATTTTTAACATCAATAATGCTAATAATAACTATTAATAATTGAGTTCAATCCGAACATTGCACTGAAGTTTGGAGTAATGATTCAGACATGTCAGTTTTGAATAAGAGATTTCTTTCATTAACATAAACACAATTATTCCAAACTTTTGACCCGTTGTACATATAACAACTCTTTAATTATATATACAGTATGTATAAAATGCCTGACGTTATTCACTTCTCAGCTGCAACATTCAGCAGTCATCATACACTCTCTCTCTCCTTTTGAAAACACGCTCTTGTCACCTCTTAAACTTTTTAGCATGGAGTGGATGCCTATTAATTTTGCTTATGTACGCAGGCCACCTCTCCCTCTCTGCCCTTTTCAAGCTGAGTGCTGCTCTGCGCTATACAGATAATTAGTAAGGCTTATTTGCTATGCTAATGAGCGTCAATATGCATCTGCATAAAGGCCAGTGTCTCTCCAGGCCTCAGTACTAGTCAACTAGTTGATGAGCCACATGACAGCAGCAATGGAGAAGCTTCTTTAAAGCTGCAGCTTCGCAAGTTCAACACAACCCAAACATTGTTCAGCTACAGTCAAATGGGACTAAAGCTATTTCTTAAGGTGCTGTATGTAAGATTTTGACTCTTCTAAAGCATAAACATATCATAATGTGTCATTTAACCCTTGTGTACTGTTAAATTGACTACCCTTTCGTTATGTTGGGGGCTGCTTTTGCCCTGTTGACTTTTTTTTTATTACAAAGCCATGACAGCATATAATCATGCATTCTTGATTGTTGGTGGTTTTCCCAGTTGGGAAGAGGTAAACTGTGTCAGTTTTATTGTTGATCATTGTGGCACCGCTAACTCTTTAGATAGACCTGTGGAAAAAAAGTTTCTGGGTTTTATATGGAGGCCTATGGAGTAAAAGAGCAGATTGTGTGCATAACCACACTTACTATTTTTACTATGTTCTGGGAGCTGACAGGCTTATTTGGATTTTCTCAGACATATCAAAATAAGTGTGCAAATGTCTCTCTCTCTCGTTCTCTCTCTCTCTCTCTCTCTCTCTTTCACACACACACACACACACACACACACACACACACACACACACACACTTTACTCCATATAGCAAGCAAGAAACTAAGCTTATTTTTCACTACAACTGGTGAACAGTAAAAATGGCAAATTGTACCTCTTCCCAACAGGGAAAACCACCAACAATCAAGAATGCATGATTATATGCTGTCATGGCTTTGCAATCAAAGAATGTCATTATAATCGAAATCAATGGGGTAAAAACAGCCCCCAACATAACAAAAGGGTAGTCAATTTGTCTAGAAAACAAATCCAGTTAAATCTCTTCTATCTAGAAAAGTTTTTGAAAAATAATCCATGCTTTTATTAGCACTAGGTTGAACTATTGTAACTCACTATACTTTGAGATTAGTCAGACATTATTCCATTTACAATTAGTTCCAAATGCTGCTGCAAGGCTTTTAACTGGTACTAAAAAACATGACGTCATTACACCAGTTTTACGCTCTTTGCACTGGTTGCCTGTGCACTATTGAGTCACTTTTAAAATTTTTCTTTTGGTTTTTAAATCTCAAAATGGCCTGACACCTTCTTATCTGTCAGACATGTTGATTGAGCATCCGCCTGGGGTGCATTTGCCAAAACCATCGTTAGCCAACTAAGGTTGCAAGTTTCGTTGTTACAAATATAGTTCATTGATTTGGCGTTTCTCAAATCCATCATTCTAACGAACATTCGCAAACTGCGTCGCAAATTTTGAGCACTTGAAACGACACATTTTGAACACAGCCTTATGGTGAAAGCTATAGGTGAGCTATTATTTAAAAGCGGAATTTATGTTACGTCTCCAAAGCTTGTGAAAATAAAAAACATAGCATAAGTTAATTCTTTTATTTTAAAGTGGGTTATTTATTAAGTATCTGTACTGTATACGACATCGGCCTGTTGCTTAGAACTTTCTGCTGTGGTTTGCATGTCACATTAAAAAAGTAGACTTAAATTTTGTTTTAAATAAACAAACAATATCCAACTTAATAATAATAATAATAATAATAATAATAATAATAATAATAATAAATAAAAAAAATTATTATTATTATTATTATTAAAGAAAATATATTTATAATAAATAGCCTCATTATTTATTTATTTAAATGATTTATATTTGATATTAGAATATGTTTGCTTTTGTAAGTAATTTTATGTTTTAGAATAAAATATGTAATGTTCTCAATAATATTAGTAAAGCAAACACAGGCCCTATATGTGCCATTTACATATATTTCAATGAATATGGAAAACGAGTGCATGTTTTAACCAAAACTAATATTGGATTTTATTTTAAATGTGTGTGCGTGTAAAACAATATCATTTGCACAAAGCAATGATAGGGTTGTTCTCCAAAGAGGTTACTCCACCGCGCTTAGAGCATCATTATAACTAATGTGGTTCAATTGATGGATCTGCGACAGAGAAACTACAGGTTTTGGGAAACACTCGTCACTACATCATTCTTTTCCCAAATGATGCATCGTACTATGATAGTTAGCTGCGAGTTAGGTTGTTGTTTGGGAAACGCACCCCTGATTGGTCTCTTCAGTCATCTAACCATGCAGAGATTAATTATCCCTAAGTCGAGGCTGAAATGCAGAGGTGACCGTGCTTTTGCAGAAGCTGGTCCTAGGTTGTGGAAAACTCTGCCCCTCTGTATTAGATCTGTTTCATCTCTGTCTGTTTTTAAATCTAGGTTGAAAACTTACCTCTTTGATTTGGCCTTTTATCAATGAAAATTGTCCATTTTAGCTATAATTTTATATTTTTTCTCTGTTGTGATGTGTATTGTGCAGCACATTGGCCAACTGTCATGATTCCGCCAGTCTGGTCTTGTTAATTCTTGTTTTGGTGGCTGAGTCCTGACACTCCAGCTCCATTGCGCCCGCCAGTGTCGGCTCCAGCCCCAGTGCACCCGCCAGTGTCGGCTCCAGCCCGGCTCCTTGCCCTGCCGGCCCCAGCCCGGCTCTTTGCCCTGCCGGCCCCAGCCCGCTTCCTTGCCCTGCAGGGCCCAGCCCGGCTCCTAGCCCTGCTGGCCTCAGTCCGGCTTCAACCCAGCCGTCTCCCCACAGGCTTCCAGCCCTGCCGGCTCCCCACAGACCTCCAGTCCTGCCGGCTCTCCACAGACCTCCAGTCCTGCCGGCTCCCCACAGACATCCAGCCCTGCCGGCTCCCCACAGACCTCCTGCCTTGTCTCCCATGACAGATCCTTCCTGGATTGTCCCTCCCACCCCTCCCTGGTGTGCCCCGCTACCGTTCTGGATGGACCCTCCGGCTCCACCCTGGCTCCCTGCCGGGGTCCCTGATCCACTAGACTCTCGATGGACTGTCCCTCTGGTCCTGTCCTGGACTGTTCTTCCCTGGTCTTGCCCTCCCATCCCTCCCTTGTTTGTCTTGTTGGGTTTTGGCTTGGCTTCCCTCCCTCCCTCCCTTCTTGTGGTCTTGCCTGTTCACTTCCCTGTTTAAGGTTTGTTGATGTTGCCTGTTTTGTTGTCTTGTCGTGTTTCTTGTCTTTCTTGTTGGATGTTCCCTTGAGGGACGCCAGGTGGCATGGTAGTGTCATGATTCCGCCAATCTGGTCTTGTTAATTCTTGTTTTGGTGGCGGAATCCTGACACTACTCCTGTCAGGTTTTGTCATTGTGCGTGTCTCTGTATATGCGCCAATCATGGGCGCGCTTGGACCCCGCCTGTTTCTGCTCGTTGCCGGCGTGTAGGGTTTGGGTGTGTTTACGATTGTGCTCTCTCGTCTGGGTGTTTCTGTTTGTCTGTTTGCAGCGTGATGTTTCAGTCCCAGCATCTGTGTCTAGTTGGGTTTGGTTTCGGTTGGCGCTGGGATGAAGCATGCACGCTGCGTGTGTGAGTACACTGTGATTGTTTTCATTCATTGTGTGCTCGTGTCTCGCGTTCAGTCTTCTGTTGTGTCATGTGCTCGCCAGTCTATTGTCTAGCCCCACCCTTCTTAACTCTTTATTAGTTTATTTGGTTCACCTGTTTGTGTATTGATTTACTACTGCTTACAATCTCCTCATGTCTGCTGTCCTGTGCCAGTTCGTCTTCGTTACTACTTCGTCGCTCTCTGTGTCTCTTCCTTGCCTGTTTCTCTTGTCCAGATGTGGTTCCGTCCTGATCCCTGCCAGCCTGCCCAGTCCAGTTTGTGTTGTTTGTTTATTTTTATTCATTAGTGTTTACTTTTCCTTTTTGTTTTATTTTTATTATAAATAAATATCTAAGTCTGCATTTGGGTCCTCGCCTCCTTTCTCTTACGCCCAACCGTGACACCAACCTCTGGTTGTGTTTAATAGTGCTATATAAATAAAATTGACATTGACATAGTTTGGGTTGCCAAAAAATATGTGTCAAAATACGATTTGTCACCAAAAATCTTTTCATTTGCTGAAACACAGAAAAAGTTGTGGCCAAATTATGAAAGCTGCCTCAATGTACAGTATGTGGATGCAGTCAAAAATGCAACCTCTGGAGGAAAGTGCAGTTTCAGTCTCTGAAATTAGATGCAGATTCAGAGTTATAAAAATACACACAAAGTGTTTTAATTTAATTATCAAATAATATAAATATTACGGTTACACTTTACAAAAAGGTTCATTAGTTAATGTTAGTTAATGCATTTACTAACATGAACAAACAATGAACAATACATTTACTACAGCCTTTGTTCATGTTAGTTAACGTTAGTTAATGAAAATACAGTTGTTCATTGTTAGTTCATGTTAATTCATGGTGCATTAACTAATGGTAACAAGCATGAACTTGGATGTTAATAATGCATTAGTGAATGTTGAATCATGATTAATAAATGCTGTACAAGTGTTGTTTATGATTAGTTCATGTTAGTAAATGCAATAACTAATGAACCTTATTGTAAAGTGTTACCAATATTACAAATGTAATTACATTAGCTGAGCAACTTACATTGTACGGCTCAAGATTTTAGCTTACTGCTCTTCATGTAGTAAATTAATTTGTGCATGATTTGAACAAATAAAGGAAAACCATTATCATTTAAGCACATATTTTTAGCATTCTACGTGTGTTTGTTGCCTCATTACAAACACAATCAACACAGTATACTTCACAGTATACGTGTTAAGCTAACAAATTATACAAATAATCAGACCTTGTGCTTTTTTGGGGGTGTAAAATGAAAAAAATAATACTGCATACAATGTGTTTTGTGTATTTTAATATATACAGAAAATATACTGGTATTTTTCTGCCAGTAAATGAAAACTTTTTGACAGTTTTTTTTCAACAGTGTATAAGTGCATACGTGTGCAGTCAGCTCTGTGAAAGTAAAGTTGTGTTTGCACAGTACTTAATGAGTGTGTGTGTATATATGCATGGTAAATGTTAAGCACTTCTTTATTTATTTTGATGAGCCGAGGAGACTCTGAAGGAATGGAGTAAATACAGGAGTGTGGATGGGGAGGGAGGGGTGTGTGTGTGTGTTTGTGTGTGTGTGAGGGGGGGGGGGGGCAGGGGGGGGGGGGGGGGTGGATTGGGGTAAGGGGGAGTCAAGCCCTTTCTTCAACTCATTCCATCGTGGATTATTTGAAATTGAGAAAATTTGCATCCGCTAGAGCGCGAGCCTCCGCGTTTGGATTGATTAGGTCTGTTACCTCCCCTTTACACTGTCTCCCTCCGCATCTCTCACTTTTAATGAGAGTGTTTTTATTGCTGCAAACTTCGGAAATGAGACGAGGAGCAGACCTGTGTTTGATCATGCTGTACAGTTCAGGGCTTCAATCTAAAGGATATGGAAATAGGATCGGGTTGCCTCGGGCTCACAGAAGTCATGGTGAAAAAAAAATGAGTGAATCAAGCTTATTATGATGCAACAGAATGCCAATACACATTTTTGTTGAATGTATATAAATATTAGATTTGTATTTATATTGTATAAACTCCAAATTTTGCAAGCAGTGAGAAAAGGCTAATTTTAGCCATTGCATAAACACTTTCCGTAATTAATAATCAGCGTAGGGTTATATTTGAAAATCTAAAGTGCAGTTTTATCATACAGATGTCATTTTTGGTCATTTCTTTCTCTTATTAAACCATTAGATATGATTTTAGTCTCAATAAACTCCTAATTTTTTGCTGTTTATTAGGCTGAAAAAGGGATAGTTTACTCAAAATTTAAATTCTACCATTATTTACCCATCCTTGATGATCCCGGCTGCCAGCATTCTTCAGAATATCTTTGTTTGTGTTCATCAGAAAAAAGAAACTCATAAAAGTTTAAAACTACATGAGGGAGAATAAATGATGAGGTATTTTTCATCTTTTGGGTGAACTGTCCCTTTAAGGTAGTAGTTAAGTTTGGGTATTGGGTCGGATTAGGGATGTAGAATAATGTATGGCTGTATATTTTAACAGAAATTGTCCATATGGTGTTTTTCAATTTATATAAGTTTTCTAATTGCAATTCAAGACTTTGATCTCCACTCCAACAACTTTTGATGTTGGAAAAAACTTTGCTCATTAACAAAGCAACTTTGATTGATATTTATCAACATTTTATTAGTCATGTCAATTGCAATACAAAAAAAAAATCTGTAGTAAGCTGTCAGTCCTTTTTTAAACTGTTATTTTACTACAAATTTTTATAAATATTTATAATTATTTTTTTTATGTATTTTTAGATTCATTAATTGAAAATGTTCACAGTTTATTGCAATGTCTGCTTTTCAAAGCAGATGCAAAAACAAAATAATAATTACATATAATAAATACATTCAATATTTTAATCTAATACAAGGTACACTCCCGGCCACTTTATTAGGTCCAACTGCTCGTTAACACAAATTTCTAATCAGCCAATCACATAGAAGCAACTTAATACATTTAGGCATGTAGACATGGTCAAGACGATCTGCTGCAGTTCAAACCAAGCATCAGAATGGGGAAGAAAGGTGATTTAAGTGACTTTGAACGTGGCATGGTTGTAGGTGCCAGACAGGCTGGTCTGAGTATTTCAGGAACTGCTGATCTAATGGGATTTTTTTTGTGGGGCAAATGCCTTGTTGATGCCAGAGTTCAGAGGAGAATGGCCAGACTGGTTTGAGCTGATAGAAAGGCAACAGTAACTCAAATAACCACTCGTTACAGCTGATGTATGCAGAAGAGCATCTCTGAATGCACAACATGTTCAACTTTGAGGCGAATGGGCTACAGTAGCAGAAAACCACACCAGGTGTCACTACTGTTAGCTAAGAACAGGAAACTGAGGCTACAATTCGCATAGGCTCACCAAAATTGGACAATTGAAAATTGGAAAAACGTTGCCTGGTCTGATGAGTCTTGATTTCTGCTGCGACATTCAGATGGTAGGGTCAGAATTTGCCGTCAGCAACATGAAAACATGGATCCATCCTGCCCTGTATCATTGGTTCAGGCTGGTGGTGGTGGTGTAACGGTGTGGGGGATATTTTCTTGCCACACTTTGGGTCCATTAGTATCAATTGAACATCGTGTCAACGCCACAGCCTACCTGAGTATTGTTGCTGACCATGTCCTTCCCTTTATGACCAGAGTGTATCCATCTTATGATGGCTACTTCCAGCAGGATAACACACCATATCATAAAGCATGAATCATCTCAGACTGGTTTCTTGAACATGACAATGAGTTCACTGTACTCAAATGGCCTCCACAGTCACCAGATCTCAATCCAATAGAGATGTGTTGGAACAGGAGATTTGCATCATGGATGTGCAGTCAACAAACCTGTAGCAACTGCGTGATGCTATCATGTCAATATGGACCACAATCTCTAAGGAATATTTCCAGTACCTTGTTGAATCTATACCACAAAGGATTAAGGCGGTTCTAAAGGCAAAACGGGGTCCAACCCAGTAATAGTAAGGTGTACCCAATAAAGTGGCTGGTGAGTGTACAAATTGGTTTGCACTTTTTAAATAAAAAATAACTACATTAGTTAACATGAACTAACACTGACCAGTACTACTGTGCTACTGGAGCAAATAGGAATACAAAACTTTCCAGTAATTTCCTGTAAATTTACAGTGTAATTTCCAGTTTCCAAATCAACCCTAACCTTAAGGCTAACCTAACGTTGATAACTTCTACTTCTAAAAATGGCCAAAAATATGAAATGTGTTTATGTATTTGTTTGACCCTTTTTCAATTTTGTGTTTTAAATTTTTTAGCATGATCTAGGTGGATGATTAAAGTACTACAGTATATTTTCCCCCATCCACAGTGAATCTAACCTGAATCTGACTCTCACTCTTTGTATGGTAATTTATGTGTGTGTTAGTCTGTAAATTCCCCTGTATGTGTGTTTAAGCTCTGTGTTTGAGTGATCGAGCTATTAAGCAAACCTCATCCATGTTAATGCCAGTTTTTTTTCCCTCCGTCCCATTAATGAGTGCTCAGGTTAAAGGGACATAAACGTTGGTGTGGCGGGTCTCCTTTTCCCAGTCTGGCCTTTATAATGAGCCGCTCTTCCCTCCCCGACGCCCAGATTGGACTCATGACTGCGAATTTAAATGAGTGTTTAAGAGTTTCTCTGCCTAAGTTGCATCCCTGCGCATCATTGATTTATCACAGTCGTGCCCTGCTGAAAGGAGTCGAGCCGTTGGACACAAACCCACCAGGAGACCCTGAACGAGTGTCTGGAGACCACCAATATCAATGAATCAGCTCCACTTCCCATCCGCCTTTCATCTCTGTTATATGTATGCAGTGCAGACCGACAGAAGCCTAAATTTTTAGCTCCATCACAGTGTGAAATGTTGCGCATTTAAAGAGGATTTGCATTCATTGATTAGTTTGTTCTGTAAAATTTACTTTTATGTAATAGCGTTTTTGCATTTTTTTTGGCATTTAAAACAAGCACACACAAATACATACTTGTACAGCTATTTTTATGGAGACTTAGATGCAATGGTGTTTATTGAATATAGGTTCATTCTGAAAACGTAGCCCTATACATTGTACATTTTTGGAAATCACAAATTGTGTAGCCAGAAGCACGTATGGTTGCATTTTGTCTTTAAAACGAACGCTATGGGGGTATGATGCCATTTCTTTTCGCGCTTACCTGTGTACAGCTTTGCCACTGTTACCAGTTTCTCCAGTTAGCTTGCCATGTATGTCAGCGGACTTGAGACGCAGAATGAAAAAATGGTTCCAGAAAGCGGGTAAGACCAAAAAAACAGAAGTAAAAAAACAAAGAAACAAGTAAATAACAGGGTGAGAATGTGGGAAAATCTAAAAAATGTGGTAAAAATCAGCTGAGGGCTTTTCTTTTTCTGCATTGCTTTTTAGAACTGTCAGTTAGGTTTAGGGAAGTGGGTGGGCAATCTGTGCTATTTAAAACACTATTGGTTGGGTTTAGGGATGGAGGAGAATGGGTCAGTCAATCGGTCAGTCATTCAGACAGTTGACAGCGGCCTCTTGTGGATTTACCTGAGAACAGCAGGCGCAAATCCCACTCGCGAGAGAAATTTGAGATCTGAAAAAAGGTACACAGCGGTCTCTGTTGGATTCACGAAAACAAAAACTGCAAAAACGTACCTCCTGGGATGTATATGGCGCTTTATAAATGTATACAGTTGTTGTGTTTATTAGGGCTGCACGATACTGTATATTGTTTCAGATAAGCAACATTGTAATTTGTTTGTTATTTTTATGCATGATCTAATGGTCCCTTATTGCAATCCTTCTAAATTAATGAAGACTTTCCAAATAGAGTTATTCAATGCATCTGTTGAAACGGTATTCATATCTCAATATTTATCACAGAAGAACAAAATATCGCTACCTCTGATTTTTCCATTATTGTACAGCCCTAGATTTTATATGGTACAAACTGTATATTTTATCCCCCAAACCTACTCCTAAACCCAACCCTTACAGGAAACAATCTGCATTTTTACATTTTCAAAATACTTCATTCTGTGATTTACTTCATTCCTCTTGGAAACCACAGAAAAAACACTGGTATTGCCATATTTGTGTGCAAAATGTCCCCACAAATGTAACAATACCAGTATTTTTTAAGGAATATAATACACAAACGCACACACACATACATACACACATTATCACACATACATACATACATACATACATACATACATACATACATACATACA
>CAIGQZ010000427.1:28369554-28390318 GCA_903798205.1 Danio tinwini
CACACACACACACACACACACACACACACACACACACACACACACACTAATATATTATATTATTATAAATATGTCTCCTGATCTGAATTTAATTAAACACATATGGGGAATTCTTAAGAGACATTAAGTTGATTATCTTTTTGAGCCACTCTAAAAGAGGGGTCATTTTTGAAGAATGGAAAAGATAGATGGTCAACTTGTTTATTCATGCCTAAAAGTTTTGGTGCTCTCATTAAAAATCAATGAGGCCATACAAACTATATAAAGTAGCTTTTGATTGTGAGGTATACTCATTTTTGCATCATCCTAATTTAAGTAAAACAAAAAAAATGTAGTTGAAGTTATTTTGTTAGTCTTACTTTCATGTCATAAGTTAAACAGATATTGAATTAAACTTAGTCTTGTTAACGTTCTGGAAATAGTTTTCTTTTCATTGAGATAGTATTTAAAATGTTGCTTTTCAATGGGGGTGTATGAATATATAATATTTTAACTCATATTTAACTCAATATTGTAATTCATTCTGTCTAACGTTAGTTATTTGTGCAGTTGTTCTATTGGAATTTTTTTCATTCCAAAATGGTGGTCGCATGACACTAGCGGCATCTAGTGGCTGTTTCCCAAATAGCAACAGAGTGTCGCTTCTTGGTAATTCTATGCTCTTTGGTACAGTATGGATTAGTATATTTTTTTTAGCATGAATTGTTGTTAGTATGACCAATGTAAAGTCAATGGTAGTTTTTTTTTTACAATGGAAGTCTATGGCACAGTTGCTAAGGTGCTGTAAGTGGTTGCTAGGGTGTGGCTAGTAAGTTGAAAGGTCATCAGTGATTGGCAGATTGGTAGTCTGATTTAAATTACCCTAATCTTAAGTCTGTATGACAGTCTGGTGCAAAGTTATGAGGTCATAAAGTTTTGTCCAATGTTAAGTCAGTGGGACTTTTCCCAATTTTCCGGGTCAGTTTTTGGAAAACCGTAAAAAGTCATAGCAGTTGGAAAAGATATAGCAACCCGAGTCAGACCAGTTGGGAGGTTTGGTGTTAGTTTGGTGGTTGTAATATGAACAGTCTAGGGACGCATATAGAAATTAGTTTAAGAAGAAGACGGAAGAATAATAAATTTATGTAGTATAACAACAGTATGTTGGCTTTCTCAAGCCACCATAATCATTGTTCAATATTTACTAACACATTAATTAAATCTAAAGATGTGCTTGTTAACATTGATAATGACAATAAACAAGTTTATTTCCATTAACTAATGTTAAAGGTGCTGTAAAAATACCATATGTTTTGCAGGTATTTAAGAAAAACGCTAAGTGAACATTCTTGTTTATGTGAAATACAATGCTAAAGTCAGATATTCTGCTTTGAAAATGTGAGTTACATGCCAAATCGTCTGTCTTTGTTTTGGTCTTTTAACCCGCCCAATGCCAGTTTAGCCTATTATATTTCAGCACCCCGGGTTGCCTTGGTGGAAAACAGCATATTTCATTCATTCAGTCATGAAGGCTTTCAAAGCATGCGTCCGTGACTAAAAATGGCCCTCCGGTGGACAGTAGCAGACTCCGAATTGAGACTCAGATCCAGAGTTCCACATGAGGTGGTTATTAATTAGCAAAGAATATAAATATTAAGAGCGTAAACATTACGTGAGCAGGATACATTGTAACCACGTCTCCTAACAACACGCTAAGTGATGAGATTTGCAGTGATAAGCAATTTGGCACCAGACGAAACATGACAGAAATTGAAATGCAGCCATTCAGAAGCACAGAATAGTGCACTCACTGCACTTCAACGAAATGGTAAAGTTTATAATCGAATTAATACATATTAAACCTCTTTAACATTATTAAATGTAGATGCTGAATCACTGATATTTGTTTGTTTGCACAAGTCACAGTTCTGAAGTTCAATTTCAAACGGTTTATTTTATTTTCCAGATCTGAGGTGCTGCTGCTTTCAGTAGTATGGCAATACATTTCATGTAAAATGGCATTCAAATTTGCATTATTAGCATTTAACACGGAATAAAGCACATGAGGTGTACCTGAGGTGTTCATTGTCAGTTTATCTTGTTGTTCAGCTGCAAGACAGCTATTTCTAGGTGTTGGTTAGTACAAAAACTCCTTTTAATATAAAAAAACATCCCTATTATCCCGTGCTGTTGCTTTTATTTAGAACACAACTTAAATCAATCTTTGTTGGGGCCATCAATCTGGCAACCTGCTCTTGTGTGTGTTTTGAACCAGGGGTGCAGTAGGCCTACCTAGTTCAACCACTGGGTGTCAAACTTACATACTGCACCTTTAATAAAGACGAATAAATGATGTTATAAATGTAAGTACATACATTAACTAAGATGAACTAATGCACCCTTACTGTAAAGTGTTTTTTAAGTTTGTCACATTCCTTTTATTCATTATTGGTATACATTTTTCTGACAGATATCATGTGATTTTTTTTGTTTTATGAATCATTTGACAGCCCTATTGATTTTTGTCGTTTTAACATCCATATCAGACCTCACACTATGTAACATTGTAACATAAATTTTAGTCTATTTGGCACTTTACACCAAGTGTTAAATGTCAAGACAACAAAATAAAGAGGGCAAGACGATAAAAAGTAAAAAAAAAAAAAAGACCATGGAAGTGAAGCAAACAGCTTAAAAGCCAGAATGGAGGTCTGTGATCAGTCAGTTGTTCTGCCTGTCACCCCGCTGATCCATCTGTCTGTTTGTCTGCTGTTCTCTTTCTTCGTGTTTTCTTCCCTTTTGCGTTCACACACACCTCAGTGTTCTGCTTATCTGTGCACAAAAACAAACACTGTCAGGGTTTATCAAATCCACACACTGATGCATCGTGTTCTTAGAGTCTTTACATTATTATCATCAGCAACACACAAACATTCTTACAATGCATCAAAAATGTATAATAATCACCGCACTGTAAGAAAAGTGATTGCCTTATGTTTCTTTGAAATATGATTCTTATTTCTCAATGTTAGAGATTTTAATTGCATGTAGCAGTGATACGAAAAAGCCAGGTCTCAAGTAATGATGAGTATAGGATAGGGCTGCACAATTCTGACTAAAATGAGAATTACAATTTTTTCTTTTGCTTAAAATCAAGATCACGATTTTCTCAGGATTCTGTAGATAAAGGTTAATATAAGTAGGCTATTATTATTGTTAATTCTTAAAACATATGGTAAAACAATGAAAATATTAGGCCTATGTGTAGGTCTACTGTTGGTTAAAATGCTAAATTTTGTATAGACTTGGAATGAAAGACTTGAACAGACTTTAAATTTGTCCTGGTTGTTAATGGACAGTAAAGTGATGACATCAGAATACAACTATGCGAGTTGAATTATTATGTTTGAGACATATGCTTGCAATCTGTCATTGACAACATTATTAGACCATTTTTTTTCACTGGTAAAATAAAACATTTGTCATTATTAGATACCCTCATGCATTATATTCAACATTATATAGGCTAGAATAGTTGTAGTGACACTGTAAAATATTTACTCTGTGTTCACTATGAAAGAAAAAAAAACATATAAAATGCTTGTCGTAATCATAACTCTAAAATGCGATATGATCATTGAAATGAGGTGTGTGTTTTCGATTTCAATGCCAAGTGCGCTTATGTCATGGCTGCCGTCACTTTGAGAAAAAAAAACATACATGCAAATCATAGGCAAGGCAAGGCAAATCATAGGCAAGGTAAGGCAAGGCACATATATAGCACATTTCATACACAGTGGCAACAAATGTGTCTAATGTTGGAGCACATCTGATCATTTCTGGAAGCTGATTCCAACAGCGGGGGACATAGTAGCTGAAAGCTGATTCACCCTGCTTTGACTGAACTTGGAATTTCTAGTTTATACAGTGAGGGAAATAAGTATATTTCAAGATCTCCTTCTTAGAAATCATGGAGGGGTCTAGAATTTTCAGTATAGGTGCAATTCCACTGTGAGAGACAGAATCTAAAAATAAAAATGCAGAAATCACATTGTATGATTTTTTTAACAATTTATTTGTAAATTACTGTGTCAAATAAGTATTTAATCACTTGCTTTTTTAGCCAAATTTCTGACCCTCAAAGACCTGTTATTTTGCTTTAAAAAAGTCCAGCTACACTCTGCTCTTGATTCGAATTTAGTAGCACTTGTTTGAGGTCACTAGCTGTCATAAAGACACCTGTGCACCCCACAATCAGTCAAAAATCTAAGTAGCAACATGGCCAAAACCAATAAGCTGTCAAAGGACACAAGAGACAAAATTGTAGACCTTCATAAAGCTGAAACTGCTACAGGGCAATTGCTAAGCAGATTGGTGAAAAAAGAACAGCTGTTGGAGCAATTGTCAGAAAATGGAAGAGGCTAATGATTACTGTCAATGTCCCTCGGACTGGGGCCCCATGGAAGATCTCTCCTCGTGGGGTATTAATGATGCCAAGAATGGTCTAGAATCAGCCCAGAACTACACGGGAGGAGCTGATCAATGCTGTAAAGAGAGCTGGGACCGCCGTTTTCAAGGCTATTATCAGTAATACAATAAGATGTCATGTTTTAAAACCATATTGCACGGAAGGTTCCCTGCTTAAGTTAGCCCATGCCAAGACCTGTCTGAAGTTTGCCAGGGACCATCTGGATGATCCAGTGGAGTCATGGGACAAAGTCCTGTGGTCAAATGAAACCAAAGTAAAACTTTTTGGTCTTAACTCTATTCACCATGTTTGGAGGAAGAAGAAAGATGTGTATCATCCCAATAATACCATACCTACAGTGAAGCATGGGGCTGGAAGCATCATGCTCTGGGGTGTGCACAGGGGACAGAATGACTGCACTGTATTAAGGAGAGGATGAACGTGGCCATGTATTGTGAGATATTGGGCAAAAACCTCCTTCCCTCAGTCAGAGCATTAAAGATGGGTCGTGGCTGGGTCTTCCAACATGGCAATGACCCAAAGCACACAGCCAGGAAAACCAAGGAGTGGCTTCGTAAGAAGCATATCAAGGTTTTGAAATGGCCTAGCCGGTCTCCAGACCTATCCAACAGAAAATCTTTGGAGGGAGCTGAAACTCCATGTTCCTCAGCGACAGCCCTGAAACCTGACAGATCTAGAGAAGATCTGTATGGTGGAGTGGGCCAAAATCCCTCCTTCAGTGTGTGCAAACCTGGTGAAGAACTACAAGAACCCTTTGACCTCTGTAATTGTTAACAAAGGCTTCTGTACTAAATATTTAAAATGCTTGACTCAAGTGATCAAATACTTATTTCACACAGTAATTTACAAATGAATTGTTAAAAAAATCATACAATGTGATTTCCAGATTTTTATTTTTAGATTCTGTCTCTCACAGTGGAATTGCAATTATGCTGAAAATTCCAGACCCCTCCATGATTTCTAAGTAGGAGATTTTGAAAAATCACAGTGTGATCAAATACTTATTTTCCTCACTGTATGATCCTAGAGATCTGAGTGATCTGTTAGGTTTGTATTCAGTGAGCATATCTGTAATGTATTGAGGTCCTAGGCCATTTAGTGATTTTTAGACAAGTAATAATACTTTAAAATCTATTCTGAATGTAACTGGGAGCCAGTGTAAAGACCTGAGGACAGGTGTGATGTGCTCTGATTTCCTGGTTCTGGTCAGAATCCTGGCAGCAGCGTTCTGGATGAGCTGTAACTGTCTGACTTTCATACTGTCATAAATCATACTTCCTGCGCGGCCCCCAAACCATCACTCTGAGCAACAAACTGAACGTTCTATACAACTTTATTACCTGCTATTCACAGCCTATGCAGGTTCTGTTCAATAAATTAGACATCATTTGCGGGCAATCACACGTTCTCTGGGTAGTGAACAAACAGATCATATGTGATTTCGCTGCTGCGAATACATCCTTACATTAAGACAGAAATGACCTTTTTGGGTGAATTATACCTTATGAATACTGTATGTGACACTTTTAACGCCGTTTGGAGATGTCCATGTTGCTGAGCAATGTATTTACAACAATGTGAAGCCTTGTGTGATTGCCTTTATGCTTCTCTCGAACTTAAAAATATAATTGGCTGAATCGTAGAGATGCTGAATTAAGATTGTGTGGGGGGTCGAATCGAGATTGCAATCTTTTTTCGATTAATCGTGCAGCCCTAGTATATGAAGAAGAAAAGTGGTGCACCAATAGCTAAATGCTGCGTCTGGTGAACACATTGTGAAAGTTTTATATAGCAGTGACAGGAAAAGCCAGGTAATCCTAGTTATTATGTGCAGATAAGGGTTTGGAGAGGTCCAAGCGCTGAGCCTTGAGATATACCAGAAGCTAGATGTTGTGATATAGAAAACATCAAAACCTGTAGAGAAAATACTGTAAGACCTACCTGAGAGGTAAAAGCCATTCGTGGTGATTCGTGAGAGAACTGGTGATTTTGAAGCTACTCATGCGAGTCTCAACCAAGAGTAGAAAGCATTATTTACATTATTTTTGGTGCTTTTGTAGAAAGGCATGATTGTTTTTTCTCAAGGTTACTGATTTAAAAAACCCACTAATCTTAAATATTTAAACACTTTAAAAGTCTCTGACATATACTAGTGATAATGTGTAGATGAAAAAGTGAAAAGGTCTAAACACTAAGCGTTGAGGCATGTTAGTGTCTAGAAGGTGCTTTCACTAGGGTGCATTTAATTTGTGTCATTTCTTTTTAAATGTTGAATGAAATGAACTTTTCAAGTCATTTTACATTTTTCCATGTCCCAAGAGTCAGGATGGTCCCACGTTGGCCCTGGTACCATGGGTTAAAACCCGGCCACCAGGCTCTCGCATACGAGCCCCAACCCCAGTCCTGGCTCCAGGCTGGGGCGCCGACTGCACCATACCGGGTGATGTCACTGTCCTTGCTGTTTTTGCACTCATAAGGGGTTTTTGAACAGCACTTAGTCTGACCTCTCACCTAAGACCTTTTTGCCTTGGGAAACCCTACCAGGGGCATTAGCCCCCGACAACATAGCTCTTATGATCACTCAGGCACTCAAACCCCTCCACCACAATAAGGTGGCGGTTGATGGAGGAGGACTTTGGAGCATTCGACTGTGTCCCTTGTGGCATTCTGTGGAAGGTGCTCTGGGAGTATGGGGTCAGAGGTGCTCTGTTATCGCAGACAATAAGTCAGACTTGTTTCCAGCGCATGTTGGACTCCAGCAGGGCTGCCCTTTGTCACCAATTTTGTTCATAATTTTTATGAAAATCAGAATTTCAAAGTGCAGCCTTGGGCTGGAGGTGGTCTGGTTTGGGGACCACAAGATTTCATCTCTGTTATTCGCAGACAGTGTTGTTCTGTTGGCTTCATTGAACATGGACCTTCAGCATGCACTGAGGCGGTTTGCTGCCGAGTGTGATGTGGCTGGGATGAGAATCAGCACCTCCAAGTCCAAGGCCATGGTGCTCCACTGGAAAAAGGTGGTTTTCAATCTCCAGGTTGAAAAAAGTCCTTGCCCCAGATGGAGAAGTTCAAGTATTTTAAGGGTTTTATTCATAAGTGAGGGAAGGATAGAATGTGAGATTTACAGGCAAATTGGTGCAGCGGCAGCAGTGATGCGGTCGATGTACCGGTCTGTTGTGGTAAAGAAGGAGCTGAGCCAAAAGGCACCTATGGTCATGAGCTTTGGGTCATGACCAAAAGGACAAGATCTCGGATACAATAGGCCGAAATGAGTTTCCTACACATTGTGGCAGGGCACACTCATGTAGATAGGGTGAGGAGCTCTGTCACCCCAAAGGAGCTCAGAGTAGAGCCGCTGTTCCTCCACATTGAGAAAAGTCAGCTGAGGTGACTCGGGCATCTGTTTCAGATGCTTCCTGTATGCCTACCTAGGGAGGTGTTCCAGGCATGTCCCACCGGGAGGAGGCCTCGGAGAAGACCCAGGACACGTTGGAGGGACTATGTCTCTCGGCTGGCCTAGGAATGCCTCTGGACCTTTCCCCAAAGTGTCTGGGGAAAGGGAAGTCTGGGGTTCTCTCCTAAAGGGCGTCACACACCGGATGCGCCGCGACACGGCGGCACATGACAGTTGAAAGTATCGCACACCAGACGTGCACATTCGCGGGCTATTTAAAACAAAACTAATCAGATGGCGCTCTGTGGCTCGGCAGAAATATAAACAGTGTCCTGAGTCGTGGCTGGGCGCCGCGGACAGACACCGACTTGCGATGCCGGTGTGTGTACCCTCATAGAAACCTATGTTTAGAATTCTGAAATGCGTAGCTCTGCGCGGCGCTTCTGGCATACGACCTGCTTAGGACTGCTGCCCCAGCGACCCGGCCCCAGAAAAGCAGATGAATAAATGAATGAGTCATTTTACATTACATAAAATCAACTGAAACAGCTTGTATCACTTAGGAAACTAAATTAATATAAAAAACATATAGTAAGTTTATTGATGGCAGTGGTGTAGTCGGGGCTATACGCACGTATACTCAGTATGCCTTACTTTTCCATGGGCTGTTTGGGTATTACGACTTCTGAGGATCAATAATTGCGTATACCCTCGGTATACTCACTTGTTTTTCTGATTAGGCTTCCCTAATTTACATGTATTTGTGTCCCCTTTAACTGTATACCAAATATTTGTTTTTTACTTGCATCTTATTTGTTGCAATCAGTGCATTTTTGTTTAATTTGCGCCATTCCCCGCCCCCTGACGACCGCAGCAGCTGGGAGAAAATTTTGGGAGTTTTTCAATAACGACGACAAGTCAACTAAATGATGTCTCGCTGAAACACTGAGGTAAAATTATGTTTAAAGAGCATGGGCATCGCTTTAGCCCCCTATATTTCTATTCAGTGCCTCTAAATGTGTTGCGAGTTCCTCATGAACTGTACACTACTAAATGATCACCTCAGTCCCCTTTAAATTTGATATGAAAAAGGCGGCAGACTTCCGCTCCTCCGTTTTCAACTAGTTTTTCGTTTATTCAGCAAATCACAGCTTTGCAGAGTGAGAGCAGAAGGTGTGTTTATCAATAGACTGTTATAATATCTGCATATTTGCAGTTCTTTGCTATAGAAACACTTGTATCACATGTACCAATCGGGTTTCCCCATCTACTGTTATATATATTAGCTAAGCATAAATCATTGAATATGATTAGGCTATTAGCATCTCGCTTTAAAATGAACCAATTTGTTTGAATATTTTTCCTTTTTTAATGGATAGTTCATTCAAAAAAAGTAAAATTGTCATCCTTTACTCAACCTTTACTTGTTCCGAACCGGTTTGTAGTTTTTTTTTTGTTTAACACAAAATAAGATATTTTGAAGAAAGCTGGACACCTGTAACCAATAACTTTCTTAGTATTAGTTTTTTCTTTCAATAGTTACAGGCAACTTATATAATATATAATAGTACACCACTTTTTTTTAGGACTACACCACTGATTGATGGTATAACTTATTACAGTATGATAAGCAACATATTTTTGAAATGAAATGTTTACTGAAAGGAGTCTTCAAGTTAAGGATTTGCAATTTTGCATCATGTATTAGTGTTTCCCTTTTAATTCACTGTGATTTTGCATGTCTGTTTCCTACTCTCTAGTTCAAAGCTTCATAAATATCAGTGCTTTTACTAAATAGATGATGCATTTAATAAGAGTAAAATCTAAATCCTGTTCATTATGTGTGGAAGTGGGTTTAGTGAGAGACCTGACCATTGAAAGTCAGCAATCAGGGATGTTTTGATGCCCACACTTTTCTTTTGATGTCAGCTGATGCTCTTTCATATGCTGGATATGCTGTTTTTCTGTCCACTTAGAACTTAATATTAGGTTGTCAAACACAAATTTGGTTTGTGGAGGAGTTTTATCTGACCCGCTAAAACTTTAGAACTGTATGTTTACTAAATTGTGCTAAAATGCTTTTAAAAAGTTACTTTATGTTTTTTCCCTTTACTGTAGTTATGTAAAAAATTATACCCATTTTTTGCCTTTGTAAATATAATTTGTATTCCAGATTTAATTAATTGTTTTTAATTGTTAATTGTTTTATTTATTACATTTTTTTAATCACAATGACCTTGTTTAGTGAAATTATTTAATTAATATTTAATTTAATTTAATAAATAAGGGGACTATTATTAAGTATTTAATTTAAGTTAATTAAATTTTTTTAATTTATTTTTAATAAAACAAGTATTTAAATTCTTTATTTAATTTGATTTAATTTTTTATTATTTAATTTGATTTAATTTTAATGTTTTATTTATTATTATTTTATACATTGTTATTTTATTATTTATATTATTATTATTTTGTTTAATATAAACTATTTTTATATTACAATGATGACCTTGTTTAGTCAAATTATTTAATTAGTATTTAATTTAATTGAATAAATAAGGGACTAAGTCGAAGGAAAATTTAATTTAATTAAATTTTATGTTATTTTATTTCAGATTTTATTCATTGTTTTGTTGTTGTAGCTCTTTTTATGCTTCTCACATTTTTTTTGCAAACTCTGCTTCATTAGCAATTTTTGCAGTACTGCAATTTAATTTAATAAATTTTATTTTATTTCAGATTTTAATCATTGTTTTGTTGTTGTTGCTCTTTTTATGCTTCTGCTTATTTTAAGAAAATCCTTTAGTTTTTAACATATTTTGCAAGAAAGGAAATGTGTATGCTGGAAGAATGTAAAGAGTTTTGAGTTTGCTCCATATTGAGAAATGCATGTGAACCACTATAAAAGGAATCAGTAAAGCCTTTGAGCGTTTCTTTGAACAACCCACGACACAGTGCATGCAAATATTCCATTTTTCATCTCCATCTGGATCTGACAGGAGTTCACAGTTCATTTTTTTATTGCCGCTCATATATAACATCTGGCACCTTCAACAAATATCAGTTACTTTCACGTCTCTTTCATTATCAAATTATCAAATGTCAAAACTTGAAGACACTGGTGAATAGAATAAAAACTAATGAACTAATATCAACATTATCTATAATTATACTGTACTTATGTTAAGAATTGCAAAATTGTTTTTAAGTTTTCTAAAATATTATATTTTAATATGCAATTAAGCATTATTTAATTAAATCTGCTATATAATGAAAGCTGCTATATCTTTTTCGACTTTCCAAAAACTGACCTGAAAAATTCGGAAAAGTCCCATTGACTTAACATTGGACCAAACTTAATGGTCCAAACATAATGGTCCAAACATAAATTAAGTATTACATAAGTAAACATAAGTATTCACAGCCTTTGCTCAATACTTTGTTGATGCACCTTTGGCAGCAATTACAGCCTCAAGTCTATTTAAATATGATGCCACAAGCTTGGCACACCTGTCTTTGGGAATTTTTGCCCATTCCTCTTTGCAGTACCTCTCAAGCTCTATCAGGTTGGATGGGAAGCGACGGTGTAGAGCCATTTTCAGATCTCTCCAGTGATGTTCAATAGGATTTCGGTCTGGGCTCTGGCTGGACCACTCAAGGACATTTAATAAGTTGTTGTGAAGCCACTCCATTGATATTTTCAATAAACTCTGTTCACTCCAAAGAGTTTAACTTTAGTCTCATCAGACCAGAGAATTTTGCTTCTTATTGTCTGAGAGTCCTTCAGATGCCTTCCATCTGGCCAGTCTACCATACAGGTCTGATTGGTGGATTGCTGCACAGATGGTTGTTCTTCTGTAAGGGAAGTCCTCTCTTCACAGAAGGATGCTGGAGCTCAGACAGAGTGACCATCAGGTTGTTGATCACTTCCCTGACTAAGGCCCTTCTTCCCCAATCACTCAGATTAGATGAAAGAACCAGCTCTAGGAAGAGTCCTGGTGGTTCCAAACATCTTCCACTTATGGATGATGGAGGCCACTGTGCTCATTGGATCGTTCAGAGCATCAGAAATCTTTCTGTAACCTTCCCCAGCCTTGTGCCTCGAGACAATCCTGTCTCGGAGGTCTACAGACAATTCCTTTGTCTTCATGCTTGGTTTGTGCTTTGACATGCACTGTCAACCCTGGGACCTTGTATAGACAGGTGTAGGCCTTTTCAAATCATGTCCAATCAACTGAATTGGCCACAGGTGAACTCCAATTAAGCTGCTGAAACATCTCAAGAATGATCAGTGGAAACAGAATGTACCTGAGCTCAATATAGAATATTTATACATAAGTACATAAGAATACTTATGTACTTATATATGTGATTTTTCAGGTTTTTTTTATTTGATTAATTTGAAACAATTTCAAAATTTCACAATTTCCATTTTGGAATAAGGCTGTAACATAAAAAAGTGGAAAAAGTGGAGCGCTATGAATAATTTCCAGATGCACTGTAGTGTTGAGCACATTTTTAGTCAGAGTAAAATCCATCCCTACATCATTATTAAGAAAATACTGCAAAGCATAAAACATCTTTGGGAGAATAAAAAAAATATATTATTAGACAAACGTATCCCTCTGTAAAAAAACTTCATAAATATGTATTGTAATTGAAATCTGTGGACACAAATGGATAAGTTGTGAAAAAAGAAACATTTTTCTATACATTAGACTGAAATAAACACTTCATAAAGATCCAAAAATCTTGTCAAAATCGACAAGTGACTCGAAAAACTGCTTTTTTCCTGCAGTGTCTGGCATTAATGAAGTTAAGAGAAAGGTGACAGAAATGGTGACATTTTCTAGAGAAGAAAAAGCAATATTCTCTGAACAGTAAAACATTCACTTCTCATACACCCACACAGAAAACAAATGGATCTAATTGGATTTGAATGGTATAATGTGTTTTTTTTAAATTGCTGACTGAGGGCTGGCGATAACCTATAATGGTGTGTTTATTCAGAAATCTCTCATTGTGAGAGTCTCAAAAAAAAGAAAAGCTTCTCTGAGTTTTTTTGTTTTATTTAACCATGTGAGATTGTGTGTGTGTGTGTGTGTGTCGGTCTGATATGCGGAAAGTACTCAAAACAGCTACAAAATCATATGAAATGAATCAATTCATTCATTTTCCTCGGTTGCCACAGCGGAATGAACCGCCAACTTATACAGCATATGTTTTATGCAGCGGATACCCTTCCAGCTGCAACCCATCACTGGGAGACATCTATACACACTCATTCACACTCATACACTATGGACAATTTAGCCTATCCAATTCACTTATACCACATGTTTTTGGACTTTTGCGTGAAACCGGAGCACCCAGAGGAAACCCACGAGAACACAGGGAGAACATGCAAACTCCACACAGAAATGCCAACTGACCCAGCCGGGGCTCGAATCAGCCACCACGTTACCGTGCTGCCCCATAACCATATACAGTATCCCAATTTAGGACTGTGGACCTAAAGTCGTTTTTTTTTTTGTTTAATAATTACAGTGTTTTTATTATAATGACCTTGTTTTGTGGAATATTTCTAATTTAATTTAATAAAAAAAAATATATATATATTTTTTTCAACTGCTTTATTAACAAATAGTTTTCCATTGTTAAAGTGTATTTTAATGTAAATATGATACATTTTGAGTTAATATGGGAAATTATTTAATTTAATGTTTTATTTGTTATTTGCAATTTGTTAAAAGCTTAGCTTAATTTGCATATTTTGTGTTTAGAATTGGACTGCATTTTTAGTTGCAATTATTACATTTTAGTGTAGTTCAAACTTCAACCTAAGTTTAGACTTTAATGTAATTTAATTAGCCTGATAAAACTGTGTAGTCATTGCAGCTCAGTTCAGGGACAAGTTTTTGCAGCATTGCATTTAATCATTTAATTTTACATTGTTTAATAATATTATTTAATACATCTATTATTTTAGTGCTGTCAAAAGATTAATCACATCCTAAATAAAAATATCTCTAATATAAAAATACTCTTTTTGTATTATTATTTTGTGTATATAAAACCAAAATTTAGACAATTTTATATATAACTGGTGGGAGGCATGCGTTGGCACGAGGCCGCAGGCCGGGTGCTTTAGTGTCCCACCAGTGATGATACACAGCCACATCACACTGCTACGAGTGTAATATTGCATTTATACAACAGATTGACAACATAATCGTGTGTATAAGAAAAGAAAATCAAACAGAGTCTCAAAAACCTTTGGTAAGAGGAACTACTTTCTTCCACCATATCTGCAGCTGATATCAAAACAGCAGAAGTCGTTGCTCATTCACTAACATCACTTTAGAGCTAGTATTTGAATGATTCTCTAGCGTAATATCTAACACGTTGATAAAACAGGTGATTTTACTCAAATTTTGAGATTATACACAGAAAAATATGGGGACCCAAAACAACTCTAAGGTAGTTAATTTCAACACTTTGAAAGTGTCTCATGGGGTCCGCTCCCAACAGAGTTAGAGCAACAATTTCAAAAGTGTTGGCACATTGACACCGACATTAGGGTTAATTTTAACTCTGGGTAGAGTTAAAAAATTTAACTATATTTAACACCGCCCGGCGTAAAATAAATTTTATTTTGGTGTTCGGTGTAATTTTTTGCTTCTATATATTGTTATTTTATTCAACTCTCTTGAGTGTAAATATGGTAAAAAGTAAAAAAGACTGTAAATTACAAAAAAAATCATTTTTTTTGAAAACGTTCAGCACTTTAACAATTTATTCAGTTTTAAAAATGCAACAATATGCCAAATAGACTTTATCATTTTTATTAGTACAGACAGTATCAACAAAATATATATGACCTGTGTTCGAACAGGCTGTTCCAGTCCTTTGGTGCACACATAAACAGAGCTGGCAAATCTACAGATGTTTTGACAATTGAACTTGATGTTTCATCAGAGCAATTTAAAAAAGTTCAATATAATGTCACTCATAGTTTTGTTCTGAAATTACATTTTAAACTCAAAAGAACAACTTGGCTTGCAAATCTTTCACTTCTGATGTTTCTTTGGTCATCAACATCAAAGACAGTGGTCTGAATGAAGTATAAATGCTGTAAACTTGTTTGAAAACAAACTGGACCAAGGAAATCTCATCAAGCATGTCCTGTGAATGATGTGCTTCCCAGCCACAGGATGACCTTGGATGTCCATGACGATGTAGTAGCTGCTGATCGCTCCTCTGGTGGTTCCTGATGCAAGGATATAGGGTAGCTGATGCTCATCTAAGGACTCTTCAAGACTCCAGCATGACTGAGAAAAGTGTTTGAAAACAAATTGCAATTAAATTCTATGATATATTCAAAAGAACATTTAAAGTAAATATAACATATTCAAGAAATCTAAACTCACCTTTTGAAAATCGACATGATGATCCACAACTAGACTCTCCCAGCTGGTTGAGGTGACAGGATATGCAAAAGTAGAAAAAAAAACATATGTGACTGTTGGAATCTACAAAAACAATTAGGTTAACCACTATGACTAGAACAGAAAAAACAGGCAGCTGTCTCTCCAGAATCCTCAATTTAACACAACATTTGGAGCAAAATTTAGAGGAGCTTAAAATATTTTATATTATTTAGTGATGCTAACTTCCCATAAATATTGACCACAGTGTAAAAAATATCCATAAGCTAACAGTTTTCTGTATTTTGTGATTTCTGTTATATTCCATAATGTGATCTTGATCTTTTCTCCGACAATTATTGATTTAAAAAGTAGATTTTAATGACATTTTTAATAGTCTGAAGTGACACTGTATATTGTCTGGGTTGGTGGTGTACATTATGGAACAAAACTTTGTAATAAACTGCATGAACATTTTCTGTTTATGGACTTAATTCTCTCTAAATTATTTATTACACAATATAATATTTAAAACTACACAAACGTCAAAAAAGTCAAATAAAAGTTTCAACATAAATTATTGACCAAGTGGAGAGTAATGCCGCAATTTTTACACAATTAGTAACAGTGAATAAACAAAAACAAAACATGAATTATGAAATACAGAAACTGTTAATTCACATATGTATTTTTTTTGCAACCAGTGTGTGTGTGTGTGTGTGTGTGTGTGTGTGTTGCTTTACCAGATTCAACTTGTTAGGCTCTACCAGGAGTCTAGCAGATGTTTTAGGTCCAAATAGAATCTAAAATATTAGGATAAGCAGAAGGGGAAAAGTGCAGTTCACCCACTATACAAAACTAATCACCTTCATGTCATTTGTTATTCTTTAATGCTCTAATACCCTTTTAGCTTATTGTGAAATAAATATAGAACTTTATCAAACATACCTTCATTATTATGACCACAAATGACCAAAAAGGTGTGCTTGGTCATTCCACCAACTCTGGAAATACACCATCTCCACTCAGCCATAGTCACAGTCATGGTCTTGTATTATTGTATGGAGAACTGTGGCTGTTAAGAAACAACAACAACACATTAGTATCTAACACATATGCATAACATTTAGATTTATTTTTTTTAAGAGAAGAACATCACAAAGTATGCCTCACGTATCTTCACATATCTTTTGATTGAAGTGTTGTTTATGGATAATAATTCTACAAATCAAACCTGTAAATAATACAATAAATAATACGTTTTATCAAAATGACAAGCAATTTTACAGTGTTTAGATGCATTTGTTAGCCAACTATCCAATGGCAACAAATGAGCCATTAAAATATTAATATATGTAAAATAAATAAACAATACATGGTGACATGTATTCCATAAAACACAATATTATCTGGATGTATTGCATAGGCAGATGCAGGGGGCTTCCCTTGCTAGTTTTGGTACTAAAATACAGAAAGTATCAATTTTATTTTATAGGTGAACTTTTTAATTTATTAAAACACAAAAAAGCGGTCATTTATACACACTCGCGTGCATTTAGTTATTAAAATAATGTTGATAACTGTCAATATGAAATTGTATTCAGTAAGCAACCACAAATGATCTGCCAAAATTCACAACTACTGCAGTATTTTTGAATAATTGAACTACAAATGCACGAATAACAATTTCTGGGCAAAATAGGTTAACTTTATAATAAATTTAGGTTGATTTACTTACCATATATGCTTCAGCAACTCTCCAAAGCGAGGGGTCATTAGGCTGCTAAAATATGAATCAGTTGAATAATTTTACAGACAGGTGGCTGTTTACAATGCACTAAATGCCTTTAACGAAACGGAAATGTTGTGTACATGCACAGTTTAGCCTATAGTTTTAAGCACAACATCATGTGGAAGAAAAAGGTTGACTAAGATGTTCCTGACTACAGAACTAGCCTAACTTACTAACGTTAAATGTATAAGAAAGTGCAAACGGGGTCATTTAAACACATTAACGTTCCAAATTTAATAGTTGTCAACACCTAATATAATTCAAGTGTACATTATTATCACACAAGTCTATGAACTATTAACTTTACATTGACGGCCATGAAGCGGGCCGCGGTAACCAAATTAACGTACACGAATAACAAACAATCATATTTCTTGTAAGGAAGCCTTTTACAAGTAAGCATATGTTAATTTACTCACCAGATATGTTACTGAAACTCTCCAAAGCCCAGGGAAACCTGTTTCTGAAACTCTCCAAAGCCCAGGGAAACCTGTTTCTGAAACTCTCCAAAGCCCAGGGAAACCTGTTTCTGAAACTCTCCAAAGCCCAGGGAAACCGTCCTGTGGTGCCGTTAGTGTCCGGGCAGATGAGGCGGCTCCGGGGCTTCCCTCGATAGTTTAGGGCGCTATACGAATTAAAGGAGAAGTGTCGATTTTTCATTTTTAAAGCACAAAATGGCATTTACCGTGACAGAATTGTGTTAAACATGTACATTTAATAATTTTATGCACTATGTATGCGTGAGCATATAGAAATACATTCTTGAAAAGAAGTCAATAGCAATGCAGTTAAGTTAGATACACAAACGACCTTGTATGAACCGCAGAAGTTTAAAATTGTCACTCCATACTA
The DNA here is from genome assembly GCA_903798205.1 of Danio tinwini. Lineage (NCBI taxonomy): Eukaryota > Metazoa > Chordata > Actinopteri > Cypriniformes > Danionidae > Danio > Danio tinwini. The sequence continues at coordinate 28,387,488 of CAIGQZ010000427.1, forward strand.
AAGTAGTTACCTTAACAATATATTCACAACATTATTTACTTAGAGAAAGTCAGTAAAATGCCAACATTGAGGTAGACTCACCAGTTGCTGTTCTAAAACTCTGATGGAAAATTTTCAGTGACTGGGGCTGCATGAATTCCTGGATGTTGGAAATAACACCACCAAGTGTTGAATAGATAACTCCTTGATTTCGCACTGCATCAAATCAATTCTAACTCTTATTATATTCATTTATCAAAATCTAACTCTAAAATGTCAACACTTTACTCTGAAATGCTTCAACACCAATAATTTAACTCTAATGAATTTGCTGTGTACAGCTGAACTGCATGAAGTGCTATCAGTCCGCAGAGATTTCCCAGTATTTCTCTGTTGCAATCGGGAGATCACAATATTACTATGGTATAAATACAGTACTGCAACATAAAAAAGAGAGAAATCGACTTAGAAAGTCATTTACCTGTTTAATAATGATTTGATCAGCTGTAGTTTAAAATTACGCTGTATTTTTTCTCCTCTTAGGGCTTATTATGCATTCTTTGTCACCATTTCGTGGATGAACATCATCAACCATATTTGCTCAAAGACAGGCTAATGGCCGCCGACACTGTCTCTCAGAAACTATAGCTATTTTAAAATAGGCACTATCCTTATAAATCAACGGCATAGTTGCAATCTAAACAACTACATTATGACTAAACACCCCTCAAAGGTACTTTTTTTTGTCCAACAGCTGCACTATTTGTCAAACTGTAGAGTGTCCTCTGCTTGTAGCTGTATGTGGGCGGAGTAATACACAAAAGTGAAGGGTGAAGAGGCTGGAAAAGTGCTGTTACTTGCAGAATATTACATGCCTATCAGCCAATCAGATTCAAGAACCAGACAGAACTGTTGTATAAATATATATAAACACACAAAATGAAGATACACAGATGTGATATTTTACATGTTTTATTATTATTTTAAATGTGATTAATCACAATTAGTCTTTTGACAGCAAAAATGCTTTTTTTATGATGTTTAATATTTAACTTAATTTAATATCAATTGTTTTGGTTTGTCTCGTTTTGATAGTGGTTATAATAAAGCAGTTTAAGTCACAAATCCAAATTAATTCCAAATTTACAATAGATTTTTTTGGCTTTCTAAAAGAACAACAACTTCTTGTTTATCAGGATCCTTTGTCATTACTGAAGTTTTCAAGAGGTTTCAATTTTGTCTTTGCTGAAGACTGATTTAATGCCCTCTGAATCTGCACTGCATCCTAATTAAGCCACTTAAACAATCATTTAATCCTTTTTTAAAAATCATCTAATTACACATCTTGAATTTGTGTATTCATGCATGAGTTTAAAAGCTAAATCTGTCACCAGAGCTTGTTCTAAAACCAGGTAAAAAACTACAGTGTAAGCATTGTTTCCTCGTCTTTTTTAAGGCTGATTTGTTTTTTCCTCCAATTGTGTTTACAGAGCAAAAAAGAAGAACAAGCCGCTGAACCTGAAGATCCACAGCAGTGTTGCCGGAAGCTGTGAAAACCTGCCGACGCAGCGCTCACCTCTGCACTCCGACCACTCACTTCGCTCTTTCTTCTTCCCCAATTTCGTCCCTTCCACACCACCAGTTCACTCGGACACACCGTCAGCGAGTGAGTAAAGAAATACCCATTAACCCTATCAGTGGTGTAAATTAACATACTACAAATACTCAGATTACTGTAATAGAGTAGTTTTTTCGGTAATTTACTAATTAGTAATACTGTTTGCTTTTCCTTGAGTACATTTTAAGTGCTGTATCGGTACTTTTACTCCACTACTTTCCTTCAACATGCAGTCATTACTTTATTTTTTCTTGTCTATGGGGATTGGCTAAAGTAGAAAAATCAGTCCTGTGATTCCTGTCCAATCAAATTGCGTCATACTGAACAACCTCAAGACGTGGATGCTTTATAAATGCAGCAAACCATTCGGAAACATTAAAATTGTCCAAGAGGATGTCCAAAATCTTTACACGCAGTGACTCAGTGACTGTTTAGAATGCATGCCACTGATGAGGAGTATGATGACTGAAATGTCCAAATGGCCTAAAACAATAACTAAATGCACTACATAATGTTACGTTTACACACACACTTGCACAAATTGCATGTAAACGCATTCGCTTTTTTCAAAGCGTAATACTCACTACTCTTGAGTACTTTTAAAAGGGCTACTTTTTACTCATACTTTGAGTTATATCTACAGCAGATACTTTTACTCTACTAGCGCTACATTTTTTGGGTAAGTAATGGTGCTTTTACCTGAGTATGATTTTTCAGTACTCTTTCCACAGCTGACTCCCTATGCAGAAAATACAACAAAATACTTTTCAATTCAATTCAATTCATCTTTATTTGTATAGCGCTTATACAATGTAGATTGTGTCAAAGCAGCTTCACATGGAAGTTTATAGTGAATTGAAACAGTGTCAGTTCAGTTTTCAGTGTTTAAGTTCAGTTCAGTTTAGCTCAGGTCAGTGTGAGTTAAAAATCACTACTGAGAGTCCAAACACTGAAGAGCAATTCCATCGATGCGCAGCTCTACAGATCCCGAACCATGCAAGCCAGTGGCGACAGCAACGAGGAAAAAACTTCACCAATTGGCGAAAGTACATATTAAATAAATATTGTGTGTGTTTATTTTACGTATAGGAATTTTAACTACAAGAAAATGCAAAAAGAAAACTGTAAATCCAAAAGAAAGTCATTTGTATCATGAATACACTAGTTTTTCTCTCTGCTATCGTCAGAGTCTCACAGTTAGAAGCGTCTGTCATAGAAAGTCAAAACATACTGT
>CAIGQZ010000427.1:28417888-28429778 GCA_903798205.1 Danio tinwini
TATATATATATATATACTATTATTATTATTACTAATACATATATACTGTAATGAAGTCTTGCAGCTTTGCCATAATTCTGACTTTTCTTTCTGTATGCACAATACAGTGCATGTGAGTACACCCCATTTTAAAATTGAATATTTTTAACCATTTCTCAGTGAATATAGGCAATGTATTTTGGTGCGTTTAAACAAAACTGATTTAATAAACAAATATATTTATTAAAATAATATTTTAATCACCAAAAAAAATTATAACCTATAAAATTTCAACTACATTTTTTGCTTTTCTTGATTTTTCCTCTTTTTAAAATTTGTATTTAATGTTTTTCTATAACATTTACATTTGGGTGTACTAGTTTTTGGACCGTTATCATAAGTTATCTTGGTAGACAAGCTCCAGATTTGGCTTAAGTACTGACTAATCTAATGTATATGCACAAATATAATATTGTATAGCTTCCTATTCAAAATATAAATTTAAAATATATATTTGTGAGGGGTGTACTTATATATGCTGAGCACTGTAATGATCTTAGAATTATAACTTTTTATGTAACATAAAAAATGAGTGAAGCATAAAAAACGATGTAAAATGAGATAATACATTTTCTGATGAATAACCAAAGCAAGCGTCCTGTTATTGTTTAATATACCATATGTCTGTAAAGTATCATAAAGAGTTATTAGCTCCTGTTAAATTGATTCTTTTTCAAATATTTTTCAAGTGATGTTTAACAAAGCAAATTGATTTTTTAAATATTTCCTATAATATTTTTTATATTCCCATAATTTTTATTTCTTTTAGCTTGGCTTGTATTAGTGTTAAGTGTATACGTTTTTTAAACTAATTTCAAGAGGAGCTTGTGGCTGGTCTCTAATCAATGGTAATAATGGTAAATCAATCAGATTGATCCAAGCCATATAATAAATAGACCCATACAATAAACAAACCCCCTTCCACCCCATCTCCTCCTTTCCTCCTTTACCAGGGGGAGCTCTCGAGACCTACCTGATCTCTGACCCCCTTTATGCTAAATGACCAGGCGGGAGCCCTGGGCTCAATTATCACCAGCTCAGGGTTCTCTTTTGGGACAGCAAGCCAAACCTGCTAATAGCGTCAAGCAGTATCTAAGTTTGAAGCAGTTTTAAAATTATTTAAACTATTTTTAAGTTCAATATTATTGGCATTAAAATTTGGGATCTCCAGATCCGTTCACATGATTAGAAATTGAGCCTGGTCACGCGGTATCAGACTAGATGGGAATCAAATTACCTCCCGATCAGGACTCCCCGATTGAGGTGCTTTTTGTTTTTATACTAGATTTTAATATATTTACTGTTGCATTAAAGTCCAAAAGTGAAGAATTGATGTTCATTATTACTTGATTGTTCAAGCTACCTCACAGAAGTGCTCTGTTTGTTAACAGAGTTGTTGAATGTTAGTTCAACAAGGTGGATTAAATAAAAATTAAGGAACGTCCTGGATCGGTTTCTTTGCTCTTCTTTATTCATTTTTTATGTATTTATGTACTTTTTATGTTGAATGTTAGTTTAATAAGGTGGATTAAATTAAAATTAAGGAACGTCCTGGATCTGTTTCTTCGCTCTTCTTTATTAATTTTTTATGTATTATAGAAGTATAGGATCAGGTTTCGATATCGGCAGATACTTAAAATCAACTGACTCTTACTCGAGGGCAAAAAAAAACTGAGAGACATCCCTAATTAAAATATATATATATTTTTTAATAATTCCTCCTGACACAGAAGTTACACTGCAAAAATGAGTTTTTGTCTTGTTTCTAGTCCAAATATCAAAACAATCATAAATCAAGAAGCATTTCCTAGACAAGCAAAAAATATTGTCTCATTTTTAGAAACAATATGCCAAAATTAAGTGAGTTTTTCCTTAAAACAGACAAATTAACCTGCCAATGGGGTAAGCAGAATAGTATTATTTTATATTTTGTTTTGATATTCAATTATTTTGCTCATCATATTGGCAGATTTTTGCTATTTTTAAGAAAACACTCACTTAACTTTGGCATATTACTCCTTAAAAAACACACAAAAACCTAAGTAGTATTTTTTACTAAATCTTTAGATAGCATTTAGACCATAAATGTCAGATGTAAATATAGTAAATATACTCCCCATAACTATTATCATGTCTCTTATGATCATACTGAATATGAAAATCCCTAGCATTTCACATTTTTCAAAAATCTGCTTATTGAGGATTTTGTTTGTACCACAGCCTCTTTAGGATTCAGTGCTAGACACTTTGTGCCTGCAGTAGCGTCTGCACATTCAAATTGAGCATAATTATCATTATCATTAAAAGATTATTTGAATAAATTACCTGCCTAATAGTTTCCACTCTATCACCCTTGACTGTGGCATCTTGTTACTAAGATACTTGCTGGCTTTTGACACCCTCAAAATAATGGCTGCATATTTAAGTTGCATGTTTTTAAATATTCATTGATTTCTCTTTTACGAGAGCAAACAAATAAACATTTCTGTCATGCTTGCTTTTTTTCGTCAGATTGAAGTGCCACAACAAATGCACCAAAGAAGCGCCGCCCTGTCATTTACTCATATACCATAGAGGAGGTAGGGAACCATTCAGAGGTATTGAAACTTTTATCTTTTCTTTGCTAATTTCTTTGCTATCAATATATGTTTAATGTACCACACAAGGCAGGCCATTTGTCACGATCACCAGTAATCTAGCATTTGCAGAACTATCACTTTAAAGAACTACAGATCCCATCATGCACTTCACTCACACGCCTGTCCCAGATTACCTGATTGCGAACACACACCACACACAGTAGTAGTGGTGGGTAATACTCCTCATGAAACGCTGAAACAGTCTAAGCAAATGTGTCGAAGCTTCAAAATTTTTCTAAACCTGTCTCTACAGTGACACCTAGCGGTCATTTTTTTATGTATTGTTCTGGAAGCTTCAGCAAAGAAACAGTTAAGCAAATTGAAGTATTAAACCCCACGTTGTATAGTCAAGGCTTCAAGTGATTTAGTGAAGCGGTGAGAGTTCCTGACAAGCATGCAGGAATAATGGTTTCAAATCCAGGCTGATGCAGCTGTAAATGTTAGTTTTTAAATGCTTTGTTCTTGTAGTGTGTTTTGTTTTATCATTGGTCTGACATCCGAATGAACACTTTTTGAATAAATATGTCTTGTTTCGGTCAAAAAAAGTAACATTATTAAAATACATCAAGTCATAATTTCTGAGTATTTGTACAAGTCGGGATTCAAACTTGGGCCATTTGCACGGGCACATGCACGGTCCACTAGGCTACACAAGTTAGAGTTTTTTTTCCTACCCTGTCACACAAACGCACATTCGCCAGGTCTCGAAATGCTTCTGAAATGACTGATGCTTTGAATCGCTTTAGTCATGTGACCTGGTGTTTCGAAACACTTGCGCTTCGGGATCTCGACACTGTGTCGAAACGTTAGTTCCACGTCAGCCATCCCTACACATTAGCTGTGTCCGGATTGCATACTTCCATACATTATAGTAGATTAAAAACAGTATGCGAGTCGAGTAGTATGTCCGAATTCATACAATATGAAAAACAGCATGTGAAAGTACCCGGATGACCTACTACTTTTAGCAAGATTTTGAAGAGCGCATCGGATGGATGCTACGATATCCTATGATGCACTGCAAGAGAATTCATTAGTTGGAGTGAAGCGATGCAGCTGATGTGAGTAGGTTACGTGAGGATGACAAAATGGTAGATGTAGTGCATCCAAGTTCTGTTCATACTACTGCCATTTATACTGTATAGAACGTACTTCGAGGAACAGTCGAGTAGTACATTTAAATTCAAATGTAGTACCTACTGAGTAGTAGACGATTTTGGACGCAGCCAGTCATGGTTACTGTAAGTCCTGAACAGCTTCAGGTGTGTGTGTTTGCAGTCAGGGGGAATCTGGGTGTGTGGTTGAAGTGCATGATGGGATCTGTAGTTCATTAAAGTGGCATATTTGTAGTTCTCCAGCGATCTTCAAATGCTAGATTGCTGGTGATCTTGACATCATTTAATATGTCTCAAATCTAATTTCTGAAACTGCAGTGCTTTTATGCTTTTCAGCTTTGTACTGCCTTTATATTCAATTTAACTTTATTTAATTAAATGCATGAATGCATGTAATGGGAATACTTGTGGGAATGATATAAAGACTGGCATTGTTATAGCTTCACATTCCTTTTGTGTTAATGTGCTAAACGCTTTGTCTTGTTCTCTGTCAAGCTTTATGGATCTCCTTTAGTCTTAGTTTCACTTTCTCTTTTTCTCTGTTCTCACCACTTTATGTTTACCTTGTTTGTGATGTCGCAGATCAAGGAACGTCGCAAGGTAAGGAAGAAGGTTTGTTGCTCCTTAAACACATTATTTTCTGTTTTATACCTTAGATTTTTTTTGGGGGAGGATTCTAATATTGTATTAAAATTTTTGGGGTGGCACGGTGGTTCAGTGGTTAGCACTGTCACCTCACAGCAAGAAGGTCGCTGGCTCCAGATCCGGCTGGACCAGTTGACGTTTCTGTGTGGATTTTGCATGTTCTCCTCGTGGGTTTCCTCCAGGTGCTTTGGTTTCCCCCACAGTCAAAAGACATGCGCTATAGGTTAATTGGGTGAACAAAATTGGCCATAGTGTATGAGTGTGTGTGTGTGTGAGAGAATGTGAGTGTATGGGTGTTTCCCACTACTGGGTTGCAGCTGGAAGGGCATCCGCTGCGTAGGACATATGCTGGAATAGTTGGTTGTTCATTCCGCTGTGGCGACCCCTAATAAATAAGGGACTAAGCTGCAGGGAAAATGAATGAATGAAATATAAGATTCTTATTTTATTTAGGTTGCATGTCTACAGAAGCAATTTTGCACTGCAGAAACGAACGCACAGGTCTAAAAATGCTCAGTTGTGAGGGTTTTTGTAGCACAGCGTTTTGTTCAATCGGCTTCTATGATACAGAGTATGCCCGTTGAACTGTTACAAGTTAAAAGTCTTTAGCATATTATTTCTGCTAAAATTACAATTCTGACCTTCACTGTGATTGGATGGCTAGCTCAAAAATGACACCATAAAACACCTAAACATTCAAAAAAGCTGTGCTACCATTGACAACAACAGATAACAAACGCTCAGCTCCAGAAAAAATGCTTTGGTGGACATGCAGCTTTAAGATAAGAGTCTACATTTATCTGATCATTTTGCCAAAATTAAAATTTAAATACGAAAAAGAATCATTACAAACGCTCTTCTGTCATAAAAACTGTCAAGATTGATTAAAGACAGTGAAATTACAGGCATGCAGGTCCTATTTCATACGCGTTTTGCAGGAGTTCCCAAGCAGGAAGGGGATTTCAAAGCTATGTGTAAACTTCCACTATGGGAATTTCATCAGAAACCAATCATCTGAAAGAGTATAAAAATGGGCCAATGAAAGCGTACACAGCTGGCAGCAATCACAATCACTCGTGAATAAAGATGCCAGCTGTGCATCGCAGAGTCACCTTTTCATTTTCAGAGCCAAACATGCTACTGAGAGAGTCTTCAGGGTTCCTCCAAACCTCCTTCGGAAAAGAAAAAGAGAGAATGAACGAGAAAGCTGACGACGTTTGACAGGATGCTTCTTCCGGTCGCAGAGTGTGTTACACGTGGTGGCAGATGGTCGAGCTAGGTATTCTCCCTTGCCTGGCGTTCTCTGGGTCTGTCCTCCTAGAGTGGTAAGTACATGGAGCAAGTTTCCTAAAGAGCAAAGTTTCTGGATGCAGTGGTTTCCTATCCCCGGAAGATGGGCACGAGCACTGCGATCCATGTTTAGGGGTCCAGCATGTTAATGCAGTGCTTGCGGGCAGTGCATGTTGTCACTGTGATGGCATGTCTGTCACGCAGCTAAGATCGTGCACCCCCTGTTGTCCCCCGCAAAGCGATTGACACTCAGGCAGGTCTGAGGGTCTCAGTGGAAGTCAATCCATCTGCCTCGCGGACTTCTCACTCCTCAGCGCGCTCCATCCAAGCCTCTCACTCAATGACACAGAGAAACAGATGTCCAGTGCTGCCTCGGAGGGTGGGCTGTCGGATATGGATTCTGATATGATGGCCATGCTAAGCTCCGTTCTGCTTGCTATGCCTAGCCCAGCGGCACGAGGAAGGGTCCGACCAAGGCTTAATGTACACACTGCAACCGACTTTGCTCTAAAAACTCCAGATCAACTGCAAGTGCCCTGGGAAGTACGATGACAACACTAGTGGTCCAGGAATAGCTAAAACCTGGCAAATATGCGTATCGTTGATAAAGTTTTCTCTCTTAACATACCCATATCCCAGGCTGGCCTGTTCAGTGACACCGGGGGTGAGTTCACCCTGGAATTCAATATGGTGAAAGAGCAGTCAAGTGCAATCGGCGAGCAACAACAACAACAAAAAAAAATGCTCTCCTCGGCTGTTCTTCGCTGAGGGCGCTCATTTGTGGCTCCAAAATCTGTTCCTCCGCCCTGTCCATTCCACCGGTTAAGCAGCAGAGTCAAGCACCCCACAAATGATCCCTCTGCAGAGCATCTCTTTTTCGGGTTGGAGCTGGACTTGATCACCATGACGACATGCCTCCCTCGAGAGAGCGCAGAGCTGATGCTGATGCTGACAGGAAAACTGTGGTCCCACTGATATTATTTCAGAGGCTCCTGGGGCATATGGCATCTGCAGCCGATGTCTCAACGCTCAAGTTGCTCCATGTGAGATCGCTTCAGCATTTGCTTCATGATCGAGTCCCCAGACACTCATGGCACGTGGGCACGCACCGAGTGACTGCCACTCCACTGTGTCGCCGCACCCTCAGCCTCTGGAAAAACCCTGTCCAGGCATGTTGTCGTTCCGACTGATGCTTCCAGAACGTGCTGGGGAGCTGTGTGTTGCGAGCATGCAGCTGCGGGTCCGTAGAGGAACCTGGTTGCATTCGCATATTAATTTCCTACAGCTGTTGGCAGTGTACCTCGTGGTGCAATGTTTTTTACCGGTGCTAAAGGGGAAGCACGTGCTGATCAGGACGGACAGCATTGTGGGGTATCTACTCTCGCCGCATATCTCAGCTCGCTTGTCATCTGCTCCTCTGCAATCATTCCATTCGTGCCATTTTTATCCCAGGCGAACTCAACCGTGCAGCTTATGCGCTCTCACGGCAGTTCACGCCCAGGAAAATGGGGGCTCCAACCCTTGCCCCAGCTGTTATAGGTGCATTTTGGGCACACTGGACACAGCTAGCCCAGGGGTGTGCGTAAATACTGCGTAAATACATTTTCTCCAATGAGCGTGCTCACACAGATACTGTGAAACATCAGGGAGGACAAGAAACAGGTCTGTTTATTGCACCTGTTTATTGCACCTGTCTCAACTGGACCTGTGTTTCAGCTCTCTCCTCGTAACGACCCCTTTCTGGCAGATTCCTGTCCGCACCCGTGATCAGATCCCTGTAACCTTACGTGTGGTCCGTAGATGGAACGAGGAGGACTTAGGTGACCTACCAGTTAGGTGGTTAACGCCATCACTCAGGCTAGAGCACCCTCTACAAGGCATGTCTACGCCCTAAAGTGGAGTCTATTCACTGTGTGGTGTACTTCTCTCCAAGAAGGACCCCGGGAATGCCAGATCAGTGTGATGCTATCCTCCTTCAGCAGGCTCGAGCTAAGGATGTTCCCTCCGCACTGAAGGGTTGGTGTTCCGATTATCCCCGCTCTAAAGACAAGGGGATGATGTCGTGCTGGGAAAGCATCGCCTCATCATTCAGTTCCCAGAGGCGCGAGACGCTGGATATTTAAATCAATCCTGTCCCCCTTCTCATACCCGCTTGGAGATCTCTCTTAGGCGAGGTCTGCTGTATCCACTCGACTCAGTATCTTTAAGATATCTGTCCAGGTAGACAGCTCTGCTGGTCGCGTTGGCATCAGTCAAAAGGCTTGGGCATCTGCAGGCATTTTCGGTCAGCAAAGTGTGCCAGCAATTTTCCTAAGACCCCGGCCAACCTAGGTGCCCAAGGTTCACACAGTGCTTTTTTTTAGACTACGTAGTGAACCTGCAAGCGCTGCCCACAAAGGAGGCATACCCAGCCCTTTCATTGCTGTGTCCTGTTCTCGCTCTGCGTATTTATGTGGACCGCATTCAGAGCTTTAGATCCACTGAGCAGCTCTTTGTCTGTTACAGGGGTCGACAGAAAGGAAGTGCTGTATCTAATCAGTTTGGCTCACTGGATAGTGGATGCTATCTCCCTCGCTTATCAGAGCCAGGGCGAGCCGTGTTTCCCGGGAGTGAAAGCGCACTACACTAGGAGCATTGCTTCTTCCTGGGCGTTAGCACACGTTGAATCTGTAACAGATATCTGTAGAGCTGCGGGCTGGGCGACACCTAATACATTAGTGAGATTTTATAATCTTCAAGTGAAGCCGATTTCCTCACATGTGCTGGTGTACTTCGGCGAATGAGGAAATTTGGTTTGGTGTTGTAACACGCTTGCCCTGCTTTTCTCTTTAAAACAGAGAAACGCGTGCTTTGTTCAGTTGAGTTCCCCATTTGGCGAACCCCACAGAGTTCCTCGGAGGGCCCCAGCATTTGACTCAGTGAAGGTTTCAGGTGCCTGGCCCATTCTGTGGTTGGCATGCCCGCTGGTCAGCCTGCATTCTGGGTATAGGTGCCTGCTATGCGTGATCCCCACTGGGGATCCCATATGCTTCACTCAGCCACGGTATAGTTCCCCCCTCATAGGCGGGCCCGTGTCTTCCTTCCCCGCTAACCATCTTTCATATGTGTACTCCCCTTTCTCAGGGTTAGTCCATATGTTTTCTTGCCACCAGGTTTCCCCATTTGGGCAGCAGGTGGCCTCCGCAGCATCCTCCCTATCAGGACTGCACTCTTTCCCAATGTACTGTCGTATATTGAAATTCCTAAATTAACTAGGTGTATTTTTTCCAACTCCCCGAAAAAATACATAATAAGCCTTAAAATGCTTCACAGGTAAGTAAGTTTAATTAAGGCCAGGGGGCAAGTTGGAGGGCTGCGTCTCTCTGGTGATGATGGTGCGCTCACGCTAAGAGCTTGGCAAACCTCTCACCAGTGACGTGGTAAGGTTCAATTGCTGTGGCATTTTCCATACATTTCTCCATAGTAGAAGTTTCCACACAGCAGTGAAGTTCCCCTCCAGCTGAGAAACTAAATGGTGATGCACAGCTGCCATCTTTATTCATGAGTGATTGTGACTGCTGCCAGCTGTGTACGCTGACTCAGCCAATTCATTGGCATTTCATTGGCTCATTTTTATAATCTTTCAGATGATTGGTTTCTGACGAAATCGTGGAAGTTTACACATAGCATTTTTTACATAGCCACCCCCCCCCCCTCGGGGAACAAGGATGACTTTAGTAACCGTTTCGTTCTCCTTACAGAAGCAAAGTTACACTGCTAGCAGTTTACTGTAAAATCTACAGTAACTTAATTTCAGCAGTTCGCTAGTAACTTACTGTAAATTAATTACAGCAAAAATACTGTATTTGCATTTACAGCACCATTTATCTTGCTGTATATGTATTTACAGAATTGTATGTATATAGTTACTGTACAATATACAGTAATTTTAACAATGTAACTGTAAACTGTAAATACAGTAACATACTGCATAACTGTTCTACAGTAAAATACAGTTCATATTACAGTTAAATACTGTGTAATTTACAAAAATTTTTAACAGTCTATGGGAAGATGGTTAAAATCACAATTTAATAACAGTTTACTGCCATTCTTAATACCCCCCAAAAGTTGTCTAAACCCATTTTGACTTAAACCTCTGACTCTGGTATAGGTTTTCAGTCACATGGTTCTGGTGTCACGCAAAATTCAGAAGGTGGGCAGACAGTAAAAAACTGAATAGGAGACACAGAGGAAAGTCCATATTTTTGCATATTTATACCAAAGGAGATTTCAAGAGTTCACACTTGGCTGATAACTGATTATAAAGCTTGTTTGACATGCTGTCCCGGGAGAGAGCCCTGAGCTCATAAGATCCTTGAGCCCGGGGCTCTCTCCCGTTGCAAGGCGAGAGGGGAGTTTGAGCTCAGGTAGATCTTGAAAACTCCCCTGTCATAGTGGCTGACGAGCAGATAATAGTTTCTCTGTACTAGGTAGGAGCAAGTCTATGGTGTTAATTTGGATTAGTCAAACTTAGGTTGCATGTTTTTGATCGGTGGGAGGAAACCGGGGAACCCGGGGGAAAACCACGTGAGCACGGGGAGAACATGCAAACTCCACACAGAAACATCTGCTGGTTTGGTAAAGCCTGGAACCAGAGACGTTCTTGCTGTGAGGCAACAGTGCTAAGCATCTAGGTGTCACCCGACTAGGAAGGAGGAGGAGTAGGGGTGGAAGGGGGGATTCTTCAAAGCAAAGATAGCAGTCAAACATAACCCAGGGTATTTATAGTAGCTTAGGAATCATCTGATTGGTGCTTTGTGAATTGGATAATGCGGGTCCAGCCACTAGCAATCATAAGCATGTGATCCTCTCGAAATTAGTTTATAAATAAACTTCACATATTTCAAGGGAGATAAAAATAGTAAATAACCACATATGTTGTGCATGATCCTTATATCATGAAGAGGGCAGAGTTTTCTATTGAACTAAAATATATTTGCCTGTCATCGAGGCAGTAGATACTGTATAATTACTATACGTGAAAAATACTATAGTAAATAATATAGTGTGTGGAAGCATAAAATTGATCATTACTCGAATTAAATTGTCATAGTAATTATATTGTCTCTGTGGTAGAACACAGCTGTAGTAATAAAAAAATAATTTTTATATAGCGTAGTTTCCTACGCCATACACACCATCACAATGCACCACAATTTACACTAACGTTACCGTATTTATTGCAGTTTATTAGTACTATACTACAGTATTTTGGAGCATTCATCAACAAAGAGTTGTACACATTATACACTTTACTATGTGGTTCAAAAACATTGCTGATTGTAATCTACTATAGTTTCCCCCCCTATGCAGATATCTACCAGACATCACAAAATAACAGATGAAAGCATCCAAAAGGGGAATGTAAAGGGGAATAAGTTCTCCACAATAATAACCATCTAGTTTTGTCGCAGGGGTTGCATTTCTTGGTTACATCAACAAACATTTACTGCTGCTGCGCATCTCAATGTTAACGTTACAGTTTTTATTCCAAAAAAAAAACGCCAGTAAAGGCATGGATTATTGCAAAACAAGACAGATATTTCATTGTAACAATTACATGGCAGGGTGCGTTATTTATATTCTCCTGGATTTTGTATAAGTGTGGTGGTGTTTGTATCAGATTTTATATAACACATTGACATATTTAAACACATAGCTAGGCCTGTATATAATCTTTATTGGTGGTGTCAAACGAATTATCATGTAAAAAAAAAAATGCTTGTACACATGTATTGAAAAAATGCCGCCGTTTCTTCCGTTTTTAGTTAGTTTCTTGAACATTCTCCCCTTTATAACTTGTTTTAGCCTGTTTTGTTTTGGCTTAACAATTTTAAACAACACAAAACATAAGCATGTTTTTCTTTTGATAGCGATTCCTATGTAGAAGAATCACTTCCTGCCCTCCATGTGAATTTCGTGCATCATCAATGACATCATGTAAAAACAACCTATAAAACAAATTTTCTATATCAACACATCATATTGTTTACTTCACTGATGCATATTGTGGTAAATTTATACTGTGGTATCTCAGTATAACAATGTACAGTATATTACACCCCTAATTACTAGAATCTTGCTTTCAATCTTAAACTGATCTATATATGAACTGATATA
>CAIGQZ010000427.1:28429878-28449026 GCA_903798205.1 Danio tinwini
TATATATTATTATTTTTTTTTTTTTTCTATGCTGGAAGAAGTAAAAAAACAACAATAATATTTGATGTGCCCTGCTGTTGAATTTCCATACATGTCATACATGTGCTACTTCTCACATATACTGTACATAATACATGGTTTAGTGGCTCCTCCATTAAAATGTGACAAGACTTTTCTGAGTTGTCCTGTTTCCGTGACAACTGGCTCCCGTTACCGTGGATACTCTGCTGTTTCTCTCTCAGCCCGTCAGCTGGTCAGGACCGAGTCGGTGCCGTGTGACATCAACAACCCCCTCAGGTACTCAGACCTGCACATCAGCCAGACGCTCCCCAAGACCAACAAAATCAACAAGGTAAGATGAGTTACACAGAGCAAACACACCTCAGCCCGGTCACACTGTCAACATTATTACAATCGAGCAGCTTGGTGCTGCAGGTCCTTCCTGTGTGCTTTTGATTTTTATGGAAATAACTTGGCATGCATGCAAAGTCCAAAAAACATTTCTCTCTTTTTTTTTGACACACACTTTTTTGTTTATTGGTAAACACACAGGGTCGGGAAGGTTACTTTTACAATGGGTTTAACTATAGATTGCAAAACAATCTATAGTTAAAACTATAGATTGCAAAACACATGCTTTATAAAGAAATTAGTAATGTGTTTGAGAAACTTGGACCACAAAAACGTAAACATTTTTTTAAAACTGATGATGCATTATCTGAAAGCTAAAAATATGAAATAAGCTTTTCATTAATATATGGTTTATTATTAAGATTGAAAAATATTTGGCTAAGAAACAAGGGTTTAGAAATCTGAGGGTTTAAATAAAATCGCCTTTAAAATTGTCCAAATGAAGTCTTTAGCAATCCATATTACTGATAAAAAAAATTCAGTTTGAATATATTTACAGTAGGAAATTTACTAAATTTTTCATGGAACATAATCATTACTTAATATTGAACATAATAGAAAGATGTATAATTTTGACCCACACTGAAATAAATTATTTATTGGGTTTATTTATTTGTAAATAAATCCGCTACGTAAAATCGTGCTGGATAAGTTGGTGGTTCATTCCGCTGTGGCGACCCCGGATTAATAAAGGGACTAAGCTGACAAGAAAATGAATGAATGAATATAAAAACAAAATATGGGCTCTATTTTAACGATCTAAGTGCAAAGTCTAAGGCCCCGTTTACGCTAATATGTTTTAAAACGCATACGTTTTGCTATAGTCATGCCATCCGTCCACACTGGGCCAGAGTTTTAGAGCGCCAAAAACTGAGCTTTTTGAAAACGCTGGAAAGGCCGTTTTCATTTTAAAACGCTGCTGCTCCGTGTCAGTGTAGATGGGGGAAAACAGAAACATCTTAAAGCAGTGGTGGGGCTGCAGACATTTGCCTATCTAATTTGGGCTTTTTCCTCAATATTAAGTAGCCTACACACAGTTCAGTCTTGAATCCACTCCTTGTAACTCCCGAGGACAGGTTGGGTAAATCTTCAAAGGGAAGAGTGTACTTTATCACCTCATTCACATCACCCTGGCTACGTTGTTTCACTTTCCTAACAATAAAATATAAATGTGATATGGGAAACTGGCTATTTTTATTTTGATATTTACTTGCAGACACCAAAAATGTTAAGGCATCGTGTAGCTACATATTTATATGACCATCATCTTCATTGTATGCATATTTATAACAAAACGGAGCCTATAACATAACTGTCTCCTTTCATTATCATTGAAAATACGAAACATACCCTCTCTTTTGCTGAAGATCAGTTTTAATAATTAATAATGGGCATTATAAAAGTATACTGTACAATAAGTTTATACATCACAGGAAATAAAGGCAAGCAATCAGTCAAATGTGCAGAATCAGTGTACACGGTTACATTAATTAATATATTAACTTATGTTTGCGCTCAGTCAAAACACATCACCTGAGAACAAGTAATAAAATCAAATGACCAAACTCTGGGAATATGTCGTTAGATATAGACAAAATGAATTAAACATCACGTTTAATAAATATAGTGAGATTAGATCCAGCGGTAGATCCTTGATGAACAGTTTGACGTGCACAGCTCTCATATGTCACGGTTGCAGTCTGTGCGCACTTCCTGGTGTGTCTCTGTTTTTGTCATGTGATTTGTTTATCAGCTCCACTGATTATTGGTGTCAGCTGTATCTTATTGTCTTTGCTATATATGTGCTTGGCGTTCTTTTGTACCTGGTCAGTTCGTTGTTACTCATTACTCTCTGTGTTTTAGTAGGAAGCTTGATTATTTTGGATCTGCCTGTCGTCCCGAAGATATTTCGGATCTGCACTTCTTGGACCTGTGTTATCTCTCCTGCACCCTTTTCTGTTTTGTTTTTTGATCTATTTTGTTTCATTCGGTCAATAAAGACCTTGCAATTAAATCCTCCCTGTTTTGTATTTTTTTACCCCGCGACAGAACGAACTGTTTTGAGCATAATGTGCATTAAGCCAATCAGACTATCATCTCCCATTTCCTTTAAGATTCAGTTGCGTCACGCCATTGCGCATTTGCTATTTACATGGCAGACTTTTTAAGCGGAAAAACTAGCAAGAAAACAGTTAAACAGACCATCTGCAGCGCGAGGGTAAAGAACGAGCCTCCTCCATCCAGCCTCTTTACGTTTACTCTTTACTTTTCTCCTTTACTTTCGTGGATAAGGAAACGTTGTACGAACTCCACTAAAGACATCCATTAGGCTACAGATTAAATTGCGTTTGTTAAGCAGAAAGACTTGTTTCAAAACTATTTCTAAATTCAGCTCTAATTTCCAGCAAACAAGTAAATAAGTTATATCCAAACACACGTCCTATTCTTATGCCCCATATGGTCCAAAACTCGACAGGTGGACAAATGTAAACTTTTATAAAGTAAAAGAAATATAAATATGCATATAATAAATAATACTGCTAATAATATTGACATAACTGCTATGAATAAACTGAAAAAAGCCCCCTGAGATAAAGCAGGCATGGAGGTTTTTATATTTATGTAGAAAATCATACATTTTTGTTCTTTATTATTTTTTTCACATGTAAAGATATTTGTGTATTGCTGTCCTGCGTATTGTGTATTGCATCCTGTGTGTATTGAGAAACGTGTAAGCGTTTGGACCTGCATAGGCGCACAACTAACGTGCTTTGCACTGGACTTTAGAGCAGCTTTCACTTGGTCTATTGCACAGTCTATTTCTGTTCCTCAAAATAGAAACTCGCCAACAATACGCCTTAACACACCTCCTTTACTGACTGGCACACTCATGAGTTCACAAAGTGGCACAAATGGATTTGCTATTTAAACAACGTGGCGCAAAACATGAAAATTACTGTTGTGCTGGTCTGAAAATAGCAACAAATTGTGCAAAACATGCTTGCGCCTTATTGCGCCAGGTGTATGATAAGGCCCTAAATTTAAGAATGTTCAACTTAATTTGTGTTACAAAGCCGTTCTGACAATGGAGTTGAGGATCCAAAGGCAGCATCTTTATTGACAAAAGTAGTCAAGCAGGCAATGTTCAGTAACAGGAGCAAACAGGTACATAAAGGGCAATCCACAAGAGTAGTCGGTAAACAGGCAAAGAGATTGGTCCAGGTGGCTAACAACAAGAAACAATAAACAGACCGAGGGTCATAAAAAAACGGCACGGAAAGTCAAAATAAGGAAAACACTTCATAGAGTACAAAAACAAGACTCAGCAAAGTGTGAGTGTGTGAGTATGTGAGTGTGTGAGTGTGTGAGTGTGTGTGTGTATGTGTGTGTGTGTGTGTGTGTGTGTAATCAAAGGTGAACCGGAACAGGTGCGAGTGAGGTGCATGGCAGGATTCGTAGTTCACATGGTAACAGGATTGTAGTCTGAGTGAAAGTGAATGTTTACCAGCTATTCTACAAGCCTGGATCGCTGGTGATCATGACAATTTGTTTGTTTAAATTCAGCCCATATAAATTGTTTGCAACAACTTACCCTAAAAAAAGTAGTAAATCCAATTATTTTTTTTAAGTGTATGCAATGCACTTTTGAACATTACCAAAATTATACCCATGCAACATTGTGGTCCAGTGTGAAATACTTTTTTAGATTAATCAGGTTTAGTAACTTAATCTAAATATTTTTAAATCCTTTGAAATAGTGTGGGGCGACGCAGTGGCGCAGTAGGTAGTGCTGTAGCCTCATAGCAAGAAGGTCCCTGGTTCGAGCCTCGGCTGGGTCAGTTGGCGTTTCTGTGTGGAGTTTGCATGTTCTCCCTGCATTCGTGTGGGTTTCCACCGGGTGCTCTGGTTTCCCCCACAGTCCAAAGGCATGCAGTCCAGGTGAATTGGGTAGGCAAAAAAATTGTCCGTAGTGTATGAGTGTGAATGAGAGTGCATGGATGTTTCCCAAAGATGGGTTGCGGCTGGAAGGGCATATGCTGGATAAGTTGGCGGTTCATTCCGCTGTGGCGACCCCGGATTGATAAAAGGGACTAAGCCGAAAAAAAATGAATGAATGAATGAAATACTGTGTAATACAAATAAATAGGATTTCAAGCTTCAAAATCGAATCCAAATATCAAGCATTTCAAAAAAGAAGCCAAAACAACTGGCACAGTTCTTCCATTCATTAAACTAATCTATTGTATAACTTGGACCAAACTTTAAGTGATTTCTTCACTCATAATTCTCTCTTTAGAGCAGCTTTCTCTTGGTCTATTGCACAGTCTATTTCAGTTTCTCAAAATAGCAACTCGTCAACAATACGCCTTAACACACCTCCTTTACTGACTGGCACACTCATGAGTTCACAAAGTGGCAAAAATGGATTTGCTATTTAAACAACGTGGCGCAAAACATGAAAATTACTGTTGTGCTGGTCTGAAAATAGTTATACAATAGATTAGTTTAATGAACGGACCAAACTTTAAGTGATTACTTCACTCATAATTCTCTCTATGGAGTAGCGAACGGTACAAATGAATCACTGAGTCAAAACTGACAGGAATTGAACGGCACAAATGAATCACTAAGACAAAACTGACAGGAATTGAACGGCACAAATGAATCACTGAGTCAAAACTGGAAGGAATTGAACTGCACAAATGAATTGCTGTGTCAAAACTGACAGGAAATGATTGACACAAATAAATTTCTAAATTTAAGAGTCAAAATTAACTACAGTTGCAATTAATCCCATTAAGTTCACCAACTATGCTTTAGTGAAACAAACCTGTTATACCCAGTTAGTTAAACAAAATAAATTATTCATTTAAGATTGACTCAATAGAATCATTTGTAAATAGTGATAATTTTACTTTACTTAAAAAAGTGAGTTAACCTGTTGCCTTTAAAGCGACAAGTTGACTTTACTTAAACAGTAAGCATAGTAAAGTCATAGTAACTTTGAATTAAGTTGATTTAGCTTAGTTTTTCTAAATATGCACATAGTTTATTTACTTAAAAAATGTTAAGGCAAGGGTTTACTCACTTTTTAAGTAAAGTCAATTAATCGTTTTAATAGCAACAGGTTTACTCATTTGTTTTAAATACAGTCAGCCAATCTTCAGGCGGTTTATTCCGCTGTGGGGACCCCTAATTAATAAAGAGACTAAGCTGAAAAGAAAATCAATGAATAAATGAACTAATCTTCATTTACAGTGTGTTTATGATTAATCGGGTCATGAACTTGCATTACGGCGCCAACGATTCAAATCCCAGTACTGGGAAACATCCATACACACTCATTCACACTCATACACTACAGCCAATTTAGTTTATTCAATTCACCTGTATAGCCCGTGTCTTTGGACTGTGGGGTAAACCGAAGCACCGGGAGAAACCCACTCCAACATGGGGAAAACATGCAAACTCCACACAGAAACGCCAACTGACCCAACCGGGACTCGAACCAGTGAGCTTCTTGCTGTGAGGCGACAGTGCTAACCATTGAGTCACCATGTTGTCACTGTTTTTTTAAATAATTGTATTCATACTGAGTATTTATGCATCATTAACCCAAATACACTGCAGTGGCCATCTATAAGGATGCCTTCAAACATATGCATGCTGAAATTTACGTCAGCTGTCCTTTTGAACTTTGGAATAGAATGCATAGAATAGGTTTGAATATCCAAACAAATAGCTAATCATACAGGGAGGTGTTTACATCTGAGTCTACAATCCGCCACTTCAGTGTGTTCTGGTGAGGGGCTCACAACAGGATATAAATGATTATTCTAAAGTATTATTTAAAAAAAAAAAAGCTTAATAACAGTGTTAGTGAAGCTCGGAGAACAGTACAAAATCATTAATAGGGCAGTTTATGACCCCTTTGTAATAAAAATGTTTGCAGATCAAGACCAATGGTTTCCTGTATCTTTTTAGCTTTTCTTGTTTGGTTTTATCTTGCCATGCAAATCAGTTTTTATTCAGACCAAGATCAAACAATCTTCTTTAATTTTTTTTTGTTTATTAGAATGGAGGCATGATGTGATTAGTGTGACATTTTTAGACAACATGTCAAGTCTACATTTAAAAATTTGTCTGAATATGCATGTGTTCAGTTCAGTTCTAATGTGCATCATCTTTTAAATGCAAGAACACGTACAGTCTCTTTCTCTCTGTGTGGCATAAATGCTGCTAAAACGTCAGTGTGAACTGAACTGACTTCATTCAGCGACTAAAAGTTCTTTTGGGACCAGTTGGTTAAAAGTAACTGGGCTTTAAAAAAAAGGGCTGTTATGCTATAAAAATGTGTAGTTATTGGCATTGATGTTTTATGAACAACATTTTACATTGCTATATTTTAGTCATTTTAAATGTGATAGCTTATATTCTTAGATCAGGTGTGTCCAAACTTGATCTTGGAGGACCGGTGTCCTGCATATTTTAGTTCTAACCTCAATTAAACAAACCTGAACCAGCTAATCAAGCTCTTTCTAGGTATACTAGAAACTTCCTGGCAGGTGTGTTGAAGGAAGTTAAAGCTAAACTATGCAGGACACCGGCCCTCCAGGACAGAGTTTAGACACTCCTGTCTCAGATGGTTGAAAAAAAAATGTTATTTCATTTACCTTACATATCTGTTACACTGAATGATGTTGGAACCCATATTTTGACATTTAAACAAATTAAAAACATTAATTTAGAAACATTACTCGCATTTAGTGTTTGCAAGTTTGATCATCAAACTAATTCAAATATTAGTCAAGGATAACACAAGTATACACATCATGCAGTTTTGAAATGAAGGTTTTCATTATTAAGAGAAAACTAAATATAAAACTATACATAGCCTTGTGTGAAAAGCCTAATAACTAGTTGGGCCACCTTTAGCAGCAACAACTGCAATAAAGCATTTTCGATAACTTGCAATGAGTCTGTTACATCACTGTGGAGGAAATTTTGGCCCATTCATCATGGCCTACAGACACATTGGAGGGTTTTCAAGCATGAACCGCTTGTTTTCAGTTGTTAGTTTTGACTCAGAAATTCATTTCTGCCATTCATTTCCAGTCAGTTTGACTCAGAAATTCATTTGTGCTGTTCAGTTTATGTTAGTTTTGGCTCAGCAACTCTTTTGTGTCAATTGGATTCAGGTCAGGACTTTGACTAGGCCAATCCAACATCTGATTTTGAAGTTTGATGATCTGAAACATTAAAGTGTGATAAACATGAAAACAAAAAGAAATCAGTAAGGGGGCAATTTAATACATTTAATACAGACATTCTAAAACAGGATATCCTGTCTTTGATCCAGAGACATAAATAAATATTATTGCATGAATGTTTTTAGACTTTCCTTTTTGCACTAAAATTAGAGAAAGTGACACTTAAAAGGATAGTTCAGAATGAAAATTCTGTTATCATTGTCTTCTCCTTCATTTGTTCTAAGCTTGTTTGACACACAAAAAAGATATTTTGTAGAAGCTGAGAACCTGTAACCTTTGACTTCCATAGTATTTGTTTTTTCTTCTATGGATGTCAATGGTTACAGATTTTCAGCTTTCCTCAAAATATCTTAACAGATATGTGTCACAGAACAGCTCATAAAGAAACTCATAAATGTTTGGAACCACTTGAGGGAGAGTAAATAGATCATCTATTTTTGTTTAAAATTGTAAATCAAGATTAACCTGAACCTGAACTGTCTTAACTGGCTATTTTATTTTCCATGCATGTTTAGTCTTTCAGCCTCTCAAAGTATTTTTCAGTTACAATGCAAGAGATAAGAAAAGATCCCTAAATTTTGACATTCAGTAGGAAAACTTCATTGCCTCATTGTTTGATTTGCTATTATTCCAGTCTGTATATTTTTAATATTTTTTATTTTATAGCCCTCCTGTATATTTTTTTCCCAAATTTTCAATTGAATATTTTTTCAACACATTTCTAAACATAATAGTTTAATAA
Source organism: Danio tinwini (assembly GCA_903798205.1). Lineage (NCBI taxonomy): Eukaryota > Metazoa > Chordata > Actinopteri > Cypriniformes > Danionidae > Danio > Danio tinwini. The sequence continues at coordinate 28,438,303 of CAIGQZ010000427.1, forward strand.
CTAATTTCTAACAGCTGATTTATTTTACCTTTACCATGATGACAGTACATAATACTTGTTAGATATTTTTAAAATACTAGTATTCAGCTTAAAGTGCAAATTGAAGGCTTAACTAATTAAGTTAACTAGGCAGGTTAGGGTAATTACGCACATTATTATATAATGATAATTTGTTCTGTAGATAATCTAAAAAAAAAATTGCTTAAGGGACTAATAATATTGACATTAAAATCATTTTAAGCTCTAAAATGCCAGCATAAGGGCGTTGTTTTTGTACATTTCATTGTTTACAAATGGATTACATCAATAAGAACACGAGTAATCTTGACAAACTATACATCAGTCTAAAGCTACAACCCTCATACAGCCATTGTAGTTGTTTGTTTTTAATGGGAAACTTATAAAGAATGTATTTGCTAAATTTGTGTTAGTTGTACAGAAAACACTTATTATATATGAAGTGCATATCATCGTAAAATCAGGACACACATGCATTCATTGCTGTACATCAGGGTTTATTTTCAAAGGTAAGTGTAACCTAAGTTACTAGTGAGTAGTACACAGCAATAGAGCTAATAGAAATACCACTATAAATATAAGAAATACATTGACAGAATACTCGATTAAATAATATATTTAAAATTATTTATTTATATAAATAATTTGTAATAGAGTATTATACAGCATCTAAGAAAATAGTGCTTTGGAATGACATCATCGTGCCTTCCGCTATAGTAGCAGATCAGCTATACAAACAATAACAAAACAATAATAGTTTTAATATTATATTATTAGCTAACACTCACACATCTTTAATATAGTATTGTTATTAGTATATTATTATTATAATATTGTTTATAATAATAACAACCAACATTTTATATTAGCTCTTAACAATAGAAAAAACTGAAAAAATAATATTAACTTACCTTATTAGTGATACATCTATAAAACTCTGTGAGGAAAGAGAAGTGTTATTAGAGAGTGTAAATGAGATTGAGGTCATTATTTAAGTGTGAACAAATTTAGAACTTGTTATATATATATATATATATAATTGTTTTTTATTTGATATTTCTGTGGAATTGTTACAGTGTTGCAGTACAATACAATACATTCTTTTATTATTCTTACCTTACCTCTGTGTCCGAGTCCTTCACTGTTGTCGTATCATCTCTCTCTCTTTGGAGGAGTTTAGACTTCTGAACAACTGGTCCATTGCTAAACAACTTACAATACATTTGTGTATCGTGGGTTACATACCAAAAAGTGGTTAGCCATCCAGGAGTCAAACCTAGAATCTTCTGATGAACAACATTCCATCGAACACATTTAGTCCACCGACACAATAGTATTGAGTTATGAATGGTTATTCATTGGTTTATGTCACCGTTTCTTCTAGATACCTATTGTTTACTATATAACTTATGGTCGAAAATGTTGTCTTTGTAGTAAAAAGCAAGACAATATCATAGCTTACAGTGTTACAAATAAAATGAGACCACAAACTGAATAAAAATTTTAAGTTATAGTTACTTAAATCTAAACAAAGCAGTTGAGTGTTTTGGCGTTCTGCATATGCATATCTGTGAGCTACTTTTAGCCAGTAGCTTACTTTCTAGCTTGACTGATGGGGAATTTAGCCAATGGGTGCATGATCTTTCGAAACATGGTGATGTTTATTCATCTATTGGACGCTTTATTGTTTTATTGCATGGTCACTGGTTCAGTGATGTCGTAATGATTATGAGATGCAACGCAACGCAACGCAAAAAAAACTGCTTTTATTATAGCCGAAATTAGACAAATGAGACTTTCCTCAGAAGAAAAAATATTATAGGAAATACTGTGAAAAATGTCTTGCTCTGTTAAACATCATTTGGAAAATAATTGAAAAAGAAAAAACTATTCACTTAAGGCCAATATTTTTGAGCTGTATGTAATAACTTATAACTAATATTTAACTTCAAAATCCCCTCACTTTTAAGCATTTTAGCCTAGGTTGTGTGTTCAATTCTCAGGGAAAGCAAGAACTGATAAATTGTGTACCTTCAACGCAATGTAAGTCACTTCGGATAAAAGCATCTGCCGAATGCATAAATGTTGTGACACAATGCCAGAAGTAGCATTAAAAAGCCATTTACGCACTGCCATTCCATTGTGTCATGTCTTTTTTTATTTCCTGTTGTCTTATCAAATAAACGCGCCACTCGTGATGTTCTCTGACAGCACTGCTGGCTGTTGATGCCTTCCTCTTTCTAATATGAAGTCGGGCAGCTTTTCAAACGTAGCCCGGCTGTCCAGTTTTCAGCCCATGGGAGATCGGCTCTGCACACCCCTGCTTTTTGATTAATCTTTAACCGAGCGTGAGAATGCAGTTGGGTTTACTGATGTCTGACCGCGTCTGTAATGAGCAGGGAGCGAGAAGTGTTTTCTTATGCGATTTTAAAAAATGCGTTTCTCTCTGTTTCAGGACCACATTCCTGTGCCGTATCAACCGGACTCCAGCAGTAACCCCTCGTCCACCACCTCCTCCACCCCATCATCTCCTGCTCCTCCTCTGCCGCCCAGTGCCACTCCTCCGTCTCCTCTCCATCCTTCGCCACAGAGCACCAGGCAGCAGAAACAGTCCAACCTGACAGGTGCCAGCTCAAAAACATACACCTTATATTATACCTGACTACTAATTCTGCTGCATTTGGTATTTCATGATTTTGCCAAGTACGATGCAATCCTGGATTAACATCGATGCTGATCCCAGAAAATCAGTTTTGTTTGAAAATGTAATCCATACCTATTCCCTACCCCTAAAACCAACCATAACTGTAATCTATTCCCAAAATCAAAGGGCAATAATAGTTGGATAACGATCATGTAGAGGTGCATAAACCTAACTGTAAGCCTAAACCTAACGTAAACTGTAATCCTTTAATTCTGATTGGCTGATTGGAATGTTATTCCAGAATCAACATAAGTGTTGATCGAGGAACATGTACTACATGGTGAAATCAGGTTGGCGCTAATGTGTGCCTGATTGAATGATTTATTTTGGGGTTTTCCCACTGGATTTCAAATAATAATTACTTACAAACTAATATTTAATATTTCTGCTAGCAATAATGCTGATAATTAGACTAATAATGCTAATGATTAGTTTTTTTATACTGAAAAGAATTGTTATTACGAATTATTGCACTTTTAAAAATAACCGTTCTGTATTAGTATCAGTGTTTTAAAAAAACATTTTATATACAGCGGAAGACAAAATTATTATCATCATATAATTAATATTACTTATGTTATCTTTGAGTAGTATTTAAATAAAAAAAATAATAAATAATTGGTTTGATGATCCAATTGGTTTGATGAACAATACGGACTTTAACTTTATGTTCTTGCTTACGAGGCCCACAGTACTAACTAATTGCAGTCCATTCAGGGCATTTAAATTCCAGATTTAAATTAGCAAAGGATTCAGTTTTCAGAACTTCTAAAACTGCCCCTTTTGTATTGTCACATTCTTGTTTGCGATAAACTGGAGTTTTTTTTTTCTCACAGAGCAATAACACAGACCAATAATCATGTGTGGGGCTTTGCTGAATTTGATTGAATTCTCTCTGCTTCTCTCCTGTGCCTCCTTTCAGCATCTCATTTCTACAAATACAAGCAGCAGTTCATCTTCCCCGGTAAGTGTGTCATAATTGGTCATTACCCCTACCCATAATGCAACGCGACATACCTTTTCTGATGTCTTTTTTTTTTCGAGGCGCAACAAAAACCCGCTCTTTGGTCTTCTTCTTGTGGTCTCTTAACCAAGCAATGCTGTATGCTCTAATGATGGCTCTTTTAAAAGCGAGGTCTGACAAATAAAGGCTGATAAGTGGCTGTATGCTGTGGGAGGCACTCGGCTCGCCGCAGGATTTTGATGATGAGCTTCTGGAGGGAGGAAAGGTGATGTGTTGGTAGCTTGATAGTGTAGAATCAAAAGCCGCTAATGCCAATTTCACTGGCTTATTCCAGGGAAGAGGTGACTGGGGAAGCGGCTGAGATCACAGTTTGTTTTCGAAAGGAAATTGTTTCATATAGAAGAATCAATTTGGGTTTCGTGTTTACTAACAGTAGGGGGTCATAAAAAATATATAAATACACTCAAAGAAATTGCCTTTTTTGTTTGTTCTAACTACTTACTGTATTTAAAATGAGCAGAAACAACACAATTCTTGAGTATTTTTGGGAAAACCTAAATGTTTTATGTTCAATCTACTTAAGTTAGTAAAAACTACTAGGTTAACTTAATTTCTTCATGTTGTCCCAACACGAATCAAATGTGTGGAACCCAGAATTTCTTTACAGTGTACGCTGTAAAAAATGCAGGGTTTCCCACAATTCCTTTATGTTGTCCCAACACAAATTGATTAAGTTAACTCAATTGTTTTTATACATTTAAACATAAAACAGTTAAGTTTTCCTCAAAATACTCAAGAATTTTGGTTTGTTTCTGCTCATTTTAAATAAGTAGTTTTACAAACAGCAAACAACTATTTTTGATTCATAATTAATGGTTGCTGGTAGTATTTGTTTTGTGTGTTTATGCTTTTGAATCATGTTTTGGGATGGTGATATCTACTAGACATTTAACTCTGTATTTGAATAGACTTTTATTTAAATACAGAGTTAAATGTATATATATATATATATATATATATATAGACCAACTCAGACAACGTATTATAATTGAACCTAAAAAAAACAAGTCACTTTGTTTAACAACAATGGTGGAGCAGCTGTTAATTTACTGGGGGAAAAACTGCAGAAAAAAATTAAACATTAAAATGCAACTCTGGATTATTTATTTATTTATTTATTTATTTATTTATTTATTTATTTATTTATTTATTTATGTGGCATTGATAAAAGGTTTCCAATTTTCAAATAATAATGTCGTTTTGAGAAAAATTTATTCCAGAATTGTTTTCATTTGTAACAAATATCTGGATTCACTTAGTTACTTATTGTATTGTATTGTATTTATTTATTTATTTATTTATTTATTTATTTATTTATTTATTTATTTATTTATTTATTTATTTATTTATATTTTGAGCCTGTGGCATAAAAGTTAATATTTGGTTTATACTATAACAGTTTGATAAAAGTTTTCCAAATTTCAAATTAAAAAAAGTAATTTAGAGCATTTCTATCACAAATAATGACAATTGTTTAGAATGACAGATATGTTACTTTGTTATTATTGAAAATAATGGTGGGTGTCACAGTGGCGCAGTGGGTAGCACGATCGCCTCACAGCAAGAAAGTTTCTGGTTCGAGCCTCGGCTGGGTCAGTTGTCATTTCTGTGTGGAGTTTGCATTTTCTACTTGTGTTGGCGTGGGTTTCCTCCGGTTGCTCCGGTTTCCCCAACAATCGAAAGACATGTGATGTAGGTAAACTGGGTAAGCTAAATTATCCGTAGTGTTTGTGTGTGAATGAAAGTGTATGGATGTTTCCCAGTGATGGGTTGCAGCTGGAAGCATATAAAACATATGCTGGATAAGTTGGCAGTTCATTCTGCTGTGGGGACCCGTGATAAATAAAGGGATTAAGCCGAAAAGAAAATGAATGAATACAATTAAATTAGCCTTAGTGTATGCTTGTGAAAGACTGTTTCCCAGTGTGGGTGTTTCCCAGTGTTGGGTTGCAGCTGGAAGGGCATCCGCTACGTAAAACATATGCTGGATAAGTTGGTGGTTCACTTCGCTGTGGCGACCCTTGATTGATAGGGGGACTAAGCCGAAAAGAAAATTAATGAATGAAAATAGGAGTTATTCATCAAATATAGTACAGATTTCTTATCTCTTTTGAAATTAAAACATTGGTATTGTGTTGCCTAAAGCTGAATATAAACATCTCTGAAAAAAACATGGCATCTTTTTTGTATTTTATGAAAAAAAAAGTGTAAATGACAACAATGTTAGATTGTAAACTGTTGTGCTTTGATGAAAATGAGGCTTGAACAAAGATTTGCTGCTCAAAAAACAATTATTTTGAAAGCTATAAAACTGTTGCTTACATATGTGTGGAAATGCTTCATTTTAAAAATGAATGCCTTCACTCTTTTAAAACTGTTGAAGGGTAGTTTCAGTCTTTAGATGTTTGTGCAGTAAACTCATCCAAAGTGCTTCCTGCTGTTGCATTGTAAATCGAAGACTTAATTGTTGTTGTTCTCAGCGGTGCTCCTGCAGGATCCCACCAATTTAGATCTCTGCTAGTCTATTAAAAACAGCCTTTTTACCAATGATGTCATTTCTCTCTCCTTTCTGCCTTGTCATTTACCTTTTGACTTCTCTTTTTGTAGATGTGGCCCCTGAGGTTCCCACCAGGGCCCCTCAAGTCATTCTGCACCCTGTTCTGTCTGAGCCTAGGTAAGTGTGTGTGTATGTGTGTTTCATTGGTATCTAAATTTTATGTTTTTTTGACATTTCAGGACACATTTCAATGTGATGACATCAGTCTGCCAGTGTAGAGTTTTATAAATCACAGCTTGCTAAGATCTGAAACTAAAGTATGAACGCCTATAAAATGACAATGGTGATTAAATATCTTAGTAATAATTCACATTAGGATTGCATTAGTCAAATAAAGGTTTAGTTCCTCCAAAATGATGATAATCATAATCATTAACTCCCCATCTACTTGTTTGAGTTTCTTTCTTATGTTGAACACAAAGGAAGACATTTTGAAAAATGATGGAAGTTGGTAGCCTTTAAAGGCTGATTTATACTTCTGCGTTGTGATCGGCATACCCATGGTGCCTGTCTTGCACGTAGCCGTGTATGTATACTTCTGCATGCTGTTTGTGTTGCTCTGCAATAACACTTCCGAAACGCTAGCCGGCAGTGGGTTTCAAGTTTATTCGCAGGTGTTTTGTTTTTTCTGAACGCTACCTTAATGTACAAGCAGGCACCTTAATTTGTGCCAGAACATGCCGGATCCGGCACCTCTGAAATCTGATCCGGTACCTCATTTTACCAATTCCCAATCTTTCACTTTCTTCTGCGACTCCACAACCCTACTTTCGTCTGCGACACCCACGCCCAGCTCACTTTCGTCCACGACACCCCTCCGCCATCCACCACACTAACAACAACCAACCCCACCCCCCTCGGATGTTAACATGCCAGATCTGTAACACCGAACTGTTCCAGGACCTCGCTATTCACAAATTAAGCACTGTGTACAAGTAGCTCAAACTCACTACAAACATAGAGGCGGGAACCGCCGAATGTGCAACAATTTTAATTATATGGTAAACACAAAACAAAAGTTTCCATCTGGACCTTCTTCATGCTACATGACACTCACTCCATCGGGCTCACGGCTATCAACACTGCCGACACTCGTCAGCTCTACCAAGCTGACCAATCACAGAGCTTGCACTGTACGTCGTTGTGACGTGTAGTTACATTTTTTGTGGTGCGTCAGCCATGGCGAGGGCTGTGCTACCATGCCAAGGCTGTGCCGAAGCATATGTGTGCGTCTATAGTATAAATTAGCCTTTACTTTTGTTTCCTACATACTCAAAATTAAAGGCACAAAATCTTTCACTAGGGTGGTACCTTTTCAAAAAGTACACTTTGGTTCCATAGAGGTGAACATTAGTACTTTTAGGGTACACTTACTGCGTCATGCGTCCAGCGTCGCATAGCCCTTGCAGTGGCAGACGCTGATGCGCACCTATCAAAAAATTTAACTACACGTCACAACGATGCATATCGCAAGCTCTGCGATTGGTCGGCTTGGTAGTTGTGACCAGTGTGGGCGGAACCGAGAGCCACGCGAATCTGTTGGAGCGAGTGTTTACAAGTGTCGAGTTCCGTGAAGGAGCTCTAGATAAATACCTTTTTTTTGTGTTTACCTTATGATTAATGTTGTTGCACGTCCGTCAGTTTCCGTTTCAGAATGAGTGAGTTTGAGCTACTTGTACATTAAGGTAGAAGTAAAACAAAACACCCGCAAAGAAACTTGACACAGAGGACTATAAAATAGCGTTTCAAAAGTGTTATTGCAGAACAACACAAACAGCACTCAGAAGTATAAATACACGGCTACGCACAAGGCAGGCACTGAGGGTCATGCTAATCACTCAACACAGAAGTATAAACCAACCTTTAAGGTACTGTAAGGTACACATTTATTATTTTTTGGATATTAATATGTACCTTTAAGGACCTGATAGGAGCAAAAATGTACCGTTTAAAAAGGTCCATCCCCAGTGACAGATTTTGTACCCTTATTTCTGAGAGTGTATTATAGATGTTATTGTGTTCAATATGAACAAATATAAATAAATTGTAAGTAGATTTTCTATTTTTGGGTGAACTCAAAATAACTCTTAATAATCTTTTAATAATGAGCAATATTTTGTCACAGTCCTTTATAGATGTTTGTTAAGTGTTGGTTAACAAAAAATAAAATATATTTTTACCATTGGTTTAAACTAGTTTTGGTCTATTTGAGCTATTTTGCACCTGTAGTTCAGTTTATTTATTCTGGACAAAGGGCAACAAATGATACGTTGACATTTTATCGGAGGTGTTTGGCTGCTCTGCATTTCTAAACTAACCATAACTAAACAGTGGGCAACTTGATGTCAAAATAACATAAAAAAAAGCACATTAAAAAGGCAAATTGATTTGATGTCAATTGACTACCCTGACATCTAATTGACATCTAACATTGGCGTCAAAAATCAATTTTCAGGACTGCCCAGTAAGCGATTTCTGACATGATTTTGACACCAATATAAGATGTCAATTTGACATCATTTTGACACCAAGGTAGTTAGCATGCATTGGGATACAAATCTAGTGTCAATTTGTGATTGAAGCTTTCAGTTTAATGAAACATTTCTTAAATTTTAATGCTTTTTGTGTCGTTATTTTAAAGGTAAAAAGAGCATCAATGTTTAAATCAAAATGGACGTCAATGTTTTGACATCGAATCGATTTGCATTTTTGATGTGCTTTTGATGTCGTTTTGACATCAATGTGCCCGCTGTGTAGTCAACCATTATGACTGAAATGTGTAAAAACTTGTGTTTTGCTCTCTATTTGTGTGCACTCTCATTTGAAGTAAAGACTTAATGGGCTTCATCATACACCCAGCGCAATAAAGCACAAGACGTGCATCGTAATTTGTTGCTATTTTTAGACCAGCGCAACTCTAATTTTTACGTTTTGCATCATGTTGTTTAAATAGCAAATCCAGTCTTGCCACTTTGTGGACTAAAAAGGAGGTGTGTTATTATTATTATTAGCAGTATTATTTATTATATGCATATTTATATTTGTTTTAATAAAAACAAGTCTAGATTTGCCCACCTGTCGGGTTTTGGAGACGTATGCATCACCATATGGTACATAAGAACAGGACGTGTGTTTGGCTATAACTCAGTTTTTTGATCACACTTCGTTATTATTGTTCATTTATTCATTTGCTGGAAATTAGAACTGAATTCAGAAATAGCTTTAAAACAAATCTTTGTGCTTAAATTAAATTAAATATGTAGGCTAATGGATGTCTTCAGTGAAGTGTGTTTCTACCGTTTCCTTCACGAAAGTAAAGAAGGGTAAAAGTAAAGAAAAAGTAAAGAGGCCAAATGGAGAAGGCTTGTTCTTTATCCTCACGCTGCAAATGGTCTGTTTAACTGTTTTCTCAGTAGTGAAGCGTTCAGTTTTTCCACTTACTTAGTCCACTATGAAAATAGCAAATGCACCATGACGTGATGCAACTGACTTTTAAAGTGAAAAGATGATACTCTGATTGGTTTAATGCACGTTATGCTCAAACACACCCATAACTCATTAAGAGAATAAGCACAACCCTGTTACACCATACACTGCTGTGCAAACTGTATTTTTCCCTGCTTAAAATAGCAAAAGTGGATCCAGACACGCCCTTAATTTGTTTGCACCATGCGCTTTAACCTTTGCGCCTAGATTGTTAAAATATAGCCCAATATGTGAGTAATCCCTCAGAGCTACAGCAAGAGTTTGTCAGACAGCATAGCTAATAGTTGCATAGCAGACTCCACTCCAAGGGAACGCAAGCATTTCTGTTCAATTAATGTCTGACTTTAGCACACATGTGGTTTTGTTTACAATTTGTTACTTTAAGTTTAACTTAATCGATTTGTGTTGTGACAACATGAAGGTATTGCATGGAACCCAGCATTTTTTACAGTGTAGATGATGTTTACATTTCAGCATTGGGATCCCTTATACTAGTATAAATCTTATGAAAATAAATATAAAAAAAAAATGATGTAAGAATTTAGCTCTTGTTAAACTGCATGCATTATTAGTAATAAAATGAATGCATTAACAATAGAATTAAAATGTATAGCTCAAATTTAGAAGAAAAAAAAATACTTTTGCTTATATTTAAAGTTTTATAGAGGTCTCAAAAGGTTAAGCTTCTATTTTTTCTGAAATCAAAATAAAAAAATCCCAGTAGCATAATATGCAAATGATGTAGCGATATGACGCTTTCATGCCTTTTTTGGATAGAGGTCAAACCCTGTACAATCTATTTGTGCCACTTATAAAGACATGCCAAGACTGTTTAGCATTGTTTATTAATACACAAAAGTGTCGGAAATGTCATGTTCAGTTCTTTACTGTGTGTGTGTGTGTGTGTGTGTGTGTGTGTGTGTGTGTGTGTGTGT
>CAIGQZ010000427.1:28465504-28484071 GCA_903798205.1 Danio tinwini
ATATATATATATATATATATATATACAAAGTCATATAAAAGTTAAAAACTCAAGCAATGTTGGGGCTAAAAGCAACATTAGACGTTACTAATAAAAATGGCTAAATAAAAAATATAATTTTTTGACATAGAGTCTGTATGACCCAGGCTTAAAACATAACATATTCGTACTAACACCCAAAAACTGTCCATTTTGATCAGCGTTTGATGGTAATTCTGCATTTGAATGGCTCTGCGCTAATCAGCTCTTGCACTTTGTTAATTGAGAATGGCACCATCCTCACAGATCTATCTAGACATTTTCGTCTCATTCAAGTGGCAAAGACTTAAAAGCAGCCACACTCCATGAAAAAGCCAATCTGATGTGTGTGTTTTGTTGCTCTCTTGCGATGTATGAAGAGTAAACATCCTCCTCTTTATGGCTGAATGAATCCATTCCTTCAGGCAAGGCCACTGAGGCACCGTCAATCATGACAGACTCTTGATTTGTTGTGTAAATCTGTGATATACAGTGCTTTGCATCTCGATTATTCATCACTTTTGAATGTATTTCACTGAGGTATAAGAGGACATGTCTTTTAGTATAGTTATGTTAGAGTGCATTGATTATTACAGGTTTGATTATTACACTGTAAAACCCCTTCCAACTTTAAATTAATAAATATCATCTTCATTCATTTTCTTTTCAGTTTAGTCCCTTTATTAATATGGGGTCACCACAGCGGAATAAACTGCCAACTTATCCAGCATTTGTTTTATGCAGCGGATGCCCTTCCAACTGCAACCCATCACTGGGAAACACACATACACACTCATTCACACAAATACTGTACATACGGACAATTTAGCTTATTCAATTCACCTATACCACATGTCTTTGGACTGTGAGGGGAACTGGAGCACCTGGAGGAAACCTACGGCAACACATACAACATGCAAACTCCACAGAGAAATGCCAACCCAGCCGAGGCTCGAACCAGCAACCTTTATGCTGTGAGGCGATCGTGCTACCCACTGCGCCACCATGACACCCTAAATAACTTCTTAAAAATACCACATTTCCACCTTTATATGACAGATTTGTTTTGTATTTAAAATTGAAAGAAGTTAGATTTTCATTAAGAGGGTCTTTAAAATCTTTTTACAAAACACGGAAACCTTTGTTGAATTATATTGACACTATTGACCTTGAAGCAGAAGAGGAATAAAGCCTTTTTATTATTTATTTATTTTATTTAAACTTTTTTACATTTACTGTGTTATTTAATAAGTACACTCACCGGCCATTTTATTAGGTACACCTGTCCAACTGCTTGTTAACGCAAATTTCTAATCAGCCAATCACATGGCAGCAACTCAATGCATTTAGGCATGTAGACATGGTCAAGATGATCTGCTGCAGTTCAAACTGAGCATTAGAATGGGGAGGAAAGATGATTTAAGGGACTTTGAACATGGCATGGTTGTTGGTGCCAGATGGGCTGGTCTGAGTATTTCAGAAACTGCTGATCTACTGAAATTTTCATGCACAGCCATCTCTAGGGTTTACAGAGAATGATCAGAAGAAGAGAAAATATCCAGTAGGCAGCAGTTCTGTGGAAGCAAATGCCTTGTTGATGCCAGAGGTCAGAGGAAAATGGCCAGACTGGTTCCAGCTGATAGATGGGCAACAGTAACTCATATAACCACTTATCACAACTGAGGTTTGCAGAAGTGAACACACAACACTTCAAAACATGAAGCAGATGGGCTACAACAGCAGAAGACCACACCGGGTGCCACTCTTGTCACCTAAGAACAGGAAACTGAGGCTACAATTCGCACAGGCTCACCAAAATTGGACAATAGAAAATTGGAGAAATTTTGCCTGGTCTGATGAGTCTTGATTTCTGCTGCGACATTCAAATGGGAGGGTCAGAATTTGGCATGAACAACATGAAAGCACGGATCCATCCTGCCTTGTATCAATGGTTTAGGCTGGTGGTGGTGGTGTAATGGTGGGGATATTTTCTTGGCACACTTTAGGCCCATAAGTACCAATTGAGCATTGTGTAAATGCCACAGCCTACCTGAGTATTGTTGCTGACCATGTCCATCCATTTATGACCACAGTGTACCCAGCTCTCTGTTCGCTGTAATGGTCAGTCACAAGATCTCAATCCAATAGAGCACCTTTGGGATGTGGTGGAACGGGAGATTCACATCATGGATGTGCAGCCAGCAAATCTGCAACAACTGCGCAATGCTGTCATGTCAATATGGACCAAAATCTCTGAGAAATATTTCCAGTATCTTGCTGAATCTATGTCATGAAGAATTAAGGCAGTTCTGAAGGCAAAAGCGAGTCCAACCCAGTACTAGTAAGTTGTACCTAATAAAGTGGCCGGTGAGTGTATATGGTCATTAGTTCTTGGTTGTGAAAAAGCAGAACAGTGTATTACTTATTTTTGTATGTATATGATATTGTATCCGCACAAAATGTTAATAAATATATTTGACAAAAAAAAATTAAAGGTGGGTGGTGTGGTGGTGCAGTGGGTAGCGCTGTCACCTCACAGCAAGACTGGTTCGAGCCTCGGCTGGGTCAGTTGGCATTTCTGTGTGAAGTTTGCATGTTCTCCCCATGTTCGCATGGGTTTCCTCTGGGAAGTTTGCATGGGTTTCCCCCACAAGTCCAAAGAAAGTGCTATAGGTGAATTGGGTAAGCTAAATTGTCTGTAGTGTACGTGTGTGAATGAGAGTGTATGGGTGTTTCCCAGTGATGGGTTGCAGCTGGAAGGGCATCTGCTGCGTAACATATGCTGTATAAGTTGGTGGTTCATTCTACTGTGGTGACCCCTGATTAATAAAGGGACTAAGCCGAAAAAAAAAAAAAATGAATGAATGAAAATGAAAGGTATTTAAATGTTAATTTAAGGGATTTAGTGTTTTGGTTTGTTATATTGTTTTATGGTAATTAGCACATTTTCTCAAAATAAAAACTTCAATAATTTAATTTTAATTTACACTGTGCCATTTAAATAACTTAAGGTGATAACTATGATGCCATGTTAATTTAATTTCAAACTTTTTTATTACTTTTTAATGAATGCTATTTACACAATGCCATTTGAATATTTATAATTAGTATAATTAATAATTATAATTATTAAATAAAAGTAATATTTTTTTACCCTTGTAAGAAGTTTTTTTTTTGCCAGTACAGTAATCTAAATCAGAGAAACATTTGATTAATATTATGTCATGTTAATTTACTAACTTAAAGGTAACAGAAAGCATTGATATAATATGTTAAATAGTTCTCTGTAAGCAAAAAAGAAGGTGGGTGGCTTAGGTAAGTGCAAAAATTTTACAGGTATATTTCTAAAGAATTGGCCCTAATATGATATGGCTGTTTTGACCATATTTGGAAGGGTCATGAATATTAATGAGATCTGCTCAGACTTTCCAGCAGGTCGTCAGTGCTTGATGTTTTGAAATATATAGCCGCAAAATAATCATACTTCATTTGTCAAAAAATATTTGATCAATTTGAACAGATTCCTTGTTAACTGACAAGTTAACAACTGACTGTTTTTCAACTGAAGTGATTCTGAGGTTTATTTTACCTAGAAGGAGTGAGTGAGTCATTTTTAGCCAACTTTAAGTTTTCTCCCATGTTGTGTTATGAATAAAATATATATGTTGAATAATAATTATTTCTGACCAAATGGACTGACAGATATGTGTTTAGAGTTGTTTTTTTTTGAAGCTTTAATGAAAACACAGGCAGTTAATAATAACCTCAACATGAGTTGTATGAAGTTTATTGGCATCTTTTCAGTCCAGAAAAATCACTGTAAGGGGTGAGTGATATGACAAAATGCATAGACATGCATTACACATTTTTACTCAGCAGTTTACATCCGTGTGTTTTTTCATTACATTTCATTTCTTGTGGCAAATTTCACAAAATACACATTAAACTAACAAAAGACACATTAAAACAGACTTTATGCCTCTTTGGTGTGGCACTAAATACATTTTTTATTTGTTTATACAACATTGTATATAAACATCCTTGAAAGTCTGTCTCGTTTTCAAAATATGAGTCCCACTTGCACTTGTTCAGTCTACTTATTTAAAATCAGTAGACACAAATCAGTTCTTGAGTTTTTTGGGGGGACAACGTAATTGTTTTATGCTCCATCCACTTAAATTTGTAAACACTAGTAAGCTTTTAATTCCTTCATGTTGTCCCGAACAAGTCCATTTTGTGGAACCCAGCATTTATAGAAAGGGAAAAATGATTATAACTGCTGTAATCTCACCAGGAAACATTGCAGCCAATCAAACATTGCCTGGGGCGTGCATGTGGATCATCAGAATCTGTATTTTGTCCAAATTGGCCCGTTTTTCACCAGCATTTTACAGGATATACATGAGAAAGAGTAAATTATAGTGTTTGAGGCTCACCGTATGTCACCTTATTTCCACATACTCTTATTATTCAGATATGTCTAGATATATTGACATTTTCATTCTATGGCACCTTTAATACTGTCATGATGCATATAATTTTATTTATTGTTTCCATTTATACAGTTAAAGTCAGAATTATTAGCCCTCTTGAAAATAATACTTTCCCTCCAATTTCTGTTTAATAGAATAAAGATTTTTTCAATACACTTCTAACAGTTTCAATTAGGTTAATTAGGGGATTTAGGCAATTCATTGGATTGTTCTGTAGATCTGGGGTTTTCAATCTTTAAGGACCCCCTCCCCCCAAGTTTGTCCAATTTCACTCGCAAAAGTTATAATGCATATGCAAACATCATTAACATATTACATGCTGCGTTTAAAAAGTGTAGCATTAATTACATTGAAACATAAATATATAGTTGACCTAATTCAGTGTGATGAGCAAAGGCCGCCTTTTTATAAAAAAAAAAAAACATTAGTACTTTATGCAACATCCACCAGGTGGCGCAAGAAACAACCGCTTTTCTATTGTCGGGCCAGCGCGAGTGAATGCCCCCCATTTCCGAAAACCATCGTTAGCTAACTAAAGTTGCAAGTTCCATCGTTATAAACATAATTTGTTGATTTGGTGTTTCCCCAAGTCCTGTACTGTACATTTGCAACTATTTCTCTAGATCTGTAGTTACAGGTAGAAGGTAGAAGCAACTGTGTTCTATCCCCAGTTATCCCCCTATACCCTATTCCTTTTGAACGTTCCAATATTTAAACGTGATTAAAGTCATCTCTTGTATGTAATTTGTTCCATTCATAGTGCACTACAATCATAGTATTATCTAAATAGTTTACACAATATTTAAAAACGCCTGTTGTTTATTGTTTTTTTAGAAATTAACTAAAATCTTTTTTCCGATCCTTTGCAAAAAGAAAAGAAAAAATGGCTAAGACTGGCTTTAATGTATTAGTGATATAACTATATGACTAACTTGTTATAGCTTTGTTTGTTTTATATTGGTTCATTTATATTTTATTACATCCGATTATTGTATGCTTTTCTTAACAAATATTTTATCTACATCTTTATGACACTGTGTTAGCTAAAATGACATAAAACAACAGACATGTGGAGTATGCATATATTAGTGACTTTATTGAAGTAAACACCACAATCAAACTATTACCGTCATGTAAGACTTTTTGCCGCAATTTGCGACAAGATCCACACACCTACCGAGTCAGTAAAGGAGCACAATCACACACATCGTGAATTGCAGAATTTTTTTTTTCTTTACATTTAGCATGCTGTATCAAATTCAATTAAAACAACACTATTCCACCAGTCACGGGGCATGAATGAAATGTTCCTAAGTGAAAATGAAAAAACAAAGATAATACATCCAAAATTACAGGAAACTCAGCAGGAAATGTGGATAGCCTGGTGACGCAAAATTCAAAAAGCACTTCACGTAAACACCTTCATTGTATTACTGTCTTATTCAGATTAAGGCAAATAACTAGATTACTAATGTTCGTGTAAACGTAGTCAGTCGTGTCTTCAAAGTAAGTGAAAGATCTAGAAGAGTATCCTGCTGATTTGATTCAGAAGGGCACTTTTTTGTTAGACAACGCACTAATTTAACTTTCATTCACCCTCATTAATTTTAAAAAGCACCCGGTCCTTTTAATTGTATAAATTTTACTGGAACGCATAAACTCTACAGGTGCCTGATAGTTAGCTATGAAACTAACAATAATCAGATTCACTCTAGTGAACATCGTCATCATAACTTACTCGAGTGCACGCTTCAAATTATCGCGTCCCCTTGGTGGGTGTCCCACGACAGATTAAAACCCCTGCTGTAGACCACAGAAAAACTATTGCTTGAGGGAGCTAATAATATCGACCTTAAAATGGTTTTAAGAACATTAAAAGCTGCTTTTATTCAATTTACAGCATTTATTCAATGTAGATTGTGTCAAAGTAGCTTCACATAGAAGATTATAATAAACTGAAACAGTGTCAGTTCAGTTTTCAGAGTTTAAGTTTAGTTCAGTTTAGCTCAGTGTAGTGTGGTTAATAGAGTCCAAACAGTGGAGCAATTCCATCGATGCGCAGCTCTACAGATCCCGAACTATGCAAGTGAAGACTCGTCTGTCCTTGGAGCTTCACAGAAATCAGTCGCATACTCTCACTCCACCATGACCACCACAGCCACATGACCACACTGCTCAGGATACGGCCTGGTCCAGGATTATGAAGACCTTGGGATCATCTTGTCGCTGGTCTTGGATTGCATCAGTGGCGCTGCATAGTCTAAGGGCCTCGGAATGAGTATCCCTAGGTAGAAATAGAGAATAAAGAGAATAATTAGCGTAGCTGCTGTTCATAGTGTTTATAAACTAGATGCAAAAACCTGCATGAGGCACACTCATGTATCACACCGCTAAGTGATGCACTGAGTGTATGCTTTGCTAAAAAGGTAGGTTTTTAATCTAGTTTTGAAATGCGAGAGTGGGTCTGAGCCTCGGACATTATCAGGAATGCTATTCCAGAGTTTAGGGGCCATAAATGAGAAGGCTCTACCTCCTTTACTTGACTTTGCTATTCTAGGAACTACAAGAAGCCCTGAGTTTTGAGATCTTAAAGAGCAGGTTGGGTTGTAGCAAGACAGAAGGTTGGTTAGATAAACAGGAGCTAGATTATTTAAATCTTTATAGGTTCAAAGCAGTATTTTATATTTAATACAAAACTTACAGGCAGCCAGTGTAATGAGGATACAATTGGGGTGATATGATCATATTTTCTAGACCTGGTAAGAACTCTGGCAGCTGCATTTTGTACTAGCTGAAGTTTGTTAATAGAGGATGCTGGGCAGTCAGCAAACAGAGCATTACAATAATCCAGCCTAGAAGCCATAAAAGCATGAACTAGCTTTTCTGCAGCTGAGATGGATAGCATACTTCGTAGCTTAGCAATATTTCTCAGATGAAAGAAGTTTTTGTGACATAGGATATATGATCCAATTGAAACAAAAATATTATAGGAAATACTGTAAAAAAATCCTTGCTCTGTTAAACATCATTTAAGAAATATTTGAAAAAGAAAATAAAATTCAAATAATTATTATCATTAATAATTTTGACTTCACCTGTATATAATAATATAGCAACATATTTTTAACCAGTTGAGTATGTTCAGTTCTTGCAGTCGCCAATCATTAGCCCTGAACACACAATTTTAATGAAGCATTTCTATTCACCTCAAACCTTTCTCTCTTCTCTTGTATACCAACTCTTTCATTCTTCACTATTAAGATGTTTAATCAAGTCTTTGCAAGCACAAATGACATGGAAGTGTTTGCCCATGATGATGTGCATGTTGATTTGGCACTCTTCCCATTTGTGTTTTCTCTTTGAAAATGTTTTCATTGGCATTGCAGTCAGTAAATCAACATCCCCAATGGAGCTACATTACAAACACTCATAGCCATCGCTTCCTCTAATTATGAGACTGATTTTGCGTTTGCTTGACATTGTGTTGTTTGCTTACACTTACCTATATACTTTTATTGTTTTACATTATGTTTTTTTTTCTGTAGAAAGTCTTTATTTCTTTAGTTTGGCTTGAATTAAAATGTTAAAACTGCTAAGGCCAATATTAGTATTATACCCCTAAAGAAAGTATTGTTTTTTGATTATAGAATGAACCATTGAAGTCCAATGATGACTTGCCTAATTAATCTAGTTAAGCCTTTAGATTGCACTTTAAGCTGAATACTAGTATCTTGCAAAATAACTAATAAAATAACTAGTAAAATAGATTGTACTGTCATCATGGCAAAGACAAAACAAATGTGTTGAAAAATCTCTCTGTTAAACATAATTGGGAAATGTTTGACAAATCATACAAAAATTTAACAGGGGGGCTAATAATTTGGTTTTTAACTGCACTTTGAGATTGCAAGTTTATCATTTTACTCATGTAACATTTTTCCCCAATATTACAGTAATGAAAATAAGGAAAATATCATAAACGTTATAGATATTACTGTAACTGCTAACTGTAACTGCTAATTTTATTAGTTTTTTGTTTTTTTTTTGTTTTATTTGTTTCTTTTCGTTTCGTTTTGTTTAATTTAACTCAATTTAGGTTAATTTTATTTTATTTCATTTTATTTTAATGTTTAATTTAATTTAATTTTAATTTAATATATATGTACAGTATATCAAATATATAATTTAATTCAATTTTATTTTATTTTATTTTGTTTGTTTGATTTAATTTAGTTTAATTTAATTATTTTAATTTAATTGTATTTAATATAATTTAGTTCAATTTAATTAATTTTTTATTTAATTTTGTTTAATTTTATTTTATAATTTAATTTAGTTTAATTTAGTTGAATTTAATTGTATTACTTAATTCAATTTAATTTAGTTGAATTTAAGCTTATTTTGATATTTAATTTTGTTTTGTTTTTGTTTTGTTTGTTTTAATGTAGTTTAATTTAATTGTATTTCATTGTATTTAATTGTATTTGATAAATTTAATTGAATTGAATTTTGTTATTTAATTCAATTTAGTTTTATTTTATTTAATAATTTAATTGAATTGAATTTTTTTAATTTAATTTAATTTAATTTAATTTAATTTTATTATTTAATTTAATTTTATTTAATTTTATTACATTTTATTTTACTTTATTTTATTGTTTAATTTAATTTAGTTTTATTATTTTTATTATTTTATTTTATTGTATTACTTAATTCAATTAACTTTTGTTTAATTAGAATTTATTTTCATATTTAATTTTGTTTTATTTGTTTTTCTTTTTGTTTTTTATTTTAATTTAATTTATTTAAATTAATTTAATTGTATTTTTTTAGTTTTATTTTATTTTATTTTATAATTTCATTTAGTTTAGTTTTATTTTATTTTATTGCTTAATTCAATTTAATTTAGTTTAATTTAAATTCATTTTGATAATTCATTTTATTAAGTTTTGTTAATTTAATTAAATTTGTAATATAATTTATTTTTAATTTAATTTAGTTTAATATTTTTTATGTATATATTTCATTTTATTTTATTTTATTATTCTTGCAGGTGCCAGTCGTTTTAATGACACATTTCTATTCCCCTCAAACCTTTCCTGTTCTGCGTATCAGTTCCTTCATTCTTCAATCTTACGTTTAGTCATCTATTAAGCTTTTTAATGAAGAGTCTTTGGCTTTGCGAGTGTTAAAAAACAAGAGTAAATGGTGTGTGATAATGTTGTGCGTGTTGATTTGGCACTCGTCCCATTCATGTTTGCTCACCCTTCCTCTTTAAAAATGTTTTCATTGGCATTGCAGTCAGTAAATCAACATCCCCGATGGAGCGATATTACAAACACTCGTACCCATCGCTTTGTGTGATTATGAGGCTGATTTCGCACAAGTGTGTTTACGTACGTTGGCAGTAATTACCGATGCCACAGGTTTACATAGGAGTCTGTTGGAAAGGTTTACTGTTGCCCACTTCTACACCTCCGCAACCATGTGTGTTATTATTTATTATCAGGAGTTATTAGGCGGAAGGGATAGTATTTGAATTTATTTTTCCTTTATTTATTTTTTTCAGGCCATGAGGGACGCGCAGGCTCTGGCATAATTATGAATTGTTTATCTGTAAGGCGCAAGTCTGGCTCTCGGTAACACGATTTTACATTAGTTATGACTCAGGAGCTGACTGGTATTGTAATAAGATCTGATTATTGTGGGATTTGGTGCGGTTTTTGAAATACAACATCCATGTAAGGAAGCAAGGTACGAGAATGCACTCATGAAATGTCAAGGTTTGTTTGCGAGGGTTTGTGTGGGTTTGGGTCTTTCGGAGAGATGGAGTCATTGGAAATTTACTCTGGGCTGTTTGATGGGCTGTCCAGATTTGAGGCAACAGCCATTTTGATTGGAGGTCCTATGAGATCATGCAGCACTTTTTTCTTCTTCTGTCTTTTGGTGTGATTCTGATGTAATCTAACTGAACAAAGCAATTTTGTTTCAGTGTTAATTGGTCTGGAACATTGATTGTTTGTACATTTGTGTATTATTACTATTTTTAAAGCATGTAAAAACACTGCACTTTTTTGTTATGATAAATGTTTTACCAAAAAGCTACCAAAATGTACTAAAATGAAGTCAAAATAAAAAAAATATATATATACAATTGAAGTCAGAATTATTAGCCCTACTGAATTATTAGCCCTCCTGTATATTCTTCCCCCTAATTTCTGTTTAACGGAAGGATTTTTAAAAAAAATTTATTTATTTATTTTTTTTCAAACATTTTTTTAACGGAAGGAACACATTTATAAGCATACTAGTTCTAATAACTGATTTCTTTTATCTTTGCCATGATGACAGTACATAATATTTTACTAGATATTTTTCAAGATACAATATTAATTGTATCTTGATTAATTTTATTAATATTTAATATTCAGATTAAAGTGGCATTTAAAGGCTTAACTAGGTTAATTAGGCAAGCCATTTTATACACTCTCAGGTACCCAAGCTGTCCTTTGGGTGGTACCTAAAAGGTCCATATTAATACCTGAGGGTGCATATTAGTACCTTAAAAGTACAAAAGTGACCTCTTAAAATTTGTAGGTACTTATATATACTTTTTCATTTATTTATTTTTTTATTTTTTTTGCTGCATTATTTAATAGCATTTGTTACGACATTGATAGGATATTTTGTTGTCAAGCTTATGTTTCCTTTTTAATATTGGAATTTATTTATATTTATTTATTTTTTAAACATTTATTTGTGATTATTTTCTCAAGCTTTAACAAAACATTTTGTACAATCAAGGCTTTTTTGAACCTTGTCGCTGAAATGAATTTACAAAAAATTTAAATTAAAATACAATTACAACAGGAATAGATAAAAATATAACAAAATGGATAATAATAATAATAATAATAATAATAATAATAATAATAATAATAAGGTCTCATTCTGAAAACGTAGCCCTATATAAATTTCTTGAGATCGCAAATTGTGTAGCCAGAAGTATGGCTGCATTTTGTCTTTACAATATATGTTACAGGGTGGTATGATGCCGTTCCTTTTCACGCTTACCAGCTGACCACTTACCTTCGTATGGACGGCTTTCCCACTGTAACCAGTTTGTCACGTAAGCTCGCCTTGTACGTCGGCAGAGTTGACCACGATGGGTTTAGGGAGGTGGGTGGCCGCTGGTCAATAAGTGCTTTTAAAAACACTTTTGTTTGGGAAGAAGAAGGGTGGGTC
The DNA here is from genome assembly GCA_903798205.1 of Danio tinwini. NCBI lineage: Eukaryota > Metazoa > Chordata > Actinopteri > Cypriniformes > Danionidae > Danio > Danio tinwini. Next base: position 28,477,261 of record CAIGQZ010000427.1, read on the forward strand.
AGTCGATCAGTCAGTCAGTCAATAGTGAATAGAGAACAGCAGGCGTGAATGGCACTCGCGAGAGAAATTGGAGGTCTGAAAAAGCGTACACAGCGGCCTCTGTTGGATTCACGAAAACAAAACCTGCAAAAAAAAAACGTAGCTCATGGGACGTATTTGGCGCTCTCCAGAAATGCATAGAGCAGTACATTTTCAGAATGAACCTGGGTTGAATTGAACAGCAGTGGATTGTTCTGCAACCAATCAGAAATGTTTTTGTCTGGGCCAATTTTTTCGTTATAGTTAGGAATGAAAATTTCACAGGATGGCGAATCATTTGTTTTCAACTGTAGTTTGTCACCTGTTAAATATTTAGTGTATGTCAGTATGGGTCTTTCACTGCAACATAGCGTGCAAACTATATGCAAATGAAAATGTACTGAATGTACAGTCAAGCCCAAAATTATTCATAGCCCTGGCAAATTCTGACTTAAAGTAACTTTAATTTAACCAACAAGTTGTTTTTTTCAGGCTGACTGTATATGCCATTTTGTAGGATACAGTATGCAAAACATTTTGTGAAATATTTAAAAACATCATGCATGCACACAGCTTACTCTTACTCAAATACAAATTTAAATGACAAATTTTAATCCAACAGTTGTGTTGATCTATATTTAATTCAATACATTGGTCTTAAAAAAACTCAGCATTTTTTAAAGTCTAATATGATTTAATTACAACTGCACAATGTTTAACACAGCTAACACAGACTATTTATAACTTCATCCATGAACCTGATTTTAATCTGAATCTTGTCAGATTGATTTTCATTGGCTGTAAAGGTGAATTAAATGGTCCTTTATGGCATCGTCAAGCTACGTCTTCATTCGTCATTCATATTGCTATAAATAAGCAACCTCTAGCAGCAAAAGCCAGATTTATTACCAGGCACGTGCACACATAGGGCTCAACCTGTGCAGTGTACATGCCCTTTTGAGTCTGGGATATAAAGTGTCCCACCTTCTCTTCATTCCGCGATCACCTTTCTCAGTACCACCCCCGCTCTTCAGTTTGCGATCTCGCCCTCCTCCTTTCTTCACGTCGCGATATCAACACCCCCCCAACCCCCCCGTCTTCAGTTTAGTTGCTTCACGTTCTTGCCATGTTGTGCCCTCATTTTCAATTCTGTACATGCCCTTTGGAAAGCCTCTGCACGGACCTGTTTATTACCTTTACGTAAATAAAAAGAAGAATAAAAAAAAAGATTGTACATTTTCCTCTTGAGCCCCCATTAATTTCTGATGTGGTTTGGAGGTTTATATATACGTCATCATCACGGGTGAGTGAATTCATTTTATGTGCATCATGGACTCAGTCATGTTGAAACAGCTCTGTGTCTGTCAGAGATAGACCTCCTCCAAATCCATGTCTGGCACTGCAGAAGAAAGCTTTATCATTGTAGAGGCTTTACAGGTTTTTATCTGTCCGCTGGGAAACAAGTTGTTTACAAGTTTCCAGACTGCAACATGTACTTCTATTTGTTGTTGTTGTTGTTGTTGTTGTTGTTGTTTTGGATAGTCAATCTTCTATACATATTTAAGAATTGATGTGGAACACTTCAATATTAACTTTGTATTATTTGTATTACATTAAGAAAATAGATTTAAATTGTTAACACACTGCACAATAAGACTATGCATTATAAAAAGTCGTTAACTGTTTTTTACAAGAAAATAGTGAGTACATTTACATGGACACCAATAATACAATTTTATCAAATTGTATCAAATTTCAATACAATTAAGACAATACTCTGATTAAGAGTCTATCATGTAAACAGTGATTTTTAATTCATTTAAAACGATTAAGGTCATATTCACACTAAACAGAAATTGGATTAAGACATGTGGAGTATGCAGATTTTAGTCACATTATTGAAGTGCAGTACAGACATGTTAACACCTTCATTAAACTATTACCGTCATGTAGGACTTTTCAACGCTATTTGCGACAGGATAAGCCATACACACACGGCTGTTTGACACTATTCTCTGCACCTACCGAGTCAGTGAAGGAGCACAGATCTGTGTGTGTACTTGTTTATGTGTTTGTTATTTAAAAGGACAATTTTGTATAGGTATGACGTTGGTATGACAATGTTAATAAGGTTTATGAGGACAATTATGAGATGGGTTGCAGCTGGAAGGGCATTCACTGCGTAAAACATATGACGGATAATTTGGAGGTTAATTCTGCTGTGACGAAAAGAAAATTAATGTATACATACATATAGGACAAGTCAGGGTATTATAGTTATATGGGGTATTTTTTGACAATTTTATTAAATTACAAAATAAAAAAAATAGTCTAAATGAATGCCTCTGTACAGTAGTTCTAAAAACATTTTTGAAACAAGGTCAACTTATTTGAATAAGTTAAACTGGCAAAAACATTTTACAGTGAGAAAAGTTAAGTTCATGCAAGACCTTTGTATGCAGACTTTGATGAATCTGTCAAAAAGTCTATATTATCTGTCTAAAGACAAAGTAAAAGTAAATCTCTCAATATGCTTTTCATTTGATCCCATTGCTTTTTAGGTGTAAAAATTGTCTTAAAGGTGGCAAGGTGGCTCAGTGGTTAGCACTGTCGCCTCACAGCAAAAAGGTTGCTGATTCGAGTCCTGGCTGGGCCAGTTGGCATTTCTGTTTGGAGTTTGCATGTTTTCCCCGTGTTCGCATTCAAAGCCATGAACTATAGGTGAATTGGATGAACTAATTGAACACTATTGGCCGTAGTATATGAAAGTGTGTGTAAATGCGAGAGTGTATGGGTGTTTTCCAGTACTGGGTTGTGGCTGGAATGGCATCCGCTGCGTAAAGCCTGGTTTATGCTTCTGCATCAAGTGATCGCCGTATGCCTTGCGCGTAGCTATGCATTTATACTTGTGCACGCTGTTTCTGTTTTTTCTACAATACACTTCCGAAACACTAGCTGGCAGTAGGTGTTTATGTTTCTCTGTGTCGAGTTTCTTTGCTGGTGTTTTGTTTTTTTCTGAACACTTCCTTAATGCACAAGTGGCTCAAATTCGCTCATTTTGAGGCAGGAACTGGCGGACGTGCAACAACTTTAATCACAAGGTAAACACAAAACAACAGTCTCTATCCGGAGCTCCTTCACAGGACTCCACACTTGTAAACACTCGCTGCATCGGGCACGCAGCTCTCACCTCCGCCCACACTCGTCAGCGCTAACAAGCTGACCAATCACAGAGCTTGCGCTAAGCGTACGCATTACATTTTTTGAGAGGTGCCCTCAACGTCGCCGACGGTTACGGCGAGGGGCTATGCGTCCACGCGTAGGCTGCGCTGTAGCATACACGTGCGCTTGACGCAGAAGTATAAATCGGCTTTAAAACATATGCTGGAATAGTTGGCGGTTCATTCTGCTGTGGGGACCCCTGATAAATAAGGGCCTAAACTGAAGAAAAATAAATGAAATTTATTAAAAAGGTCTTAAAAAGGTTTTCATTTGTAGACTAGATTGTCCATAACTTGACTATGTGAGACTAATCGTTTCTTGCCCTCTAAATGATCTTTTGGTTTGTTTTCTGACCTTTTGTGCAGCACCAATAAATCTGACTCATAGCGCAGAGACTGATCATGTTTTAAACTTCTCTCTCTCCAGTCGGAGGAAGGATAAGCTGAGGATCCCAAGCGGCTGGCTGTGTCATCTGGCTCCTGAGCTCATCCGTCAGCTTTCCCCCGAGACTGCAGAAAACCAGCTTCCCTTCTCCAAACAGTCTGACGTCTTTGCCTTTGGGTGGGTTTGGCTCTGTCCCGCTCGCAGCTTTCACCCCTCACTGCTCCTCTTCCTTTTGTCACACAGGAATCTAACTGAATTAATTTTTACTCACAGAAATGTATTTCCACTGCAATTGTGCCTTTTATAGTGTCAGTGTTTGGGGATTTTAGCATGTTTAGATGCAAAATTGAAAAAAAGAATTGTGTAAATGGCACTGTATTTAGTAGAAAATATAGAATTAAGGCTCACACTTTACAATAAGGTTTTATTAGTTAATGTATTTACTAACGTGAACTAATTAAGAACAATACTTTTACAGCATTTATTAATGATTCACTGTAAAAAAAATCCGTAATTTTACGGTTTATTTCCAGCAGCTGGGTTGCTGGAAAAAAACATAAAATAACGGCTGTTAAACTACAGAAATTGGTATCACTTTATAAAAACTACACACTATGAACCATTTATTAAGCGTCAGCAAATAGTGATTTCATTATCTGTTAAGCATCAACTATACATTATTAAACGTTAGTAAGCAGTTTATAATTGAAGCTACAAATGCTGTATTCTTGACTTATAAGTACACTCTCAGAAATAAAGGTACGCAAGCTGTCACTGGGGTGGTACCTTTTCAAAAGGTACAAATTTGTACCTAAAAGGTCCATATTAATACCTTAAGGGTACATATTGGTACCTAAAAAGTACAGTGTTCCTCATAAAATTTGTAGGTACTAATATATACTTTTGAGGTACCATTGTGAACCCTTCAAGTGCAAATGTGTACCTTTTGAAATGGTACCACCCCAGTGACAGCTCGCGTACCTTTTTTTCTGAGTGTGTACATTTATAATGCACTTAATAATTGTACTTTCATACTTTTGTTAATGATTTATTTTCCATTACTAAATTAAGTATTGCATTATTTACAAACCAGTTATTTAAGTATAGTTGGTGTTTGTTTAAGATCATTCAGAATGAGTTAATGATTAATAAACTATTCAAATTAACATTTATAATTCTTATTATTCAGGCATATACTAATAGTTAATTTTTATATTATTAAATGATTTATTAACTCAAGTTCATCCAGTTTTGTGACCTAATCTAAAGTGAGGACTATTTATACTTTATAAATCTCTTATAAGTGACAATTAAAGGTGCAGTATGTAAGTTTGACACCCAGTGGTTGAACTAGGTATTGCACTCCTGGATCAAAATAAACGCAAGCGCGGGATGCCAGATTGAGTACAGGAGCGAGTGATTTAAACTGTGTTCTGAATAAAAGCAATGACATGCGATAGAGGGAATATTCTCCATATTAAAATAAGTTTTGGTTCTAACCAACACCTCGAATTAATATATAAGAAACGGCTTCTATTTCTCACAGCTGAAAATGTGAAACCTATGACAGTGATCACCTCAGGTAAACCTTGTGTGCTTTATTCAGTGCTAAATGCTAACAATGTGAGTTTGAATATATTCTAAACCTTACAGTCAGTTTCGTGAGTGAGTGCATATTATGTGCTTCTGAAAGGCTGTATTAACATTTCTGTCGCGTTTTGTCTGGTGCAAACAGCCAAACTGCTCATCACTGCGTATCTCGTCACAAAGCATGCTGTAAAAACACGCGGTTACAATGTAACCTGCTCACCTAATGTTTACGTTCGTAATATTTATATCATTTGCTAATTAATAAGCTCATGTGGAACTGAATCTGTCTCATTTCGACGTCTGATACTGTTCATTTCAGTCACGGATGCATGCTTTCAGAGCCTTTCTGAATGAATGAATGAATGAAATACGCTGAAGATCACTGCAATTGATTATTTATTGCCCATACTTCTAGTGAAAACAAGTGAAAAAGTAATATACAGTGAAAGAAAAATTATTCACAGAGAATAAATTATAATTTACCTGATGGAGAGGAGGTAGTTAGAGGTAATTAAATCAAAGAATAAAATATAACAAGACATACTAACTGTATTAAACAAACTTAGTAGTAAATAGAAGTAAAAATATCAAGAATTAAGAATATAAAAAGTAAATATCAAAAGAAAAGCATGAAAATTAACATATTTAACGTATCAAACGTCTTAACTAAACTAACTAAAAAACAAAACATCCACAAAACAGCACACTCTCCTGAACCTAATGGAATAATACAGAAGTTAATCTAGGTGTTGCAAATGTATATTGCACGACTTACTCTTCTACACCCTCTCAGAGGTATTACTAAAAAGTATCTGTTAACTGGATGAGTTCACAAACAAACACATTGCAATCTCAATAGATTTTTAGACAAGAGCATTTATCACAAACCAAACCAAACCACATTCTCTCAGACTAGTCCTCGCAGGGTAGACTGTCCTCATAGAAACCCACAAAAGTCAAAGAAAGAGTGAGAGCACGAGAGAGTTTGTGTCGGCTTTTTAAATGCTATGCCCCCCAGCGATTGGTGATGTGTTCCCAGAGTTAGCAGCCAACGTCATCAGCATCAGAATATGGGTCCTCCAATGCAGTTTCATACCTGAAACATGAAAAAAAAACACACACACACACACATACAGAAAGAAGCACACACACACATAACCCGAAAGTACTTTCTGCAGGGGAAGGTAACTAATATAATATAATATCATAGAAAATAGGGCGATGCAGTGGCACAGTAGGTAGTGCTGTCACCTCACAGCAAGAAGGTCGCTGATTCGAGCCTCAGCTGGGTCAGTTTGCATGTTCTCCCTGCGTTCGCGTGGGTTTCCTCCGGGTGCTCTGGTTTCCAAAGACATGCGTTACAGGTGAAATGGGTTGGCTAAATTGTCCGTAGTGTATGAGTGTGAATGTGTGTGCTTGGATGTTTCCCAGAGATGGGTTGTGGTTGGAAGGGCATCCGCTTCGTAAAACATATGCTGGATAAGTTGGCGGTTCATTCCGCGGTGGTGACCCCAGATTAATAAAGGGACTAAGCTGAAAAGAAAATGATAATAATATAATATAATATAATATAATATAATATAATATAATATAATAT
>CAIGQZ010000427.1:28484081-28499406 GCA_903798205.1 Danio tinwini
AATATAATATAATATAATATAATATAATATAATATAATATAATATAAGGGCTGCAAGGTGGTGCAGTGGATAGCATGTTTGCGTCACAGCAAGAAGGTTGCTGGTTCGAGCCTCGGCTGGGTCAGTTGGCGTTTCTGTGTGGAGTTTGCATGTTCCCTCTGTGTTCGCGTGGGTTTCCTCCGGGTGCTCCGGTTTCCTCCACAAGTCCAAAGACATGTGGTATAGGTGAATTGGGTATGCTAAATTGTCTGTAGTGTATGTGTATGAATGAGTATGTATAGATGTTTCCCAGTGATGGGTTGCAGCTGGAAGGGCATACGCTGAATAAAACATTTGCTGGATAAGTTGGCGGTTCATTCCGCTGTGGCGACCCCAGATTAATAAACGCACTAAGCCGAAAAAGAAAATGAATGAATGAATAATGTAATGTAATGTAATGTAATGTAATATAATATAATTCATTCATTTTCTTTTCAGCTGGAGTAGGCCAATAATCTGACCAATCAAAGCAGAGCAGGCTCTCTGAAATGCAGGGTTTAGAGAGATCTGATTTTGAAACTCAAAAACTGAGAGAAAGTTTTTCTTGGCCTCAAATAGCTGTAAAGTTGTTGTAGGAGAATTTCAAAACAAAATAGCAACCCTTGAAGAAACAATTTTTTTGAAAATAGGTTTTAGCTTAGCATAGCATAGATCATTGAATTGGATTAGACCATTAGCATCATTAGCAAATGATCAAAAAAGAGTTTCCATAATTTTCCTATTTAAAGCTTGACTCTTCTGTAGTTACATTGAGACCGATGGAAAATGAGAAGTTTCTATTTTTAGACCGATATGGCTAGGAACTATACTCTCATTCTGGCTAAATCATTTTTTTTACTTTGCTGCCATACCATGGATAGACAGGCACAATGTTATTACACAGCACCTGAAAATGGTCCCCAGCTCCAAGCCTCACACTTGCACCACCAGTTAGAATTTGTGTAATATCATAGCCCTGGTACAGCAGCAAAGGTCCTTGATTATTACGCCGGAATGATTCAATTCTAGAAAATAGCAGCTTTTCTTATTCTAATGGTTCATTTTCTGTCATTTTTAAGTCCAGCTTTGCTCATTTTTGATCAAGATGCTAATGGTCTAATCCGATTTAATGATTTATGCTAAGCTAAGCTAAAAGTGCTCCCGCCAAAGTGGAATAAATAGGTAAAAAAAAATTTAAAACTCAGTTGTTTAGTTCTAGGGGAGCTGTAAAATTATGTATTTATTTATTTGCTTTTGATTCCCCAACAGTCCAAGGACATGTGGTATGTGTGAATTGAATAAAACTAAATTGGCCATAGTGGTGTGTGTGTGTGTGTGTGTGTGTGTGTGTGAATGCGGGAGTGTATGGGTGTTTTCCAGGGCTGGTTTGCAGCATGAAGGGCATCCGCTGCGTAAAGCATATGCCTGAGTAATTGGCGGTTCATTCCACTGTGGCGATCCCTGATAAATCAATAACTAAGCTGAAAAATAGCATTTTTTTTGAATGGAGCTCCTTTAAAAGTGGAGTTTCTTTTAAACAGCATCATAAGAGAATGATGAAATCACAATACTACAAACATCCAGAACATGGCCTGCTTAGCATGAGTTTTATCACAGAATTGATTGGCACAATGCTCATATCCACACGGGACGCCACACAGAGCGGATTCTCCATCTGTATTTCTCTCTACCTAACTCTGGCCTTTCCAGAGGCAGTGCATGTGTGGGCCAAATGAATAAAACAATGGATGGATGGTTGACGAAACGAAGGAATGCTGCTCTGTTGGGTTCTAACACAATTGCGTCCTCAGCTGTTGTCTCCATATGGAGGCTCTGTCACACTGTCAGTCTATGGGAGGCGAGCACAAGCTGTCCAGCTGGTCAAACTGAGGGACTTTACCTAGAGGTGACCCTACAGCCTTTCTGACGCTTGTCCCTTCTGCCCATTCACTTCCGTTATTCACTGCCAATGCCGTTTTTATTTCAGCTAAAGTTCACAATGGCTTATGAAAGCAGCTGTGAGATATTTTATGCACGTTTTGTGCTAGTATTTATCGGCACATTATGATGAGGTCTGTATATACAGTAGAAGTCAGAATTATTAGCCCTTCTGAATTATTAGCCCCCTATATATTTTTCCACAATTTCTGTTTAACAGAAAGAAGATTTTCTAAACATAATAGTTTTAATAACTAATTTCTAATAATTTCTAATATTTTTTTTGTCTTTGCCATAATGACAGTACACAATATTTGTTTAGATGTTTTTCAAGATACTAGCATTCCGTTTAAAGTTTCAGCTTAAAGGCTTAACTAGGTTAATTAGGCAAGTTAGGGTAATTAGGCAAATCATTGAATAACTGCAGTTTGTTCTGTAGATGAAAAAAAAATGCTTAAGGGGGCTAATAATATTGACCTTAAAATTGTTATTATTTTTTAAAACTGCTTTAATTCTTGCTGAAATAAAACAAAAAAAGACTTTCTCCAGAAGAAAACATATTATAGAAAATACTGTGGAAAAATTCCTTGCACTTTTATGAGAAAAGTATTCAATTCAATTCAATTTAATTTATAAAGCACTTTAAAACAACACAGTTGACCAAAGTGCTGACCATAGAGCGTACAACAAAACATAGCAAATACTTTAAAAATAAATAAATAAACATAAAATGTCAACATCTCACGCTGTGCTAAAAGCCAAATTGAACAAGTGGGTTTTAAGAAGAGATTTAAAAACAGTAATGGAAGAGGCTTGTCTAACATACAACGGAAACTCATTCCACAATTTTGGTGCAGCCACAGCAAAAGCCCAATCCCCTCTGAGCTTTCGATTTGTCTTGGGCACACACAGGAGGAGCTGGCCGGCTGACCTGAGCGAACGAGAAGGTGTGTAGGGACAAAGAAGCTCAGAGAGGTAAAGGGGTGCAGCACCATTCAGACACTTAAAAACAAATAAAAGTAACTTAAAATGGATCCTGAAGTGCACGGGTAGCCAGTGAAGAGAAGATAAAACCGGGGTGATGTGCTCGTATTTGCGTGTGCCAGTTAAAAGACGCGCAGCTGCATTTTGAATGAGTTGCAGACGAGAGATAGAGGACTGGCTCACCCCAAAATAAAGGGCATTGCAGTAGTCCAGGCGGGAGGTTATAAAAGCATGGATTACAGTTTCAAAGTGCTTGTGTCATAAAATGTACTTAATTTTGGCCAGTTGCCTTAAATGAAAGAAGCTAGAGCGAACAACAGACCGAATCTGGCTTTCAAGCTTTAGTTCAGGATCCATTTTAAAACCCAGGTTCACAATCTCTGGCTTACAGAAAGGTTCAAGATCATTCAAGCATACAGACTGAGCGGCATTGGAGCTGGGGCCAAACACCATCACTTCGGTCTTAGAATCATTAAAATTGAGAAAATTCAGTGCCAACCAAGATTTAATGTCCTTTAAACATGAGTCCAGTGCATTTAGGGGAAGGCCTTCTGTCCTTTTGAGGGGATCATAAATTTGACAGTCATCAGCATAACAATGAAAGGAGATGTCATGTCTCCTCAGAATTGATCCGAGGGGAAGTAGATATAAAGAGAACAAAATTGGGCCAAGAATAGATCCCTGTGGAACTCCATAAGCTAGTGGAGCACAGGAGGACTCACTATCACCTAAGCGCACAGAGAAGGTTCGGCCTTCCAAATAAGACCTGAACCATTTCAAATCCACACCTTTTATGCCAACCCAATGTTCCAAGCGTGAAAGTAAGATGTCATGATCGACAGTGTCAAATGCAGCTGTTAAATCTAAGAGGACAAGAATCACACAGTCACCAGAATCACATGATAAAAGAATATCATTAAAAACTCTTAAAAGGGCAGACTCAGTGCTGTGCATTGCTTTAAACCCGGACTGGAAAATCTCAAGAAGATTGTGCTCATTCAAGTGTGTGATTATCTGATTATAGACTATTTTTTCCAGCACTTTAGATAAAAAAGGCAGGTTGGAGATTGGTCTATAGTTTTGAAGAGTATTTGTGTCCAATCCAGGTTTTTTAAGAAGGGGCTGTACAACAGCATGTTTGATTTTTTAAGGAACCACCCCTGAAGTAAGGCTGCCATTTATAATAGTTAAAACTAAAGAGCCCACAGTGAAAAAACCTCCTTTAATAGGTGTGGGGAAACAGCATCATGAGGTGAACCTGATGGCTTTATGTGGGCCACTATCTCATCCAGCTGAGCGAGAGTGACATGCTCAAACTGGTGAAAGACAGCAGGGCACACGGGAAGGATTGAGGGATCAAAATTAGGTGGTGTTATCTGATCTCTAGCTGAGGCCACCTTACTAATAAAAAAACGCAAGAATTTCTCACACATTTCAAAAGAGGGTTCACAACAGGGAGCCTGAGGGGCATTAAGAATAGAATCAATTGACTTAAATAACGCATGAGGTTTATGACAATTGGACATGATAATGTTCGCAAAGTAGCTCCTTTTTGCTTCCTTCACAGTGGACTGATATAAATCCCAATTCTCTCTTAAAATTTGAAAAGACACCTGTAAATTGTCTTTTTTCCATTTTCGCTCAGCTATACGACTCACAACACGGGTCTCATCATTTAACCAGGGTTCAAATTTGACTTTAGGCTGCCTGGTTTTAAATGGAGCAACATTGTTCAACACAGACTTACAGGTGTCTAAAACCAAGAACTAAGAACGTCTGTATTATGATGCAAGGGCACAGAAATGGTGTAACGGTTAAAACAATCAGAAAACCGTGAGGCAGTGGAGGAGTTAAAAACACGAGAACGCACGGGAAGGGGGCGTGGTCTGTCTGCATTACTAGGCAGAGAAATCTCAAATACCACGGGCATATGGTCAGAAAAAACAGCATCATACACCTCCAAATTAAAAACAGGCAAAGCATATGACAAAACCAAGTCAAGTGTATGACCATGTTCTTGTGTGGGTGTAAACACCGACTGAGTTAAATTAAAAGAGTCAATCAGGGTCAGAAAATCCTTAGCCATAGGTTTATCAGGACAACACACGTGAATATTAAAATTTACAACAATCAAGAAAGAGTCATATTTAGTTCTGATTTCAGCAAGAAAAGCAGCAAAGTCATTCATGAAATTCTTGCTGTATTTTGGAGGTCTGTATATCACTGCGAAGAGAACGGGGTGAGGGGAAACCACTTCAAACAACGTAATTTCAAAGCTGGGAAACACCGTAGGCAGAGAGACCTGTTTACACTTATACATATTTTTGTAAACAGCAGCGACTCCGCCTCCACGACCCGATGTACGCAGAGAGTTAAAGTAACAGCAGTATGAGGGCAAAAGTTCAGCAAAAACGCTAAACCCGTAGTGACCCAAGTCTCCGTTACGCATAGAAAATCCAAACCCTTCGAAAGGAAGTGATCTTTAATGATGAACGTCTTGTTCGATAGCGCCCTGGAATTCACCAGGCCGACCCTGACAGGCGCTCGTTCTTCAGTAACCCGGGGGGCCCGTGCAACATACCGCAAATTCCGCAAATCACGTTCATACTGCCGTGGGCGAGAATGAAAGGAGTGACGGGGCAGAGACAGGTCTGAGCCCACGACCAGTACCGGACAATTGTGGACTGGTTCCGTAAAGTGCCAGGAGAGAAACTGGTAACAGATAAGTCCTGGCTCACTCAGGGAAACTATAGACTTGAGAGAGATCTTCAGTCTCAACAGCCTTCCACCTCGCTTGCCACGCCGACGGCAATGGCGGCGTTTCCGGGGATGAGATACACGGAAAAGGTGAGCAGGGACTCCCGATGGTAACATTAATGGAGACAACGATTCATGTCCATCTTCAGGATTATAAATCAGATGAGTGGCAGATGGACGTAGATCTAAAAGTTCTTGGCGATTATACATCAGCTGGGAGTTAGCATGTTGACTAAAAAGCGCTAAAATAAATAAAAAAATAATAAAAATGGATAGGGGCAGACGGCAAGCCAAACACACTGGCGCCATCCTGCCACAGGAAGTAAAAAAAAAGTAGGGCTAATAATTTAGATTTTGACTTGACAAAATGCTATTATTGGGGCCAGACAGAATCAGTGGACATTTTTTTCTATTTATGTGCAGAGTATTGTAAAAAAAAATCTGCCACATAAAACATATGCCTGAGTAAGTGATGGTACTTCCCCTAAAAATAGTATGTAGACATTTTTTTGCTATTTCTGTGCAGAATTTTGTAGAAAATCTGTGGATCTATGCAGAATGATTTTGAGAGTATAGTAACTAAAATCGTAAAGCATTAAGTTAAAAGAATGTGTAATTTGATATGACTCTGACAACGGGGTTGAGGATCCAAACACAGGTTTATTAAACAGAATGGTCAGGCAAGCAATAGTCAACACAGGAGCAAACAGATGTATACGGGCAATCCAGAGTCACGGTCAATACACAGGCAAATGGTCAAAAGGCAAGCAGCATACCACATAAAAAAACAAACAAACAAGGTGAGGGTCAAAACTGGCAAGGCAAGGAAACCCCGTCATAATGTTCACAAACTTAACAAGACTCAGCACAGATGCGTGGGTGTGCGCTGTATTTAAAGTCCTAGTAATCAGTCTTTGACAATCAAAGTAATCAAAGGATCAGGAACTGGTGTGAGTGTGTGTGGTGCATGACTGGAACTTGTAGTTCATATAATGGCGGATTTGTAGTTCGATGCAATCTGTGCATTTACCAGTGATCTGTAAGGATTAGATTGCTGGTGATTGTGACAGAATGCCTTTTTAACTTGTATTTATGGTTTACAATGCAGATCCTATTAGATCCACTTGTTTGATGGTGCATGATGCAAGTTTTCTTCTATAGAATTTTTTTATTTACTAACTTTATAATAAATAAATCATATAACAATTTGCCTATTAGTCAATAATATTACGGAAATTGATATATAAACTGAAAAAATATGTATGTTTACACACATTTACATAAGTCAATAAATAGACTCAATGATGGGCAAAAAAATCTGCAGATGTCTGCGTAGCCAGATTCTGTGTGGGCCCAAGTTTGGAGTAATTACAATTAATTTACAACTGCATGTGTTTAAGAATACAGTAATATCAGCATGATTGCTTCAGTCATCAGTGTCACATGATCTATCAGAGATCAATCTAATATGCTGAATTGCTATACTTTTTTATTTTATTAATGGTGAAATATTTTATGCAGCTTAAAGCATGTTTTAGTTGGAAACAGTGGTAGATTACCATTCAAATGTTTAAAAATCAACCTATACTATAAAAAAGTCTGGGGGGTGGTGTTTAACCCAACATTGGCTTACCAGCATCAGGACGTGGACGCACTGGGGTGCTGTTTTTGCACATTTTATTGTTTACGAACAGATTATATCAAAAAGAACACTAGCATTCTTGACAAATATCAGTCTAAAGCTACAACCCCCAAGCAGTCATTATAGCTAGTTGATTTTTCAATGGGAAGCTTATAAAGAATGTATTTGATAAATTTGTGTAAGTTGTACAGAAAACACTTATTAGATATGGAGTAAAAACATGTATCATGGTAATAACAAGACACATATGCATTCATTACTGTACATCAGGGTTTTTTTTTGAAAGGTAAGAGTCCTTAGAACAACATTTCATCGAACACATTTTGTCCACCGACACAATAGTATTGAATTATGAATGGCTATTCATTTGTTTATGTCACCGTTTCATCCGGAGACCTATTGATTACATTGTTTACTATGTTACTTATGGACGAAAACAGCCGCTTTGTAGTAAAAAGCAAGATGATGTCATAGCTTACAGTGTTACAAATAAAATGAGACTGAGTAAAAAGTCAGTTATAGTTACTAAAATCTAAACAAAGCAGTCAAGTGTTTTGATGTTCTGCATATGCATATCTGTGAGGCACATTTAGCCACTAACTTAGTTTCTAGTTTGACTGATACACTGTAAAAAATATGTTTTTTTACAGTGTATCAGTAAACACAACATGTTACTGTAATTTTCACAGTAAATCAACTTAGTATCATTTTACAGGATTTAACTGTAAACCTTCACAGTAATGTGTTGTATTCATAATTTTATTGTGAAATCAAGGCAGCCATCATGATTACAGCAAATTACTCTAAAAAGGGCAATATCTTTTGCATGTTATATACAAATGAACTTTTATGCTAGTATTGGCACTTAGAAATAACAGACATTTAGAAATAACAGAATGTTATTGCAGCCCCAAAAATAATTTGCTTACGTCTTCAAAAATAACTTGAAAGAAAATCCTCTTGTTTTGAAATGACATGAATGTCATAGTAAATTTACATTTTTTGGGGCACTGCATCATTAATTAGTTTTATAAGGTTAATATGGAAATAATAAATAATTTTTAATGAGCATAACTTTGTGTTTAGCCAAAAATGTAATAAACTTAAACAAAAGTAATTGATTCATAAAACCAAACACTGTTAAACACCCAAAATGATTTCAATGTCAGGGTAAATGTAAGAATGACTAGCCGAGGAAAGCCGGCTTCACAGTAAAATACACTCTCAGAAATAAAGGTAGTGTCACGTTTGTGGGTCTTTCTGTTTTTCTTGCATGTGTGTGTGTGTGTGGGTGTGTGTGTGTGTGGGTGGGAAGTGGGTGTGTCTTGTTTGGGTTCTTACCGCGTGGTGTGTGTGTGTATGTGTGTTTACATTCATCAGCTGGGTGGTCACGTGTTTTGTTGCTACTCTCAATGCACAGGTGTTTGTTATCAGTCACAGCTGATGCGCGTAGCTGTGCGCGTAGCCTGTTTTATGTGGACTTTATGCATGTCTCCGTTTCTTTGATGTTGTTACTACTGCCTGCTCTGAAGATAACATTATCTGTGAGAGACTTCACCCCAAACCCGCTTTTCTAATGAACTTTACCGTGGGTAAACTTAACGATTTCCTCGAGAGCTGCTCAATAGCGCTACCTTTCCCTTCCCTCGATATCTGGTGAGATATCCACGAGAGACTGCTATACGACGTTGGTTCACGGATGAACCTTTACCGCTGTTTGGCATGTCGTATTCTGGTGTGAGCATCCTTGCCCTACACTTTATCTGGTGAGATCTATACCAGTTGTGATTCTTTTAATAAATCATCTTGTTTTCACTTGCATTTGGGTCTCCTGTGTATATCTTTGTGACAGAACAAACTGATTGAGATGGACCCAGCAAGTGTTGCAGAGATCCAGAGTGTATTGTCACACAGTTCTGCTCTTATGGACCAACAGGACAAGCAAATGATGATCACTAGTCAGGCCATCCAGGCGTTTGTCAACCAAGTTTCCGAGCTCACCTCTCAGGTACAAAGTTTGAGCTCCGGGCTGAGTTTCATGGCGGATTCACAAGCTCCGCCCACCATGTCACCCTCCTGTCCTGCACAAGAGGAGAATTTTCTCTCTACTGAACCGTGGCTTCCACCACCAGAATGTTATTCGGGGGAGTCTCATTTATGCAGACCATTTTTGGCGAAATGTTCACTATATATTACATTACAACCCTCATCTTTTCCCTCTGAGGAAAGTAAGGTGGCATTTGTTATCGACCTACTGACTGGAAAAGCGGCTCTTTGGGGTACTACAGTCTGGGAGTGGAAACTACCTTGTTGCACTTCTTTTAAGACATTTTCTGATGAACTAAAAACTGTTTTTGATCGAGCAGTTTCAGGCAGACAGGCGGCACGGAGACTTGCTAAACTTCGACAGGACAATCTGAGTGTGGCTGAATTCTCCATTGATTTCCTTACTCTAGCAGCTGAGTGTAAATGGAATGTGGAGGCACAGTGTGATGTATTTTTTCATGGACTAGCAGATTATATAAAGGATGAGATTTACGCTATGGATTTACCGAAGACGTTGGATGGACTCATTGAGTTAGCCATCAGAGTGGACACTCGACTGCAGCAGAGGGGAGTTCACAAAGAGCGACACACACCACACCTAACCAAACAGACTCTTTTTGCTTCTACAGCTCCTGATATCAACTCACTCGACCGCGAGGCTGAGCCCATGCAGATAGGCAGAGCTCGTCTTTCTGGAGAGGAGAGAAGTTGACGTCAAGCAGTGGGGCTGTGCATGTACTGTGGAGGCGCTGGGCCTTTTCTGGCTCGTTGTCTAGTCAAACGCAAGAGTCCGGTCAGGAGTAAGAGTTTTAGGGTTGGTGAGGCCATTTTAAACGAACCCTCTTCAGACAGCACTACATTACCCATAAGACTTTGCACTGAATCTGATGTCCATGACTTTAAAGCGCTCATTGATTCTGGAGCTGAAGGAAATTTCATCGATTCTAATTTGGTTTATAAGCTGAAAATTCCTGTAATTCCTCTTTCCTCACCTATTGCTGTTCACTCACTTAGCGGTATTTATCTTCCTACTATTCTCTCCAGGAACATATTCAGCATGTCAGGCGAGTGCTTCAGAGGCTGTTAGAGAATGGTCTTTATGTCAAGGTGGAGAAATGGGTTTTTCATGCACAGTCTGTTCCTTTTCTAGGGCATATCGTGTCAGTCGAGGGGATGCGCATGGATCCAGAGAAGATTCAGGCTGTGGTAGATTGGCCAACTCCAGATACCCGTAAGGCCCTGCAAAGGTTACTGGGCTTTGCCAATTTTTACCGGCGATTTATTAGCAATTTCGGCCAGCTCTCCGCACCTCTGACCGCCTTGACCTCTTCCAAAACACCGTTCAGGTGGTGGAGCGCGGCCGACACCGCGTTTGCCAAACTGAAGGGTTGCTTCGTTTAAGCCCCCATCTATATAGCCCCTGATCCCTCCCGGCAGTTTGTGGTGAAGGTCGACGCGTCAGATGTGGGGGTCGGAGCCATCCTGTCCCAGCGCTCCTCCTCAGATGGCAAGGTCCACCCGTGCGCGTTTTACTCCCATCAATTATCACTGGCAGAGAGAAATTATAATATTGGTAATCGTGAGTTGTTGGCAGTCAAGCTCGCTTTGGAGGAGTGGCATCATTGGTTAAAAAGGTCGGGGGTCCCTTTTATTGTTTGGACCGATGACAAGAATCTGGAATACATCAAAACCACTAAAAGATTAAACTCTAGGCAGGCTCGGTGGGCATTATTTTTCGGTTGGTTTAATTTTACCATCTCTTATCGACCAGGTTCTAAGAACATCAAACCTGACGCATTATCCCGTCTTTTTTTTTGAAAAAAAAAACGATTCTGGTGGCCAGTTATGGCTCGTGATGTGCGTAATTTTGTCTTGGCTTGTTCTGTTTGTGCAGTTTCTAAGACTTCCAATCCCCCCCCGATGGACTTCTTCAGCCGTTGTTAATGTCTTCGAGACCCTGGTCCCACATCTCGCTAGATTTTGTTATGGGCCTTCCATCCTCGAACGGCAACACGGTGGTTTTAACCGGGGTGGACCGGTTCTCGAAGGCGGCTCATTTCATCCCTCTGCTCAAATTACCTTCAGCCAGAGAGACAACGGTTGCGGTCGTTAATCACGTCTTTCGCATTCATGGCCTCCCGACAAACGTGGTTTCTGACTGGGGTCCTTAGTTTGTGTACAAATTTTGGAGAGAGTTTTGTAAATTATTGGGGACCACTGTTAGTCTTTCATCTTGGTTTCATCCCCAGAGTAACGGTCAGACCGAAAGAGCCAACCAGGATCTTGAACGTACATTGCGTGTCTGCCATGGGCCTCACTCCGTTTCAGTGTAGTTTAGGTTACCAGCCACTTATTTTTCCCAGTCTGGAATCTAAAGTCGGGGTCCCCTCCGCGCACGCCTTTGTTTAGAGGTGCCGTCGCACCTGGAACAGGGCCAGACAGACCCTCTTCCAGGTGGGCGAGTTCACCAAGGCTAAAGCCGATCGTCACCGGTCTACGTTAATCCGTTAATCCGCATACTCCGCCCCCCCCCCGCCGCGTCTCGTAGATGGGGAGACTACTTATTCGGTTAAGCGCATTCTGTACTCAAGACAGAGGGGACATGCTGGGGACATATTGGATCACTCTCTTATCGATGATTACAATCGCCAGGTAGGCTTTTCTGGGAGCGACATGAGGCGCTCCTAGGAGAGGGGGTACTGTCACGTTTGTGGGTCTTTCTGTTTTTCTTGCATGTGTGTGTGGGTGTGGGTGTGTGTGTGATGGAGATAACATTATCTGTGAGAGACTTCACCCCAAACCTGCTTTTCTAATGAACTTTACCGTGGGTAAACTTGACGATTTCCTCGAGAGCTGCTCCATAGTGCTACCCTTCCATCTCTCGATATCTGGTGAGATATTCATGAGAGACTGCTATACGACGTTGGTTCACGGATGAACCTTTACCGCTGTTTGGCGTGTCGTATTCTGGTGTGAGCATCCTTGCCCTACACTATATCTGGTGAGATCTATACCAGTTGTGACTCTTTAAATAAATCATCTTGTTTTCACTTGCATTTGGGTCTCCTGTGTATATCTTTGTGACAGGTACGAGAGCTGTCACTGGGGTGGTACCTTTTCAAAAGGTACACATTTGTACTTGAAGGGTCCATATTGGTACCTCAAAAGTATATATAAGTACCTACAAATTTTAAGAGGAACACTTTTGTACTTTTTAGGTACCAATATGTACCCTTGAGGTAATAATATGGACCTTTAAGGTACAAATTTGTATCTTTTGAAAAGGTACCACCCCAGTGACAACTCATGCACCTTTATTTCTGAGAGTGTACAGTTAATTCGACAAGATAATACTGTGAAATCACAGTAATTGACTTTACATTCTACGGTGAAGTTACACTATATGGCTGTAATTTCACAGTAATTTAATGTAACATAATCACAGTAAATTACTTTGAACTACCTTACGTTAATTTGCTGTGAATTTACATACAGTATTTTACTGTGAAAGTAGGACAATTATTAGCCAGTAATTTACTGTGAATTTAAGGTCTTTTTTTACTGTGTATGGAAAAACCCAACCATTGATTAAAAACTGTAAATTACATTTAATTGGAAAAATTAACCCAATTTTAAGTCAAACCATATTTGACCCAACACTGGGTTACAACAACCCAGCATTTTTGGTGTGTAAAATGTAAAGTTTTTATATAAATATTTTATATATAATAATTCTCAATTCTATAAACATTCTAATATAAATATGTGGGTACAACATTTCTCTCAGTTCTGTTTCTCGTCTTGCTGTTTCTAATCAGTCAATCTAAAATAAAACTTCATAACTTATATCATTATCTTTACAGTTTTTATCTGTCTACACTGCAAAAAATGCTTTTCTTACTTAGATTTTTTATCTTGTTTCTAGTCCAAATATTTAAAAATTCCTAAATCAAGAAGAATTTTCTAAACAAGCAAAACATGTTGTCTTGTTTTAAGAAATAATATGCCAAATTGAAGTGAGTTTTTCCTTAAAACAACTAAAATAATCTGCCAATAGGGTAAGCAAAATAATCTTTTGTCAAAAGGAAAAACAAGAGTATTTAGTTTACCCCATTGGCAGATTATTTTGCTTGTTTTAAGGAAAAACTTACTTAATATTGACATATTATTTCTTAAAACATGACATGATGTTTTGCTTGCCGAGAAAATGTTTCTTGATATAATAATTTTTAGATATATGGACTAGAAACAAGACAAACAATCTAAGTAAGAAAAGCATTTTTTGCAGTGTATATAACTTCAACCTACAATATAAACATTCTTATACAAATATTTAGATACACATTTTAAATGTATCCAAGATACAGTAGTCAACATTTGAAGTGGATCAAAAATATTTTTCAAAATTATCCTATAACCTATATCCTATATAATAATGAGTGTTGTTCAGTAAATTCAGGACAACTTTGAAAATATGTTTTGATCCACTTCAAATGTTGACCACTGTATATGTACTGTATATGCAGTCAAGGCTGACATTTTTCATACACCTGGCAAATTCTGACTTAAAATTATTACTCAAATGTAAATATAAACTATATGTACCCAGCAGACACACAACATCATAAGACGTTAATATTAGGTTAGATTTAGGTCCCCTTCGTCTAAGGACAGTTATTTTGACGTCCAGTAACAACGTGAAATGACGTTGATATTTGGTTGATTTTAGGTTGTGTTAAAAAGTGACCAAGATCCAACGTCAAGCCACCATCTTAAATCTATTTAGTTTATTCATCAAGTATGGCAACTAAAATTCAATGTCTGATAGATGTCATCTTGGTAATGTCCACACAACATCAAGCTGTAACATCATTAGACGTTGATATTTTGTTGTTTTTAGGTTGTGTTGGAAAGTAACCAAAGTGCACATTGGACATTGACATCGGCCTGACGCCAAGCCAATTTTCATTACCAAAGAAACTGCATCGTTCCACAAAGTTGGGGTACAACGTCTCTCTGACGTCATGTGCTTGCTGGATGAAAAAGCTAATGCAAAAGCTAATGTAAATAAAATACATTTATTTTTTGCACAGTGATGCCTCTTGGACATCATCTTATTATCATTTTTTGTCAGAAAAACAAACTTGATGGTTGAATAAAAGTGTCTTGCCAAGGGTATGAATAATTTCAGGCTTGGCTGTATATATATATATATATATATATACAGTCTTTGCTTCTAGTGATTGGTACATTTAATAAAAAAAGAAGAGATTTCCATGTACTGCAGTAAACCATCAAAGGATAGAGAAGACACTATAACAAGAAATATTTTCAGATTTCCTGTGCAGACGATAACATATTCAGCTGATTTAGGCTTCTGGATTACAGTCTTGAAGCAAAGCATGTCAGATCAGATAGTTTAGTGCAATTTAAAGATGACTGGGAACACATCATGCAAACTCATTCAGCACAGTTTTTTAAACATGCAAATAAATGACACCACTGAGTGCAAATCCATTTTTTTTTTGTATTGAATTTCTATTCAGTACTGCAAAAGGCATTTTCTTTTTCCTCACCAATTTCAACAAGCTGCACATTTTTACATTTGGTTTTAAAGTGCAGAGCTCAGATGATTGGGCTTTTCAGCGGCGCTCTTCATTCAATGATTGTTAATTAGCTCTTAAGTGTGGTTTAGTAAACTTTAACATGAGCATGCTCTTTAGGGCAGAACACTGCATTTTTTCAGCAGTCAGACTCATCTGTTAATTATCTTGAATGGCTTCTCACTGTATCGGCGATGGGGACGCAAAGTGACGTCGTGCAGCAGAAGTGCTTTAAAGCTTTTCAACTGCTTTATTGCGGCTCCTCAGGGAGGTCTGTGGCACTCTCCACATGTGCTCGTACACACACACACACACACACACACACACACACACACAC
>CAIGQZ010000427.1:28525657-28536703 GCA_903798205.1 Danio tinwini
AAAAATGGTGAATGAAAACAGATTATCCAATAGTGATAATTGTAACTAGGAGGGCGAATTACAGGGGTGGGAGTGACTGATCCACCTAATTAACGCATGATCCTCCTGAAGGAGTCGAAACAAGATGTGTGGGCGGTCTGCTTTTTTATTAGGGTTAAAGGTTTCCTTTCATCTGTTAATAAAGTATTAATATCAATAAAAAATAATAGATAGTATAAACATACATTTGACCACCCCTATAACGGTTCGTACCATTGTCAAGGCAGGATCGCGCCTTGTTAGTATATGCGGGTGCGGGAACATTTAACGTCAGCCAGCATATGAAACCAGCAGAGAGCATTGATAGACACAGTAAGTGTTTAAAAAGCACCTTTCTTGTGAAATAAGTGTTTGTATCTCCCTACAGCCTAAAAGAAAGGTAAAATTAGCCGTGTAATCTGTATTTTAATAGGCGGCACTTCCCGCACATGGAAGTTAAGTTTGAATTTGTTCCACTGAAGCATGGTATCTACACTAACATTAGCCTACCAAAAATATTTGACCCACCCTATAGTCAATATAATTCGCACACTAATGATAACCTAATTTGTATTTTTAAAAATAAAGTATTTTATTTGAAAGTCTTGGTTTGACAACTCTCAGTAGATGAAATGCTGAGAACAAACAAAGCTGAAGGCCTCATCAAGAAGCACCTGTGAGCTCCTCCAATTACAAGCAGATAAATTCAGTTCGCTGATCAGAGACAGACGAGTGTTAGTGCTTAAGAAAGACCCCTGCACACTGGCATAAAAGACTAAATTGCCCGACCACACAAGAGTATTAGCAGGGGATCCTCAATTCAATCAGAAGCAGCGAGTCAAAGAAAGAGAAAGCACATGGAAGGGTTGAAGTAGTATCCTCGCTCTAAAAAACATCCGTAAATTAACAGTGTTATTTTGGATTCATGGGTTTTCTTCATGTATTTATGCTTTTAATTTGCTTTATGGGATCTTGATGTTTCCTTTAACAACTTTTGATGTAAAAAGTTTGGACATTTTTAACAGTTTGAAGTGATCTATTGACTGGGTTGGTGTTGTGAGTTACGGTACAAAAACATGCTAATAAACTTTTTTTGTTATTTTATAAAGGACAAAATTATTTTTATATTATTTCTTATACAGTATATAATACTCTAAAATGTTAATAAAAGTTACTTTGTGAAACTGTAGAGTTGAATTTTCAACATCAAAAGTCGACAGAACAGAGATGAAGGTCTCTTAATGCAATCCATTACCATAAATAAATGAAATAATTGTGAATCACGAAATACATAACCTGTTCATTAATGGATTTACTTATAGTGTGATTGGCTCTCTTTTCAGTGTAGCTGCATGAGGACTATTTTTCATATTTGATTTACATTTGTTCCAAAACCAAGTGAGCTGACTACAGGGGTCTTTTCAGAAAGGTAGGACACAGTTGCCTTACTGTAGGCCTATATAATTTTGCATTGAATACATTGTTACAGATTAGAACATCGTGTGTAAACTTGACAGAATAAAAAATGATAAAATATACTTTGACTTCAACTTTTAGATTAACTGTTTGTAAAGTTAATCATTTTGATTTTAAAATGTGTATCTTATGTTTCTGACTTTTGATAAAACTTAGGGGAAAAATAAATAAATATGTACTTTATCTTTAAGTAGGTCTCCAACTTTCTCACAGCTGTTGGCATTTTTGCCTCAGTTGCAGTTCTAAACTCAGAATGTGGTGTTTTTATGCCATCTAATTTTGTTCTGCAATATTATAAAAAAGTAATTATGACAATTCAGTTAGTTACATATGCATATAGTTTATTCTAAAAATTTTGTTTATTTCAGAATTTGCTACTTAATTCTAATCTTATTGCTACTTAATTCTAATTTTCCTTTTACGTTTCCCTTTTTCACCATGCAGAAAAATCACAATTTAGATTTGTAGAACTATTTGTATTTTTAGCCCTAGAATTTTGGGTTTATATCTCTTAACTCAAAGTCATTTTGCAATTCTGTTTGAATCCTGTAATATAAGCTTTTCTTCTCCTTTCAATTTTGTCACAAAATAAGTTGGTTTACATTTCATTTTATCCCCGCCACTTAATTTTTACTTTATCCACCTCAATTTGTGTGTCATTTAAGTTTCTCTTAAGTGTAAATTTATATATATATATATATAAAATAATGTTTTTTAAATTCTCCAATATTTTAAATGAAAATTTCCCCCACCCATTATTAATTATTTATACAATATTACAAAAATATATATATATCACAATTATTTTTTTCTTCTCAGACCTTTTTCCTCATAAATGTTAATGTTTGTTTAAAAATATGTTATTTTAAAAATAAATAATTTAGATATGTAAAAAAATTATATTTCTCAATTTCAATTAATAAACATGTATTTGTATGAATGTATGAATTTACATTGTTCTATTACATCATTGTTGTTTATTATTGTTTCTTGTTTTTTCCCCATGGAATAATGAAGGCAACTGTGACT
This sequence comes from Danio tinwini, assembly GCA_903798205.1. Lineage (NCBI taxonomy): Eukaryota > Metazoa > Chordata > Actinopteri > Cypriniformes > Danionidae > Danio > Danio tinwini. The sequence goes on from CAIGQZ010000427.1 coordinate 28,528,181, forward strand.
TTTGTAGATGCTTCTTTTCAAGCAGTTCTGTGAACAAAAGTTTAAAAACTCTAAGGATAAAAGATGCAGATCTTTTATTCGACAGCAGAAAAATGCTTTCATAAAATGGAAAATATAATATGATTTTTTTGACTTATAATAAAACTGTCTATGTAGTTGGTGGTGCACAGAAAGCAAAGCGACTCACTGAGTTTTGTAACAGAGCTTACATTTAAAGGCATGAAAGAAAATCTAAAATAAATCATTTTGTGTTTTGTCCAGCGTCTGACGTGTTGAACTTGACCTTCTGTTAAAACGCTTTGAACCTTCCATTCTCTGCTTCCTCTTTTTACCTCCATATAATTTCTCTCACCCATAATGAGTCTGCCGTTCTGAATGAACTGAATGCACAAACCAGGCCTGGAGGTAAACCAAAATTCCAAACCTTGTTTCTGCCGCACTCACATTTTAGTCTGGATTTGTGGCCTCTGGTTCAGTAAAAATGAGCATGCTCAATCCAATCAAACGGGTGTCCAGTCACAGGTACTGTATCAATATGTGCCTTTTCTACATGGGAGGACTTTCTGACCAAATTTCATGCTTCAGATGTCGAGTTTAAAAGTGGTATGTGCAGAAGAGCAGAGTTTTTCTTTACCACGCTGAAGACACCCACACACTTCACTGAGCCTGTGCTGATTAGTCACGAACCCGAGCCAAAAAAAAAAACAAGAGAGCTGAGAGAGAAAGAGAAAAGGTTAGATTTAAAGATGAGTGATAAAACAGTGCTAATACTGTACTGTAAAGCCGGCTGGAGGTTCACTAACATTGACAACATTAATGCTGACGCAGGCTCTTAATGTCTTGTCTTGCTCGTTATTTTTCAGTGCGTATTTTAGTGTTAGAGGCCATAAACGTGCTCTAATACAGACACAAATCCTAGGCATCGAATAACAGCAACTGCACAATCCACATTATACATTGCTGAGGTGGAAAATAACTTTACTGGTCAGACGGTATTAGAGATAATATTTAGCAATGCTGTGAAAATTGATTAGTTGACTTTTCCAAAAAAAAATAAGTAAATACATTGCTTTTAAAGTGATTAGTTGATTTGACTTAAAATAGTGTGTAAACCTGTTGTTTATTGGTCTAGACAATAGCAAGTTTTCATTTTCCATCAGTCTTGGTAAATGATGCAACTATAGAATAGTCAAGCTTTAAATGGGAAGGTATGAACAAACTGTCTATACTAGATGTCGAATTGGACATTCTAGGTTGGTTCACTTGTATACTGAATAGCAAATCACCACCTAAATGTAATTACTGCCAAGCTGCTCTTACCAATATATTTTGTTGGAATGTGGAAGTTTGAATACAATTAGACAACATTTTTTTTAAGGAGACAGTACTTTAATGGACATTTTTATAAAGGTTCCACCATGAATAATCTTAAATTATTTATCAAAAATTGAACTGAGAAATTATATTTGACTTTGAATATATTTTTTTGTGAATTTTATTGATATTTCTGTTTATATGTATGTCTACGTAACTTTTTATTCTAATGCAAATTTGTTTTCATCAAGTAATATTTTTATGTATATCCATTTTGCCATGAAATAGCCATAAGTTGCTGATGTGGCAATAAATAAATAAATTTATTAGGGATTCTCTGATCAATCGGTCAGAGATTGGTATCAGCCGATAATCATTTCATGACTCGATCTGTACCTGTCAATCTGGCCGATCGCAAGGGTTTGTTTACAAGTTTACACACAGAGGAAGACGCATGTGCGCTCATCAGCTGTGCTACAACACGTGCAGAGGTAAATGATGCGTGGTGGCATAAGTGATCACTGTGCTCTCATCACAGCAGCTAATATATATATATATATATATATATATATATATATTTATATATATATATATATATATATATATATAGTCTATTGGCACGACTCGTGCGAGTGATGGTCTCCTTGTTGCAAGTGCAAGCATTGTATGCCCAGTGTTTTGAGCTGCTGTGACCCGAACGGAGTGATTGCCGCTATTTAGTGTCTCATCCAACCGTATGGCCTCTCCCGGAAGCTTCGCAATTCTCCTGCATAAGCCTCATAATAGTGGCACCATGACGCCCACGAATTAGATAAAATACCCCAGAACTCAGGCGACGAAAGTGAATGAGCAAGAAAACAGATCGCAAAAGGCACAGTGATGTTCTAAGGATTATATTTGTTAGATAAAATGAATAGAGTAGTAGCCTAAAGAAAATCCCCACTCTCTCGTCGAGCTGCTGTAACTATCCGGAGCTGTGATTATAGAGCTGCTGTCAAGAGTAGATGAGCAAATATATTAATGGCCTTGCAAGAACTGAGAGTTCTGTGTTTTTTATAATATTGCAAGTTTACTAAAACCTGGCTGAATATAATATAGAAATAAATATTTGTACTTATTTAATACTATAACTTTTTAATGTATGCTTAGTTATTGTAACAAACAGTAGTTTATATAGGCCTATTTGCTTTTAGTAAAGAAGTAATGTATTAATATATGTGCATTTTATCTTATGCATCTAATAAAGCCTACGCTCAACTTTTTCTCCATTGAGACATGTTGAGTTCTTCCATCATTTGCAATGTTTCTAAATTGCACTGTTAGTCATTTCTTACCATTTTTTATAACATGTTTTATTATTGTCTGTAAACCTGCATCTGACTATTACAAGTCCACACTAAATGGTTATGAGATGTGTTTATGGGATTATATGCAACATAATTTAATCTTATAGGTAAGCAGAGATCTCCACATACTTATCATGCTTTAGATATTATTAAGCTTTAAGCAGCAGAATTGGCCCTCAGCAGTGTTTCCTTTTTTCAGCGGTGGCTGCAGGTTTTTTAGACAGATCTACCAACTATGTATGGCATTATTTCAATGACAAATGTCGTGAGTGCAGTATTACAAGTCAAGATCGCATTTATGTAATACGAGAATGTAAATCTCTCTGCTTGCATGCCGATATTGAAACCAAATATACTGCTCAAGTCCAGATTTTCTTGTGCGCTCTCAAGTAAACGATGCTGAAGTGCGATTAAGTGCGTTAATGTAATGAGTATGTCTCCAACATTTCTCTGATTTGCTAGGAATATTTATGAATGTCTCCAATAGACCTACAGAGCTGAATTAATGCGTCCTGAAGTAAAGTGAAACGGCTATAAACTCCAGCAATATAAAGTCATTGCATGCAGAGCCATAGTCTTTTATCTATAAAGTATAATTATGGAAACTCTGTTCATCTTAACTGAAAGCTACATCGTGTTTACTAGCCTCAAGCATCACTCACCTGTTAGTCAGTCAGTCAGCCAGCCAGCATGTCACCTTAAAGTGTTAAACAAATAACGCACACTACTACAGTTACAGAAAAGTTTGCGCTGTTATAATTCATTTACCTTTTAATCTGTTTTGGTGTGATTATAACCCGCTATAAAAAAAAACTAAACAATGAATGAATGTTTTAAATGAGAAGCTGTAATGTAGCCGTGGCGGGATGAATTTTGGTGTGGCGCCCCGCCATGGAAGACTGAATGTAGCGGAAACCATGCTCAGTATCGACTGATCACCATGACAAGGAATCGGTACTTGATACAGGTATCGTCTGCAAAAATTCTGATGGGAACATCCCTAAAATTAATCAATTAATTAAATGGGAATGTCATTGAAACTCTTTTATGAAATTATTAATCAAGATGCTAATGGTCTAATCGGATTCAATGGTTTATGCTAAGCTAAGCTAAAAGTGCTCCTGCCAGACCCAGAGATTGGCTGAATGGATTCTAAAATGGTAAAACTTACCTGTTTAACTCTAGTGAAGTTAACTCTAGCCTATTTTCCCCCAAAAAGTATAGAGTTCCTCTAATGGTGTATTTTAATGTGGAGAAATTATTCATCAAACTGCTATGAGTCTGATGCATTTTAACTCAAGTACTCTGCCTGGAAGAGGTGTTATGTAAAATGTAAAAATGGGAGGAGCTTCTACATTTGAATTTACATCACATAAACAAAGTGGTGTCCTTCAATGAACTTCAGGGAATTTTTTATGCCTGTTTTTGAATGTTTAACCCATAAATAGCATAGGACACATACTGGTTTAACATTTTGTTTTGCTCTTCATAGGCTGTGACAGTGATGGGTTCCTGTTCTTCAGAAGGCCTTTCTCTCTCTCATTATATCATCTGGACTGCATTCCTATATCCAGTCAAGCCCTGGAAAGAGTTCTTACCTCATCAGCCATGTGATGTCCTGCCGCTGATTCTTGTAGCCCTCATTATGGATGGAATTAGTTCAGTAAACTGAGGCCCGGATTCACTTGTCTATGCAGAGTTAGATTTTGTTTTAGGCTTCAGAAAGAGGTTTCTCCATATCATGCATGCCAGCCATCAACCATCCTAGAGATTGTCATGCCTTGTTGAAGGTGAAGTGTGCATTTTTTTTTACATTTTAATTTCTCCTTTATGAGAGAAATTTTTCTTGCTATGAGCTAATCATTTTATAAACTTTCCAGATGTTGCAATGCTCGTCTGATTGGTCTGAAACAGCCTCATTGGCATAAACCATTGGTGTGACTGAAGCCCTGAAGCAAAGGTGAATATTTTAGCAGCCATGACTGAAAGTATTTTACCCACTATTTAAAAAAAATAAGCATTGTTAAAAATGCATCAAACCTTTAATTAAAATAACCATCTCTGAGATGAGTCATGTTTAAATCAAATCAAAAAACAATTTATTTATATATATTCTGCATTCTAAAATCTCCTCTGGGTTGTTTTAGCCCTATGTTGGGTAAAATGTGACTCTGGACCACAAAAGTAGTCAAGTGAAAACCTTTTTTTGAAATTGAAAATCATACATCACCTGAATTCTGAATGAACAGGCTTTCCATTGGACAATATCTGGCCGAGAGATACAGCTATTTGAAAATCTGGAATCTGAGGTTTCAAAGAAACCAAACTACTGAATAAAAACTGCCTTTAAAATTGTCTTAGTGAAGTGCTTAGCAGTTCAATATAGTTTTGATTTTTACAGTAGAACATTTATCAAATAAATTCATGAAAAACGATCTTTTACTTAAATCATTTTTGATATAAAAGCAAAAACAATACATTTGCACTACAATGTATTTTTTTTACATATACTAGTGCAGTTTAAGACATTTTTTTTTGTTTTGTGGCCCACGGTCACACATATGGACAAATCCAATAGTTTAGGTTAAAATTAGGTTTACAATTTAAATACATTTTTAACACACTGTTTGAATTTGACCATACTTGTACTCAGGGCTTGACATTAACTTTTTTTGATCACCAGCCACTGTGGCTAGTAGTTTTCCAACGTTACTGGCCACTTGGCATGTTCACTAGCCACAATTTTGTTGTTGGGAAAATATATTTTACATGCATAAATTTGACTTTGGCATCCTACAATCACTTGATTTAAACTGTGTAATGTCCACATGCCTCTTCAATCATTTCACTTTTTTGCGTGTTGGGACCTTGCTCAACGAGGATAAGCAAATGTGTTGGGTTTCATAGTGTCCCATAGCAATTAGTTTTGTTTCACATGACTTTTTAGGGCTCAACACTAAGAATGTATCCATTGTCTCTCTGGCCACACCAAACTAATTATTTCCCTGCCACAACATTTAAATAATGTGTAAAAACAAGCAAAATATAACTTTTTATTCAACAAAAATGTTCTTAAAAAACAATTGACATTTCAAAAGAAATATTTTCTTTATCCAGAACTATACACAGTAGTCTGTCTTGGCTAAAGGTCCCAGATCACCAGTTAACTATATATAAATGGAGAGTTAATCTCATATTAAAGCAATGTTATTGTAAAGGATGATAATTCAACCATATTAATAAAAATAACTGTAAGCAAAAGAAAACATGTGAAAAACATTCCATGTGTAATAATGAAGGGATGATCACGCACATACGATTAACGTTAGGCTCAATTATAATATGTTCAAATAATGGTTTAAGCAAAGGCGACAACTGCTGCAGCTTACAAAAAAATCTAATAAAGCAGCAGGACAGTGGGTGCACGAGCACTGTTTTTTTTCCCAGTCTATTTCAAAGAGAACCGATCACACCGATTTAATTTGTACAATTAAGTACGATTTGTTCATCCCCCAATGATGGTTGGGTTTAGGGGTGGGGTTGGGTATGCCACGCCTCCTTTTTAAAATCATACATTTTGCGAATACGAATTAGCCACTCAACAGACAAAATGTAAAATAGTTACGTTTCCTTGTGAGATCAGGCTGGATATACCTATTCTCTTAATGAGTAATGGGTGTGTTTTGGGTATAATGTGCAATAAACCTCATTTCACACACAATTAAAATCCAGTTGTGCTTTCTCTGTGGAAGATTTTTTTACAAATGGTGGAATTTGCAAGTGCAAAGACAGAACGCTTTACTGCAAATAGGTAATTCTGATACATGCAATTACTATTAATTTTTGACATTTTGTAATTCAGTTTTTAATATTTGACATGTTTGTGTGTTGCTGCACGGCCATATATGGGTTGCCTATACTGTAGGTGCCTCGTACTAATGTACCCTTTACTGACTTTAGTCCAGGTTTAGCTGGTCAGTGACACAATATATTTAAGTTGCCTCAAAATACGATTCATTCTTAGACTAGCACCCCTTGGGGGAACATAATATTACAAAGGGATTTATTATTTAAGCAACGTGCCACAGGATGTGAAACCAGCAAAAAACTATTGCGTCACACCTGCTGTCACATTGCACGGGTTGTATTATAGGGCCCTAAATCAGTATATTAGAACAAGCCTTTTAAAAGGAACCGTTGAAGATAGACTGGCCAATGAAACTAACCATACATGTTGAATAGCTAGTTCTCAACAGTTGGAAGGTAGAATTGTTTGTGAAGATTTTGTTTATGCAATTATACACACTTCACTTTAATATCTGCTTCAGTGCATCTTCATTTTTGTTTATGTCTTTTGTGCTGCATACACTTCTTCATTGCCCAGGCAACTTTCTTCGGTTACATAATGTAACCACATATGCAAAGACATGCTCATACTCACCCAAACAAAGCTGTGTATGTATGTGTGCTCTGGTGAGTCAGTGTCTGTGCAGGAGCTCTTCAGGTATGCAGCCGCACAAGCCCTCATAATTGCATTACTTTTACACTCAGGACAGTAAAATGATCTGTGACATTTTCTGCCCATTGGACAGACCATCACTGCTGAACTTTAACTTTCAGCATAATAAATTATTATATTAGTCATACAGGAGTGGTAAGAGGGGGAGCCAGTGGGATTTGCATAACTCTGTTTAATAAATTATTTATGATTTATAATAACTTTTTCCCAAGTCATCAACAAACACAAGTGGTGTCTGCTAAGCAAAGGATTCCAATAAGTACCTAATATGTTAGCACTCTATACTTGCAGATAATACACTCAAACAGTTTAGAAATTATAGGTTGCTTTAACACAAATTTAAGTTTGTTGTATATGGACGCTTAATATGGACATTTGTTTTTATGAAATTTTTAACCCACCAGTTGGGTTTGTACATATTTTTCCAAAATGTATATATATATTTTTTTTATGTTGATAGTGCATTTAACATTTTTAAATTGATTAATAAAACTTTATTTTGATGGTCCATTTGAGTATTAGTAGACTGTCTGCTTAATATCTGTCTGTTAAATATACTACTCCTTCAACAGACATTTAACTGACTAGAAGAAACTTTGCAAGTACGTCAACTTACACTAAGCCTAACCCCAACCGTAATGGTCTACTTATAATCTAACGAGAATTAGTTGGCATGTAGATGCAATGTAACATAAATTCAATACACGGACCATCAAAATAAAGTGTGAACCAATCGTTTACATGAAGTTCCAGTAAACTGAAATATATATTGGGATTTCCAAAATAGTTGTCAGTCAACTATGTTTAGAGGAACGTACTGTAGAAAAGACGTAGTAATAATGTAATCTAAAAATGCTGCGTTCATACCTGTCAACTCTCCCGTTTTTCCCAGAATTCTCCCATATTTTACAATTCTATCCCCCTATCATCCCGTAAAGGTATTTTCCCATATTTCTCCCATATTTTTAATCTTTCTATGAAGGGTGGCAATAAACATTAAAGAGCTGATCATCCCTACAGTATATGCAACTCATACCGCCAAACTATCAGGGGACACTTCCTTGCTCTTAAATCCAAATCTGTTCTGTGCTTCCATTTTATTTAGGCATGAAAATACTTTGAAATAAATATTAAACGGCAAGATTCACTTTCTCTTCATTACAGGCATCAAAATAGTCAGTTCGTGTACTGGTGCGTGACTGTCAGATGCGCTTCATATTGATAAATACACAATTTCCCAAAAGGATTCTGTACATGTGATTTGATGCAGAGCAAAAGTGGACGCTATAATAATATAAATAATAATAATAATAATAATAATAATAATAATAATAATAATAATAA
>CAIGQZ010000427.1:28536713-28550571 GCA_903798205.1 Danio tinwini
AATAATAATAATAATAATAATAATAATAATAATAATAATAATAATAATAATAACAATTAAATATGTCTATCCTTTTTCTTTTAAACGCAACAAATTTTGTCTTGAATGAGCATAAAAAGTTAGCAAAGCAACTTTCATTATGAATCTGTGCAGTGTACCCCTTATTTTCACATCCCAATGTTGACCGGTATGGCTGGGTTGTTTCAACATAAACTGATTAATATATATGACAAACCCAAACATTGATTTATTTAAATTTGGTTCTAGAATTTTAATTATCCCATCAGTTGGTTGGTTTTGTCCATATTTTACCCAAAATTCAGTTGAATTAACCCAGCGTTTTTATAGTGTTTTAAAATCGCATTGAAGGTCACTGTAGATGGGTTGAAAATAGTAATTGCATTTATCTTAACTTGTGCATTTTCAACTGTAAAAATAACTAAGAATTTACACAGGTATATTCTTTAGCATTTTATTATGTTTATAAGTACACTTAAAAAACATTAAATCAACAACTTTTCCACAAGGAACAACCAATAGTTAAAAAAACCCTTAATTCTTTTGCAAGCATATAGCAACACCCTAGCAAACACTGACAACACACCCTATTAATGTGGGTGAGTAATCATTTACTCACCCTTCACTTGTTCAAAACCTATTTCTTCTGCTGAGCACAAAAGATATTTTGAAAGATGCTGGTTGCTGGGACCTATAAACTTCCATTGTTGTGGTTTTCCTACTATGGAAATTGATGGGTCCCAGCAACCAATATTGGTCAAAACATCTTATTTTGTGCTTAACAGAAGAAAGAAACTCCTGAAGGTTTAAAACCACATTAGGTGAATAAATTAGGCAATTTTCAGTTTTGAGTGAACCTTTCCTTAAATGCCTAATACAGATCAGTAGTTCATGAACTTGCATAATAACGAAAATAATTCCAAACAATTTGAAAGCACATTAACTAATAATCTGCTACACAATCGGCAATGTAATCATGTTTGTTAATGTTCTTAATGTATGAAGTTTTAACCTTTGTTCTGATCCTTTTTCTGACTGTGTGAGTGTTTGATAATGAGTGTTCGCAGAGAGGGAAGATGAGCTGATTGATCTGTGTAGCATTAAATGAAAGCTTGTCGTCAACAATAACCTGAAGCCGCTGCACAGTCAACCTACCTCACAGAAGCATCTGGTTAAAATGCAGAGCACTTAATTCCTTATGACGGGACATGTTTACCATCACATTATGGCATAAAAGAAGACCCCCACCCCCCCATACATAACAGCTGATTTCATAATTCCACAAGTCGTTAACCAACGCAGCATTGTTAATTTTTCAACGCACCCCGCTTTGAGGCATATTTTCATGCAATTTTCAACGTAGGCGAATGATTAGCTGCTTTGATAATTACCAAATAATTCACATTCCAGATAATTAGACCAAACAACCCTGTGAGCAAGAGAATTCATTAACAATCTTCACCTCTGATGCTTCGTTTGAAAGGCATATCACACATTTCATCTCTCTCGTGGCACTCATTTATAAGACGCTTCGAATATCATCACACTCTGATTAGCTTTCTGAACGTTTCTTAGATTTTGTGGAGGGAGGAATCTTTGTTTTTTCTTTTATCCATTCCATAAGGGTTATTTACATTTCATTGCTTGTTTCTTAGCCTGTGCGATGTGATTTAATAGAGAGAGTTCACTCAAAAATGAAAATTTACTCACTACATCTACTCAGCCTCAGGTGGTTTCAAACCTTTGAGTCATTTTTTTTTTTTTATCTTGAACATTTCTTTTATCTTGAAGAAATCTGGAAACCCCAGTAGCCATTGACATACAAAGAAAAAATAGTATTCTAATAGGAAAAACTATTGAAGCTATTGTTTCCAACGTTTTGCTAAACATTTACACTTTCAACCCAGGCTCATTCAACTCAGGCTCAGGGATATGTGCAAAGGCTACATTTTTCTATCTTTTTCTACATTTCTCTATTCTGCTTCTGTTTTTTATGTTTTGTCAGTTTAGTGGCCAATTCGTATAAATTCGTACGAGCTCAGTCATATGAAAATGTAAGATTTTAAAAAGGAGGCATCGCACCCAACCCCACCCACCCCTAAACCCAATTGTCATTGGTGAATAAGCAAATCATGCTAAATTTACAAATGAGATCGTACAAATTAATATGTATTAGCTACTAAATCAGAAAGTTACGAATTGCTGTGAAATTGTAATGGCCAATCTCAACGTCTTTCTCTTAAAATTGTCCTACCCCATGCCTAAACCCAACCGATAGGGTTCAAAAGCAAACTGGAAGAGAAAAGCCATCCCAACCACATTTTTTACCATGATTTCACCCGGCTTTTTGTGGGAGGGTTTGTTTTTAACCTGGTTTCTAGGACCACCCTTCACCAGACTCGAACCCTGGTCACATTCTGCTTCCCCTCCCAAGTCTAACACCATACATGTTGAGTGACTTAGCAAACCGGTCATGCTGGAAAAGCTGTCCATACACTCAAAAAAAATTATTAATATGATTTTTTTCCCTTCACTTCATCAATTGTTGAAGTTTGTTTCTCACCACTGGCTTGCTTGGTTTGGGACTTGTGGAGCTTTGCATAGAGGAATTTACTCTTAAGTGTTTGGACTTTCAGCAGTGAAAATTAAACCACACTGAAATGAACTAAACTGAACTTCAACTCTGAAAACTGGACTGACACAGTTTCAATTTACTAACTTCTGCTTTGTTAAGCTTATGTTAAGCTGCTTTGACACAATCTACGTTGTAAAAGCACTATATAAATAAACATGAATTTGAATTTGCTAAATATTTTTAAGTTAACTGGTTGCAAACAATTTATATGAGCTGAATTTAAACAAACAAATTAAATTTAGTAATGTTCATCTTATTTTGTTCAAATTTAGCCTATATAAACTGTTTGCAGCCACTCACCTTAAAAAAAAAAAACTTGTAAATCCAATGAAACATTTTTTTCAGTATTCCGAGATAAGCGGTCAGCGATACTGCTCCATAGTGCTTGTTTTACATACAAAATGCAGTCATTACGTACTTCTGTGCACATATTTCTTAGTTGTCGAAATGTAGCCCTGGGCACGTATTCCCAATGAGTCTTTGTTATTTTCTTTTTTTTTTCAGCAGAAGAAATTCAGACAGGTTTGTGAAGTGAAGGCTGAATAAATTATAATGTTTTATTTTTTTCCAGTCATTCACCCTTTACTTGTTCCAACCTTGTTTGAGTCTCTTTTTTCTGCTAATAAACCTGAATGAGTTTTTCTTCTTCTGTTAAACACACAAGTAGATCTTTTGAAGAAAGCTGAAAACCTGTAACCAGACTTCGGTATACAGTATGTTTTTTTCCTAATATGGAAGACAAAATGTTGTCTTTTGTGTTTAGCAGAAGAACGGAATCATTGAGGTTTTTAACCACTGGAGAGTGAGTAAATAGCAAGTAAATTTCCATTTTAGGCGAATGATCCTCTTAAATTAAATCTAACTTTATTGATCATGTATTGTAAAATATGTACTCCTTTTGTAAACCACACAGATCGATTTACAATAAGAATTTGCCAGTTATAATCTCACTGTTAGGACTCATACTGTGATCTTTCATGGTCTGGGTCAGCAAATTATGCTGTATTTGCAAAAAAGTGCAGATGTGGGTCAAAATGTGGGTTGCGTCCGAATGTGTCCTTTGTGATCAAAGAAAAGGGTGTGAATCAACATCATTGGAAAGAGTTGCACATGTGCTTTAAAAAACAAAAGGCGAGGTTAGATGTATATGATCAAGATCCATTGACTGTAAAATCAGGTTAGTGCTATGGTGGATTGTTGATTGTGTCAAAAGTATTTTTAAAGGGGTCCTAATATGCTTTTTTTTTTACTTTAATTTGTATTGTCAGTGTTATCACTCAATTGAATGGGCCTTATAAGTGGTTATCAGCTAATAGATAAGGGTCAGTAGGGGCTTTCTGTGCTTATTGGTAGGCTCAGGAGGCTGTTTTCATCCATCCACATGATTAATCAGCTATACTAGTAAAGAAGACCCCAGATCCAGATATGTTTTCACATTAATGTGACTGTTGGGTTTAGGGTTGGGGTAGACGTTAATAAAATACAATTAATGGGAAATTTTATAAAATAATATAAATAATTCTCATGGTTTATCAGCTACTAATAGAGAAGACTCCAGATTTAGGTCTGTTTTTACATTACTGTGATGGTTGGGTTTAGGGTTGGGGTAGGGGTGGACGTTAATAAAATTTAATAGAAAAGAAAAGAAATGTAATAAATAATATGAATAATTCTCGTTAACTTCCGCAGCTGTATGTGATCTATAGCTGTTTAAAGGTGTGAATGTATGATAACAGCCTTCTAAGCCTATTGGTCCATATTTATCAGCTGACAACCACTGATAACGCTCACTCAATTGAGTGATAATGTTAAAATTGGCTGGTAATGTTGCTGTTTGAGGAGAAAAATTATTTCCAAAGCTTAAAAGTTTGTTTATTAGCATTTATGTTTACAGAAATAACCACACGTTTTGTGTGATTTTGACATAATCTTGTCAGTTTTTTTTCTAACACAATCTCACAGCTATTCGTAACTTTTTAGTTTTAGTGGCTAATTTGTATGATCACATTTTAATACAATTTGCTCATCCCCCAATGATGAGTACACGCCTCTATTTAAAATCATACTTTTTTTTATATGAATAAAATCATAAATTCATATTAATTGTCCATGTTTCTGACAATATGTAAAATAGTTACGATACCTTGTGAGATTGGGTTATTTTTTCAGTTTATATAAAGGAGAATTAGTTGTCTTACATTTGGCATTCTGTGTGTATCTTGTGCCTCTAAACGTTCTGAAGTTCAGAAAACCATATGCCAGGTGTACATTGTGACATAAAGCAAATCTTTTCAATATAAAAAAAGACAGAGAGAGAAAAAAAATCCCAAATGTGAATTAATTGCATTTCCATCGATTTGTTAGAGCGGCTGACTGTGGGATTGGTAACCTAGTAACCAACAGTAAACAAAGCAAGCACAATGGAGGCAGCTGATTGGTCATGTGGGTATAGCGTTTGCAACTATATAGACCATTTTGAGGTATGGAAACCAAAGCAATGGTCCCTACGTATTTCCTGTTTTACATTTTTTTTATTTCTATAGCTTCCAAGAATCCAAAAAGAGCCACATATTGATAATGTTGTAATAGCTGTTTCACCATTAAGCTATGATTGAATTGCCTCTTGTTACAGTTAGGAAATAGTTTGATAACAAGCAGGAAATGTTCATGGACCAACAACATGACCACATTGAAATAGTCTATAGAGTTTGTTCAGCAAATGTCACCCATTATTTGCATTAACTATCTCTAATATGTATTAACTATCTCTAATTATTTGTATTAACAACATAATTATTTGTATTCAGCACAGAACAAATTTAAGCAAGCATAAAAACCTTTTTTATTTGTAATATCCATCACTCGTTTCTCACGTGATACTAAAATGCACATTAACAAGATTGTAATCCAGCTACTGAGTACAAAATAAGAGAAAAAGGTCTTTTTGGTTATTTGAATGCATGTTAATACGAAATGGAGACTGGGCCTTACAAAATTATACCATTGAATTACAAAATGCTTTTTAACATGTTTTGTACTTAAAGCACATACTGTAAATAAGTGTGGCAAGATTGTTTATAATGAGCTTTATAATGGTAATGACAATGAAAAAAAAAAAACTTGCATTACACAGAAAATGTAAGTTTCAGGCCTCATCAGTAAATGCAAACTTTCACAGAAGCCTTTAGCATTTGTTTTGCTATTTTTGTTTCATCTTCATAACTCGAAACTGTGCTCCACATATTTCACCTCTTCCTGGAGTTTCCTTTCACAAAATGTTGTGAATGAAAATCGCACATCGTGCAAAAAAAACAAAAGATGATAAATGGTTGTGTACATTTTGTACAGTGATATTTCTATAGTTTTTCTACTCTTGTAAACTCTCAGTATTTATAACAGCAGATGTCATGAATGTCAGCTCTGGAGCGCTGCAGGCCTTGTTACCAAATATGTGTTTCTGCTGTGCCGCGTTTTGGTCAGGTTCTACTTTTTCCTGAGAAATAAAGACTTATTTATCAAAAAGCAGTGATTTATTATGTTCTTGCATGACTTTTGACAAGCGTGATTAAAGGGCTGAACAAGAAAATTATGAACTTGCATGGAAAGACATCAAACCATTAAATTAAGGGACTGCATTTTCAAAATTTCTGCATTTATTGGATTTATTAAGCATTGGTTTGAGTAAAATGCTAATATATGTTTTTGTCTATAAATGTCTAATTACATTTCATCCAAATATCAAATTAAATTTAGACCATTTTATTTATTTAATTTTATTTTTATTTATTTTTAACCCAAAAGTTCCAGTGGGTCAAAATTAGAAATGCATTTATTTGTTGAGAATTAAAAATCAGGGTTATTTACCAAGCATTGATTTCTTAGCTCTTCTAAAGTTGAATTGTTGGTATTGTGTTTTTTAAAATTGAATGTAAATAAGACTGAATGAAACATGATGAAGGGTGTCACTGTGGCACAGCGTGTAGCACAATCGCCTCACAGCAAGAAGGTCACTGGTTTGAGCCCCGGCTGGGTCTGTTGACATTTCTGTGTGCAGTTTGCATGTTCTCCCTATGATTGTGTGTGTTTTTCCTGTATGCTCCGGTTTCCTGCTAAATTGGCCATAGTGTATGTGTGTGAATGAGTGTGTGGATGTTTCCCAGTGATGGGTTGTGACTGAAAGGGCATATGCTTTGTAAAACATATGCTGGATAAGTTGGTGGTTCATTCCACTGTGGCGACCCTTGATTAATAAATGGACTAAGCCGAAAAAGAAAATGAATGAATGAATGAAACATGACTACTGAAGTTATAAAATTGTTGTGCTTTTTTATTTTTTTGTATTTTTGTGAAAACAAAATGCATCGCAAGAATTCAATGACAAGGGTATTTTCATTTTTTTTTAAACAAAAATTGTCTTATCAAAACTGAAACAATGGGACAAATAAACAAAAAAGAAAATACAATAAAAAATAAACCATAAAAAATAGAGCTTATGTGGGCTAAAGGAGGGGGATGTTGGGGGGATACACTCTTCTCAATATAGATTATTAAAGGATCCCATGTTTTGCAAAAATATAACATTTTATTTGTAATGTGCCTTTCCTAATACCCTAGCAATAAAACATTGCTAGTCCATAATAGCCGTCCTAATGAAAACACTACACAACAGCAAGCAACTATGAAATTATAACTTAAAAAGCTTCAGGAAAAGGGTGTGTTTTGAGAGATTTCCTAAAACCCTCAAATGATATTAGACATTTCAAATAGGAAAAGGCAGATAACTCCACAACGTTTTCTTGATAAGGTTGGTCCTTTGAAGAAAATATATTTAATAAATTCAGTTTTTAGATCACTAAACCACAGTGGCAGTTTAGGTGGCATTGATTTCCACTCTGGAAAACTTCTAGCTACTGTATTAATGTTACAAAGACCAAGTCATTTTCTTTTGTCTTTATATGCATGTCATCATTTGTGACACCAAAGAAATACATTTAAGGTGAATTTTTTAAAATAAAAATATCGAAGATCAATATTTGGGTATAGTTTTACGAGTTTGATTTTGTTATAGAGAAGACAGTATTTTCATCCAAACCGACATTGTACTTATTTAACAAAAAAGTATGTTTGGAAATTGCACCAAACATATTTAGAAATTGAAAGATAATAACATTTAAGTCAAGCCAAAATATTGGAAAAAAAGTTACAACCTACAAAATTTCAACTACATTTTAAATTTTTGTTGCTTCTTGATTTGTCCTCTTTTTTTTTAATTTGTATTTAATATTTTTCTATCACATAAATTTGCGTGTACTAGTTTTTGGACTGTTATTGTAAGTTATTTTATTAGATAAGCTCCAGATTTGGCTTCAGTACTGACTAATCTAATGTATATGCACAAATATAATATTGTATAGCTTCCTATTAAAAATCTAAATTTAAAAGATAGATTTGTGAGGGGTGTACTTATGCTGAGCACTGTATATGCATGTTCTCACTTATGACCCCAAAAAGACATTGCTGGTTTAGGGTGAATTCTTAAATTAAATACAACATTTAAAATCTCAAATAGTAAAGCTCAAAATGACCACAACTGTACAAATGTTTAGTACATGACCAGAACATATGAATTAGGTCTGCCATGTATTAACACAATAACATGTTATATACGTTATATTTTTGTATAGTTTAGTCAGTTTAATTTTGCTATAGTGAATACAGTAAAGAATTTTCATCTAAATAAACATTGTATTATTTTGTAAAAAAAACATAAAATAAAGAACAAATGCTCTAAATGAGAATTTTATTTTAAATACGGAAGAAATATCATCAGAAGTTTGCAGAATAAAACCAAAAATTAACCATTTTTACCAAAAAAAAAAACAAAATTACAATATTAGAATAATTTTTTTTTCGATACAGAACTCAAGCCCCGCCCATCTGCTACGCACGCAGACCCAGGAAAATTTAACCCCTCAGCCCCGCCCACAAACACTGCAGATCCCGGTCGAATCATGTCATGAAGATTCTGTGCTCTAAAGTGTGAGGGAAAGTGTTATTTTTCCTACCCAAACATGTAAAGAGGCTGTGAAGAGTCAGTGGGTGAAGTTTATTTTTGCAAAAATACCTCAGCATTATAGCCACAGCCTGGTGCTGTGTTACTGTCATTTTTCTGACAAGTGCTTCACCAATCTACATGCTTACAACGGGGTTTCATCGGCCGTTTGTTAAAGGAAGGACCAGAAAAGGCTATTGATGTATGGGACTTTGTCAAAGCTTGTCAGGAACTTTACAGTACACCATTCATGGATCAGTTTCTTCCTTCATTTCACAAGTCTAAGTAACTTGTGCGATTAAAATGGTTGCCTCCTTGCTTTCTCTAGCTTACAAATTATGTATTAAATTGTGTTTTGTTATTTGTAACCGCTTGTATCTGGTTAACTTTTTAGAATCTCATATCTAAAACCACGTTGAAAATGTGACGCGTGCTGCTTTGTTTACGGATTTAAATGCATTTGTGAGCTCACGATCCACTGCCGTTTGTCATTGCTATGGCCACCGTCAGCTGTTCCTACACACGTGCGGCGGTCAAGTTTCAGAATAGTTTAGCTTTTGCCACTGTGTGGAGTAATACTGAATGTGTTTAATGCACCCCTGCATTGAGCTCACACATACACTATGCACTCTGACTACTTCAAAATTGTTGATAAGCCGTGGTGGGCATTTCTCTCTGTCTCATGCTGAATGCAGTCGACCAATCACAACAGACTGGGTCATCAGATCAATCAGCGCAGATTAGCATCGCTTTAAGGAGGGGTTTGGGAACAAACAAATCGCTAAACGAATCATATGGGAGTTGTTGAGGTAGGTAAAAATAAATGCATATTATACTACAATCAAAGTGTTTTTTGACCTTGCATGCATATCAGACTGTTGTTGAAGACCCCCAAACCAAAATATGATCCTTTTTAATGCATAATAGAGGCTCTTTAAACCATCATGTTTTATCTTAATTTTATAAGTAAGCTGTTTTAAGTCAGTTGAACATAATATAAGTTCAATGGACTCATTTAAGGACAAAAAATTAAAGGCAACCAGGAATTTTTTTTACAGTGTAGATTAGTCACATTACACTCAAAAAATGACTTGCAGCTTGTTTAAACTACTTATTTAATATTAGTTGAAACAAGAATACATTTATTGAGGGGGACAACTTAATTGTTCAATGTTCAATCTACTTCAATTTGTAAAAATGGTTAAGCTAACTTAATAGATTTGTGTTGGGACAATGAATCTACAGTAACATACTGGTAAGCAGTTTGTACTGTTAATCATTTACAGCAAAAATAATTTACATTTACAGCGCCATTTGTCTTACTGTATATACATTTACAGAATTGTATGTTTGTCTTTACTGTAAAATATACTGTAATTTTCACAATGCAACTTTAAAAAAATACAGTATCATATTGCCTGTCCTACAATAAAATAGTTCATATTAGTTAAATACTGTGTAATTGAAAAAAATAGTTAACAGTGGACAACATGATGGAATTGTGTGGAACCCATCATTTTTTACAGTGTATAAATACATATATACATTAGGCTGAGTTTAGCAAAACATGCCTGTTCTGATGTGGTTAACCATCATTTTTGTTTGAGCTCTGCATACGAAATCCTGCATGAAAAGATCTGAGGAAAAGAGAGATGAGAAAAGAAGCAGGTTTACCGTATACTGGCCCAGTAAGGGGTGTGAGTCATAACTTGCCTCCAGAAATTATTAATCTTCCAAATTTCCGCCCTTGTTCTGATATTGAAATTAGATCATTAATGCAACATAATTCCTGTGAAAATGACCAGGGCCACACGGTTTCATTTGGAATCAACAGACACAGGCTATTTTGCCCGTCGGCTATATATTAAAAAGCAGAAAACAATTTTCCCCAGCAGATCTGTTTCGACCCTGATGTTTATTAACATGATTCAGCCCTATTTGCATGTGTCTCTGTAATACATGCGCATTTGGGGACTTTGCCATATTGCACACTTCCTCTCACAAATCACAAAAGAATATCTTTGTTGTGTTTCTTTGGTCAAAAAAGGCTTTGCAATATTCAAAAGCAGGAAGCAAAGGATATATTCTGTATCTGAATGTACTATTGTTTCTAATTTACAAATAATAGACTGTATATCAAAGTGATCCGTATACCTTTACTATACACTCAGGCATTACTATACATTCAGACATGCCTAATGTTTAAATGTCAGGCCAATTACACTCACCAACCACTTTATTAGGTACAACTTACTAGTACCGGGTTGGACCCCTTTTGCCTTCAGAACTGCATTATCATTAGTGGCTTAAATTCAACAAGGTACTGGAAATATTCCTCAGAGATTTTGGTCCATATTGACATGATAGTATGACGCACTTGCTGCAGATTGGTTGGCTACACATTCATGATGCAAATCTCCCATTCCACCACATCTCTATTGGGTTGAAATCTGATGGTGGAGGCCATTTGGGCCTACAGTGAACTCATTGTCATGTTCAAGAAATCAGTGTAAGATTATTTGTGCTTTATGACATGAAAGTAACCATGTAGATACGTACACTGTATTGTTGACATCATGCTCAATTGATACTAATGGGCCCAAAGTGTGCCAAGAAAATATACCCCACACCATTACACCACCACCACCAGCCTGAACCGTTGATACAAGGCAGGATGGATCCATGCTTTCATGTTGCTGATGCCAAATTCTGACCCTACCATCCGAATGTCACATCAGAAATTGAGATGCATCAGGCCAGGCAACGTTTTCCCAATCTTTTATTGTCAAGTTTTGGTGAGCCTGTGCAAATTGTACCCTCAGTTTCCTGTTCTTAGCTGACAGGAGTGGTTGTAATGAGTGGTTATTTGAGTTATTGTTGCCTTTCTATCAGCTCAAACCAGTCTAGCCATTCTCCTCTGGCATCAACAAGGCATTTGTGCCCACAGAAATGCCATTAACTGGACATTTGCTCTTTATCTGACCATTCTCTGTAAACCCTAGAGATGGTTGTGCGTGAAAATCCCTGTAGATCAGCAGTTTCTGAAATACTCAGACCTGCCGGTCTGGCAACAACAACCATGCCACGTTCAAAGTCACTTAAAGGTGCAGTGGGTCTGCACTTCCACAATGCTAACAGCTTAGCATAAATCTCTGAATCACAGTCCCTCCCCTGCCGTCCAGAGCAACACCTCTTAAAACACGAGCACGCGCACCTTAAAGATGACAGCAGAACCCTCTCTCATGTGTTAAAAGCGACTAGTGCTTGTCCGGCGTCGTGCAAGAATTACACATTACTAAGCTATACTGACATGCTATTTCAGAGCGAATATTCAGAGTAGCATGGTAAACAATACAGGGAGAGCAACACAGGTCGTCATTGTTCAAAAATGAACCAATGTGATGTCAATATAAAAGCAACTTCACCTCAGTAAAGCAGGCTAGGTGGAATAGCACTATTTACTTGTGTTTTGTTGTTAAACTAAATAAAATCTACATTAGCCCGACTCTTTTTAATTTAATGAAAATTGAGTTGCAGCCATGTGATTTGGCTGATTAGAAATTTGCGTTAACAAGCAGTTGGACAGGTGTACAAATGACCAACAAGTCATCACAACAAGGTTGTTTATGCTCATTTGACTTATTAAAATGCGTTGCTGTGTTTCATCTTATTATTTGTTGTTTCAGTTGGAATGAGATGAAGGTCAAAATAAGAATCAGTTTTATTGCCAAGTGTGCTTCACACACACAAAGAATTTGTTTTGGCAACAGAAGCTTCCAGTGTACATAAAGTAAAAAGTGACAACACAAAATTAAATACAAGAAAGAAAAGGCATTAAACATTAAACAGAGATGCAGTTAGTCAAAAAGATCTGGATGATGAGTTGTAAGTACAGATATGTTATAAATATACAGGTTATAATAGCTGTGTACAAGTGCGTATGAAAAAGTATTGCACGTTTATTGCACAGTAGGGGAATATTTAACTGTTCATGAGGTAGATGGCCTGAGGAAAGAAACTATTCCTGTGTCTGGCTGTTTTTGTGCTTGGTACTCTGTAGCGCCGACCAGACGGTAACAGTTCGAACAGGTAGTGTGCTGGGTGTGAGGCGTCCAGAGTGATTTTACGAGCCCTTTTACTCACTCTGGAAGAGTACAGTTCTTGAAGTGTGGGAAGGGTAGTGCCAGTGATTCGTTCAGCAGTCCGGACTATTCGCTGTAGTCTACGGAGGTCGGTTTTGGCAGCTGAGCTGAACCAGACGGTGATTGAAGTGCAGAGGATGGATTGGATGACAGCTGAGTAGAACTGTACGAGCAGCTCCTGTGGCAGGTTGAACTTCCTCAGCTGACGAAGGAAGTACAGTCTCTGCTGGGCTTTCTTTACAATGGAGTCTATGTGAATGTCCCACTTCAGATCCTGAGAGATGGTGGTGCCCAGGAACCTGAATGACTCTACTGCAGCCACAGTGCTGTTCATGATGGTGAGTGGGGGGAGTGCAGGGGGGTTTCTCCTAAAGTCCACTATCATCTCCACTGTTTTGAGCGTGTTCAGCTCCAGGTTGTTGTATCTGCACCATAAAGCCAGCCGCTCCACCTCCTGTCTGTATGCAGACTCGTCACCGTTCCGGATGAGGCCGATAACAGTAGTGTCATCCGCAAACTTCAAGAGCTTAATGGAGGGGTCTTTTGCAGTGCAGTCGTTTGTGTACAGGGAGAAGAGCAGTGGGGAGAGAACACATCCCTGGGGGGCACCAGTGCTGATGGTGCGGCTGTCGGATGTAATTTTGCCCATTCTGACTAGCTGTTGTCTATCTGTCAGAAAGCTGGTGATCCATTGACAGACAGAGCTAGGGACAGACAGCTGGGTCAGTTTGTTCTCGAGCAGTGATGGGACGATGGTGTTAAAGGCAGAACTGAAGTCCACAAACAGTATCCTTGCGTAGTTCCCTGGTTTGTCCAGATGTTCTAGGATATAATGCAGTCCCATGTTGACTGCATCATCCACAGACCGGTTTGCTCTATAGGCAAACTGCAGGGGGTCCAGCAAAGGTCCAGTGATGTCCTTCAGATAAGCTAGCACCAGTCTTTCGAATGACTTCATGGCCACAGATGTTAAGGCAACAGGTCTGTAGTCATTGAGTCCTGTGATCTTTG
>CAIGQZ010000427.1:28555571-28582768 GCA_903798205.1 Danio tinwini
ATATAGGCGTGTTTACGTTCTGAAGGTTTGGTTTAATGGGGACCTATAATGCAAAAATCACTTTTTAAGGGGTTTAAACACAGTTGTGCAGCAACAGTCTGTGAACATAACCAGATTCTTCTACTTGTAAAAATAGTAAAATAAAAATCTATTTAAAAAAATATTAAATCTTTGTAAAATTTTACTTCATTATACAGGGTCCCCGCAGGGTCTTAAAGTCTTAAATTTCAAAAACAAAATTTTGTTACAGTCTTAAATTCGCTGAAATATTGTCTTGTAGGTCCTAAATCATTTCACTGTTTCCTTTAGGATTTTTTTCCAGCTGTGGTGGTAGGCCTTTCACACAGATCTACCAACTTCCTATGGCATCACTTCAATGACAAATGTTGTGAGTGCAGTTTTACAAGTCGAGATCTCATTCGTGTAATACAAGTAGGGCTACTCAATTATGGGACTATATCACGATTATTCAAAACTATTATCAGTTGGAGTCAAAATTATTAGCCCTCCTGTGAATGTATTTTTATTTTAAATACATTTTTCCCAGATGATGTTTAACAGAGCAGGGATTTTGTTTTACAGTATTTCCTAGAATTTTTTTTCTTCTGGAGAAAGTCTTATTTGTTTTTTTTTTGGCTAAAATAAAAGCAGGATTTAATATTTTTGAAGCCTATTTTAAGGTCAATATTATTATAAGGGGTAGGGGTACAAAAACAGAATTTGGATTGGGCCTAAATCTCTAAAAGACAGATGAAAACGTTGGTGAATTGTAACTCTGACATGGACATGAGGGATATAAATGACTGAAAACAGCTGCAGGTGAACTGGATTGGATTGTGCTCACTTTTACAGCTATTGCAAGAGCTTAAACGGAGCAGTGCTTACAACGTTGAGCGAAAAAAAGAAAAAAAAAAGAAAAAGACACATAACCTGTGAAACATAACCTGCTTTGTATTTTTTCTATGAAACACAGTTTAGATCTTTTTAGTGTAAGAGGTGTGTGAGTTATTGCCGTCTATCACTGAATGTGTCAGGAATATCGGAAACAAAACCAACAGAAGCCCACTCTAAGCGCCCCTCACACAGCTTGATCGACGCAGGCATTTCTCCCCTTGGGTTTTAGGATTTAGAAAGGGGAAAATTCCACCACCCCGTCCAAACTTTTAAGATACTGGGTATCAGATTTGCACAATCCATATGGACAACACTTTGGCTTGTTTCCCTCACTCGAAAGCTTGACAGACCTCCTGCGCATAGCTACAGTTGCTAAGCCCTGATTGGTGTGTGTATCGGTTTTCGGGTGTAGCTTAGCGAAGGGTCAATTATGGAAACTGTGCATCGTGAAAGCTACGCCGTGATTGCTAGACTTACGCGTCAGTCAGTCAGCATGTCACCATAAATGGTTAAACAAATAACGTACAGCATTACTACGATTACAGATAAATCTGTGCTGTTATAATTCACTTACCTTTTAATACGTTTTGGTGCAATTATAACCCGCTATTAAAAAAACAGCAACGACTGAATGTTTTGACTGAGAAGCTGTAATGTAGCCGTGGTAGGATGACTTTTGGTGTGGCTCTCCACTATGGAAGAATAAAAGTAGCGAAAACCATGCATGCATTTAAAACAGGTCTTAATTTTCCTATGTCCAAGCAAAGCTTCACAATTGGGCCGACATTCATCTAATCACCAACAATCCATCTCAATAAAACCTTTTTTAATATTTAAGTTTTTTTATTCCAAAGAGATACAATTTACAATAGCTGTTCGACATTTTTTACACCAATTTCTCTAAATTAAATTCCCCAATCAGGGAAAGAAAACTAAAAACATTATCCTCATGATAATAACAGAGCAACATATCACTTTACATGATACATTATACTCAATCAATTTAGACCAAAAGCCAACAAATGTTTATTTTTGTTTATTAAGTCATTGTCTCCATAATAAATAAACTTTTAGCAATGTTAAATTTGTCATTAAAGAAAAAAAAAAAATATATATATATATATAGTTGAAAAAAAGTGTATACAACTAGAGTTTTCTTGTTTTGACAAAATAAAATGTCACTAAGAAAGAATTACATTATTTATTTTTTATGTTTTGGCAACCAACAAGTCCATTAGAAATAATCATTAGTGTTTAGCCCTGTATAAGTCTAAAATTGTATTCATAATGGTCTTAAAAGAGACTTAAAAAGTCTTAAATTTGACATGATTAAACCTGCAGAAACCCTGTTATACTGCTCATCATAAAATATATCTTTCTCCTCTCTACTACCTTTAACATCACAGCTAGTGCAGTGCATTGGCCTATCAGAGTATCCCAATGTAATTATCCCGTAACTGTACAGCGATTAGTCCCTTGACATTTATTGCTTAGGTGATTATGTCCAGATTGTGAAGTACTTCCGAGCCACAACATTGAGATGAATGCGGAAAGCCACAGTAAAGCACTGACATTTCTCCTCTTTAAGCAGCACTCAGGCCTAAATTGCTTGTGTGCGCTGTCACTGTGATTGGTCAACCATAAATCTCACCTTAACCATAAATTGCAACCTTTTAATATTTCCTTTTCGACAAATTGCAGTCATTTAGCTTGACGCTTTTAGCTAGTGACTAAAGTGACACAGTGGAGCAACTTACTGTAGTGTTAAGTGTGCTGCTCAGGGGAACAATAGCAGTAATTCATGGATCATTTATTGGTTTGGATGCATTAACCACTATGAGCCAATAAAGTAAAAAAATGTACTTGCAGTCAAAGAATAAGCCTTGTTTTTTTTTTTGTTTTTTTCGAAGTATTTATGTTCACAGTTTTTTTTTTTGTAATGAGAAATATAATAAAACATTTGTTATCACAGATTTATATATATATATATAATATAATATAATATAATATAATATATATATAGTCATTTTATTCCATAATTTCCAGCATCAATATACCACACACCTGATCCTTCAGAAATCATTTCAATATTTTGATTTAGCAGCACTGATATCGCAATGTGCCTATCAGCAATAGTTACAGCTCCCATATGCAATGTTGAGTCTGGATTATAATTCATCAACGCAAGATCAAAACACATGAGATTTGTGATGTCACTGCAAAGATTGAAGTTTATTACATGTGTTAATACAGGAACACTGGAGCGTTCTAAAGCCTGACGATCAGTCGATTCATTAGTGGATCACTCGCATGACCAGCTGATCTTTGCGGCTTTAAAATGCTCCAGTGTCTCTGACCCTACAGCCAATTTAGCTTATTCAATTCACCTATAGCACATGTCTTTGGACTGTGGGGGAAACCGGACCAACATGGGGAGAACATGCAAACTCCGCACAGAAATGCCAACTGATCCAGCCGAGGCTCGATACAGCGACCTTCTTGCTGTGAGGCAATAACGCTACCCACTGCGCCACCTGTATTTAGTAGTGTTTGTTATAAATAGGGTTGGGTATTGTTTGGTGTTATTTCGATACCGGTGCTAAATCAATACTTTTAAAACCATACCGGTTCCAGAAATAATGATATTATAATTGATCATTATAATTGAACAATATCATTATATACTTATAAGTTTAAAGTGTATATCAATTCATATTTTAGATATTTGAATTGCATTAATCTATTTCTTTTGATCATTTGTGTCGGGACAACATCTAATCAACTAATCTTTTACATTTATTTATGCACATTGCCGCTTGATAAACATATCTGTGTTTGCTTACAGCATTCCTCAGATGTTTCTCCAGGCAAACTGCGATGCTGTTTGGCTAGTACTGTAGCCTGACAGGTTGTCCCGAAAGCATTTCCTGGGAAGATCAAAGCCATTTGGCCAATCACAATTCATGGCATGTTCTTCAGACACAGCTCTTCAAATTATCTCCAGCCCCAAAAGCCCCAATTGAGCTCAATCTGTGGAAAGTAGTGGAGAAATGGATATATTATAATTATATATATCAATAATGTAGCACCAAAACATGTTTGCATGATTAACCCACGCATTCTCCAAGTCATATATATGTTTGTTTGGATTTTACATAGAAAATCAGGCGCATTGTCTAAAAATAGGATTTAATAGAATTTCTTCTCTGCATTTGTCCTCTTCTGTAGCCTGCTCTCTAATCTAATAAACACACCATTGAATGTTGGCTTATTGATTAATTGCTTTTGTTTTTCTTTTATATGTCACTTTAAACACAAAAAATCGCTAAATGTAAATGTGTTGTAGTTAATGTAATGAACTGCAGCCAATCATACGATATTTGAAATTTAGAGTAATTTTTTCCTTTAAAGTGTAATGTGTCAGTTTCTCCATGTCAAGTCACCTTTATTTCCATTGGACTTTATACAAGGCAGATAATTGTTAAATAAGTTCCATGCATCACACTGTAAAACCCAAAACCTTAAGGTAACTCAAACCATTTGAGGAAACCGATTACAACAAACCATTTAAGTTAAAAAACTAATCCTAATGAGTGCTGTGAACGTGATCCATTTGAGTAAACGAAGCAATTTAAGCACAGTAAAACCGGATAAATGAAGAGAACTCAAACCGAGTACTGTAAAACCCTAAAAGTTAAGGCAACTCAAACTATTTGAGGAAACCGATTGCTGCAAACCATTTGAGTAGAAAAAAAAATCTATATGAGTACTGTGAACTTACTCTATTCAAAATTGACAGATGTCCACAAGTCCACATGAACCGAAAGCTGGGACAAATTTTTTTCCCCGTATTGTTACAAGGTTCCTAGAAAAACAGAATATTAAATGAGAAAACAGTGGGCGTGGCTAGTTTTTCTACTGCGAGTTAATTGGATGTAATAATGTAGGTATTTCATTTAGGAAGATTGAGAAATATGTTTTAGAAGAGTTATCCGCTTGTTAAGTCATGACGTATCGGTGATGTATGAAATTCTGTTTCTGGGTCCAAGCCGCTACTTTGGACTACTATTTGAATTGAGAAAATATTTGTTTATGATCATTTTTAATCCTATCACACATTAAATCAATTTTATATAAAATCATAGTGTACACATCAGTCTCTGGACTTGCTGCATCACAAATACCAAAATTTTAACAATTTACAAACAATTTATCACTTAAAAAATATATATATATATTGCAATCTTTATTTTTGAAAATATTACATCGCTTTGTAAATGTTTATTATTACCATTTGATTAGTCTCCCCATACAGTTTGTTAGAGCGATTGGACCCGGAAGTCGCTTCACACTTAACAAGCGGATTACAACCCAACAGACACCCCCTCCTTACCATTTTAGTTTGTTGTAAAAACTAACAGTTGGAGGGGCGTGGTTAAATGTTAGCCACGCCCAATACCTCAGACAGACGTAATCTGAAAATGTAACTGAAAAGAAAAAAACAAGAAGTTCATTTTCAGATTTAAATTAAAAGGCAAACATTTTTTTTTGTCTTAATGGCAGATACATTGTTCACCACAAAACTAGCAATACGAGCTAACAATCATAAGGTTAATTTGGATTTATTT
Organism: Danio tinwini; assembly: GCA_903798205.1. Classification (NCBI taxonomy): domain Eukaryota; kingdom Metazoa; phylum Chordata; class Actinopteri; order Cypriniformes; family Danionidae; genus Danio; species Danio tinwini. The sequence goes on from CAIGQZ010000427.1 coordinate 28,561,094, forward strand.
TGTACTTTAAATAATGATTCAGTTTAGTTAAAGACTGATCCAAGTGACTATAGTTGAGTTTCCATCGTAACATGAGGCAAATCATGTTACAATGTTCAAAAATCATGTTACGTTCACAAAAAAAAGAACCAAAAATTCTTGAATGCAAATTATATGAATGAATATTTCATTTCCATTAAGTTGTTAGAGAGGTTGACTGTATAAGTAACCTAGTAACCAACAGTAAACAAGGCAAGTATAATGGAGACAGCTGATTGGTCATGAGTGTACTGTAGTGTTCGCTACACCAGTCTACTCCGTAGACTACAGCGAATAGTCTGGACTGCTGAACGAATCACTGGCACTACCCTTCCTACACTTCAAGAACTGTACTCTTCCAGACTGAGTAAAAGGGCTTGCAAAATCACTCTGAATGCCTCGCATCCAGCACACTACCTGTTCGAACTATTACCGTCTGGTCGGCGCTACAGAGCACCAAGCTCAAAAAAAGCCAGACACAGGAAAAATGTCTTTCCTCAGGCCATCTACCTCATCAACAGTTAAATATTCCCCTACTGTGCAATAAATGTGCAATACTTTCTCATACGCACTTGTACACAGCACCTTATAACCTGTATATTTACAACAAATCTGTACATACAACTCAACATTCAGATCCTTTGACTAACTGCATCTCTGTTTAATGCCTTTTTTATTTAAAATTTTTTGTCATATTTAATTTTGTGTTGTCACTTGTCACTTTATGTACACTGAAAGCTTCTGTTGCCAAAACAAATTCCTTGTGTGTGTGAAGCACATTTGGCAATAAAACTGATTCTTAATTCTGGCCAGTAATTTGTTTGGGCAAATGCGTTCCATCTCCCGTTATTTCCATTAACCCCGCACAAGTCTGAAACTCACTCAAGCAAGCATAAAAACATTTTTGTGAATTAAGGGGCAAATATTTGACCCCTTTTTCAAGATGTAAGATTAGTCTTTTTCTGTCTCCAGAATGTGTCTGTAAAGTTTCAGGTCAAAATATCCATCAGATTGTTTATTATACCTTTCAGAATGTTGGTATTTTCTGCTCTGAGCATCTTGTAGCTGTTTTTGTTGCCTGTGACTTTAATGCTAGTTCTTCCCACCCATCGTTCCCACGTGCCTGTCAGAGTGTGCCTCATTCTCTGGCTGTGTCAGATAAACAGCACAGTGACAGACATGAAGGAAGCAGATCTCACATATCGTTTGTGAGAAATACTACAGTGAGAACTTTACTAATGATTATTTGATGTATTAGTTGTGGAGTTATTTCAAGCCTTTCGATAAGTGACACACAATGTCGTTACAAAGTTCATGCACACACAGAGACACACACACAGCATGTGTATTTAACTTTGCACTGTTTTTGCACACAAATGTGACAGGATACACGTTATTATTCACTTCTGTATTGATACCCATTATGTTATGTACAAAATAAACCTGATTTAATGTCCACAAACCGGGATTGAAGCGTCGTCTTATATAATTGTACTGACACACGGATTACATCGATTTTACAGTCTTTATTACAAACATGCACTTTTTATAAACGTTTTAAACTTGTAAAACTAATTTTTGATCCCATTTGATGTTGATTGATAATCACAGCACGCTGAACAGATCTTTGTGCACGTTGATATGATTGTATGTGTTAATACGGATACATGTTAATAGAATAATTTCTTAAGAATTCAGAAATTATTTATTTGGGCTACTTATTTATTTTAGTTTTTCAGTGGCTGTTGCATTTAGTTTTTCATTTATTTTATTTTTGTTTAATTCAGTGAATAAACATACATTGCTCAAAAATAAAGGGAACACTTAAACAACACAATGTAACTCCAAGTGTTCCCTTTATTTTTTTGAGCAATATATTTTTGACCCTTAGTTTTAGTTTTAGTAAGTATGAGTAAAAGTAGCCCTTCTAAAAGTCTAAAAATAGATAGTAGTGAGTGTTATGGTGTGAAAATGTATACCTTTCAAATAAAAAATGTAGCTTACATCACTGACATTTTGTTTTAACAGAGTTTCTAAGTGTAAGAGTAATTATTTGCCATTCATAAACTATAAATTTAAAATGTGAGATTGACTTAATATGAGAGCACAATACATTAATATATGCACATATAACAAGCTGACAGAAAGCAGGTTGATGCGTTTACATGCAGTGTGAAATCTGTGTAATCTAAGGGGCAAAAATCTAGCTGTTCTGATAAAGCTTATGTTATGCAATTTGTGCATGTATTTGAAAACGTAAAATTCTGTAGTGCATTTAGTTATTGTTTAAACCAATTTGGTGATTTTAGTCATCATACGGTCTCTCACTCATTACTTGTCATTATTTTGCACCTTCTTGAACACTTTTCATGCTTCCACACTGTACATGTTTACTGCATTTATAAAATGTTTGAGTCTTGAGGCGATTTGATTGGAAGGGAAACACATGACTGATTATTGTCTTAGCCAATCACCATGGACAAGAAAAAAATCTACACAAAGTAAAAAATAAAATAGCACAGTTAAAGTACTGATACAGGACTAAAAATGTACTCAAATAAACGTACACCTTTTAAAAGTACTTTAACAAATTACAAATACTTAAATTATCAGAATGGACTAGCTTCTCTCAGGAATTGTACTTTTGCCTACAATGTGCTAAATTTGTACTCTGTAAAAAAATGCTGGATTCCACACAATTCATTTAGGTTTTCCCAACACAAATCAATTAAGTTAACTTAAAGTTAAGTGGATTGAACACTAAACCAATTAGAAGTCTCAAAAGTATCTCAAGAATTGTGTTTCAGCACATTTTAAATAGTCTGAACAAGCAGCAAAATTGATCAGATTGAGAACAGAGGTCAGTGCTTCTCACACATAGACTTTACTTGGGTGGGCCGCCCAGGTATATAAACAGCTGCCCAAGTATATTTACTGACACATTTTTTTTTACTATTATTATCAATCTTCTACACTATTTTGTATCCGCCTAATATAACCAAACATCTGCAATCGATTATGTAATGGAAAATCCTCTCTCGTTTACCCAATTTGTTCTGTGCGCACTGCAGACCTACAGAGACATGCCTTTTTGGCACTTAAATTTGTCTGACCGAGTTTCTAAATCTCCTAAAATGTCCGGGATTCGACTTTTGCTTTCTAAAGCTGTCGTTCGTTCATTACATGCGTTTTTGCATTATCTTTTTACTTAAGCCTACTTTTGCTTGACTTTGCAGCTGACTGTCGCGAGAGTGAGAGAAACATTCAATAATTAATTCTTTAATCTAAACGACTTAGAAAAACTTGACTATATACTTGGAGAAGATGAAATGACTGGTCTAAACTTGCTACAAAATATATGCACACCATTAGTAATGGTTAATCAATGCATTTGCTTTATTTTTTTCTATACATCTTAATTATGATCATTTTTGAGATATTGTGTTTTTTATTCCTTTTTCTGTCATTTATTTTTCATTTGCTGTATAGTTTATTAATTTGATGATGACATTAGGCTATATTACATTGACTATTTTATACACATATCTAAAATGCTTTGGCACTCAAGTTTGATTTGAACTTGAAAGAAAGAATAGCAGATTTGACCTGTCAGTGGGTGCACATGGCTCCTGTATAGCATAAAAGAGAAATATTGCATAAGAGAAATAGTGGGGTTTTTTTTAAATTAAAACTGTTTTTTTTCACTTTAACCCATTAAAAAGAAACTGTATAACATTGTCATAATAAATAGAATTATTGTTAAATTAAATTATGTTTTGTTTGTCGCACCCAGTTAACTATTTATGTGATGTGGGTAACTGGTGTGTTTCAATCTGGCTACCACCGCAAGTATATTTCAAATCTATAGGAAGCACTGGAGGTAATATGTGGTTTTGTGAAAAATAATGTGTTTTTTAAATACACAATAAATTAAATAAATAAAAAGACTTTTCAGTCATATGACTTCTTTAATGTAATCTAAGATGCATTTGAGAGTTTTGTAAAGTTTTCAGTGTAAAAAAAAAGAATAATGCATTTTTTTTGCAATCAAATAGTACTCTAAAAGCGAGGGGGGGGGTTGGGGGGCTTGTTATAAAAAGTGACTGAATCTCTCTGTGAAGGGCTCTTCCATATGGCCATGAAAAAAATGAGCGATTGGTCACTTAAAGGAGTTCGTTCATTCAAAAGAGAGCATTTCTATGCCCTACTCACTGCGAAGGCCACTTGAAATGAGAAGTGTGAATGGTGGAGAACACTGCAGTCTCATATGTGGCTGTTTTGATGCACGTCACTATTGATAGCACATTAAAAAAAATGCATGTTTAATTGGTTCTTTGCATTTTTTTTTGTTTACGCAAATGCTGTTACGTATTAAAGAATGTCTCCCCTTATTATTATACTATAGTTTTTTAAATTTCCTCAGGTTTCATAATAAATCATTAGAACCACTGAAGTGACCATCACATACAGTGTATCGTTGTTTGTGAAAAGATGCAGTTGCTCATTTAGGTTTCTCATGTGCTGTCCTTGAAAAGCACAAAAATTGTATTGTGTCCATTTGCAGCAGAAAACCACTTGATTCTGTTTAGTATGTTCATTTTAACTTAAGTTATGTTTGCTGTTTGTTCAAACTTTTTTTAATATAAACTGAAACAACAAAATTATTCTGTTTTTGGGGGGACAACTTGTTTTAGTTCACTTAAATTAGTAAAAACGAATAAGTTAACTTAATTCCATTTATGTTGTCCCAACACAAGCCGATTGTGTGGAACCCAGCATTTTTTTACAGTGTAATTTACAGTCTTCATTTTAAAACACAAGAGTGATCTCGTACAGCCAGACAATTATTTTAGTGTTATTAACATGGTTTATGTTTGTTCAAACTACTTATTTAAAATGAACTGAACCAATTCTTGAGTTTTTGTAAATACAATGAAGTTAACTTAATGGATTTGTGTTGGGACAACATGAGAGAATTGTGTGGAACCCAGCATTTTTTACAGTGTATATTATTTTGAATGACTTTTTTGGGCTTTTGTAACTTATATTAGTTTTACCTATACTGTAGAGTTCAAAAGAGTTTCTTTCCTCTGTTGAACACAAAAGAAGATCTACACACACTCATACAGTGCACTACGGCCAATTTACGTAGTTTTTCCAATTCACCTATAGCAGATGTCATTTTACTGTGGGGGAAACTAGAGCACCCGGAGGAAACCCACATGAACACAGGGAGAACATGCAAACTCCACACAGAAACACCAACTGGCCCAGCCTGGACTCAAACCAGCGATCTTCTTGCTGTGAGGTGACCGTGCTAACCACTGAGTCACCGTGACGCCCCTAATTTAGATTGATTGACCTCATAATTCCTTCTTTTCATTTAATTGTTCATCATTTACCCGAAGTCGCTTAGTCATATGCTGGCCATTTACATATGCTCACGGACACAACCTCGCCAGTTCTGGTTCTTAGATAGGGGATATAACTGTAAGCTCATTTCTTTTAAGTAATTGTAGCCCCATTCTTGCTCATACTGTACATAAAGAATTATTGATTTAGCCATTGATTTAAGTCAGTGATTGTCAGACATTAACAGGTCACATGTGCCCTATGCTCCATCCATTGTGCCTGAATATATTAGCAATTCTGGCTGTGGAAACATATAAGTCTAAACAATCTACAAGATTTAAAAAGATTTCAGGAAATGTTAGTTAAACATTTTACATATATTTGCCAGGCAGTAATAAAAAGAGTAACATACCACTTAAAACATACAGAAGAAGCAAAAAAGTATTGCACAACATAAGCATAAAACATCCAAACAATTTATAAAACAATTGTCAGTCATCATACCTGGGAATGTAGACACATAGGGACTGTGTGGGAAGATTCCTCTTATTACAGATGCTTCCTCGAGTGTTTTGCCAAGTCTTTAAATATCACAAATGCAGTACATAATCCAAACCAGGCTTATTCTGAAAATGTACCCCTATATACATTTCTGGAGAGCGCAAAATACATCCTAGGAGGTAAGTTTTTTGCAGTTTTAGTTTTTTTGTTATTGTGAATCCACCAGAGGCTGCTATATGCATTTTTTAAGATCTCAAATTTCTCTAGCGAGTGCCATTCACGCCTGCTCTTGTCACATAAATCCAGCAGAGGCCGCTGTCGACTGATTGACAGATTGACTGACCCACCCTCCTCTTTCCCTAAACCCAACTGACAGTGTTTTCAAAAGCAATCCAGAAAAAGAAAAGCCGCCTGAGTTTTACCACTTTTACAAAACTTACCACATTTTCACCCTGTTATTTACTTGTTTATTTTATTTTTTGGCATTTGTTTCTGTCTTGCCTGCTTTCTGGAATCGTTTTTTGCCAGACTCCAACCCTATCATTGTGGTCAACTCCGCTCCACGTCACAAGTCCACCGACATACATGGCGAGCCACTGGACAAACTGTTAACAGCAGAAAAGCCGTCCATATGGAGGTAAGCGGTCAGCTGGTAAGTGCAAAAAGGAATGGCATCATACTGCCCCGTAGCGTTTATTTTAAAGACGAAATTCAACCATAGGTACTTCTGGCTACATAATATGTGATCAGTAAATGTATATAGGGCTACGTTTTCAGAATGAGCCTATGTTGAAATAATCATAAATTCATATTAATAAAAGCTTCACAAAGACCCTTGGAGCCAAATACCATCTAAGGAAGAAGACAAGACTTGACAATCAAGGACATTCTCTCCCATGAATTAGAACAGAATTTACCTTTAAGTCTGAGATAATCAATTTTGGTCTACTGATATCCATTTACACTCGCACTGAGACCTTTAAAATGACAACAATCATGACAAGTCTGCAAAAATACAAAGTACATCATATCACCATAGAAACTTGGAATCTGGTAATTCCTGAGTAACTTCTCAATGACCCAGGCCATATAACTGGGGAGGGCAAGAGGGCCCGAGGATAGGTGAAGGGTCAGCTGTTGGATGGCATTCTCCAGATCCTCTCCAAAGATTAGAATGTTTATTGATTTATTGCATGGCAGTTCTCATGGTTTGATCTTAAGGAATTTCACAGCAGTTCTCAGCGTTTAATATTATAGAGAAATATAACTATCCTTACAGTTTCTTACGCTCATCCAATTAGAACCACTGTCAAAATTGTATGACAAAACATCATGACGACAAATTTTTTTTTTGTTAATTTAACTTATTTTAATAAGACAATCAGGTTTAAACAATTTTTTTAAGTTATACGTTTAACTTCATATTTTTAGTCTATGTAAGTTGAAGTGACTAGAAAAGTTAAGCTGAACTAAAAATGTAACTCGACAATAATGTTTACGCTGTATTCAACCCATGCTCATTCTGAAAATGTACCGCTATATGCATTTCTGGAGAGCACCAAATATGTCCCCAGCAGGTAAGTTTTTTTTATTTTATTTAATTTTCTTTTTGAGATCTCAAAATTTCTCTTGCGAGTGCCATTCGCGCCTGCTGTTCTCATGTAAATCCACCAGAAGCTTTTGTCGACTGACTGACCGATCGACTGACCCACCCTCCTCCTTTCCAAGTTACATTTTTTTAAACCTAACCAATAGTATTTTTAAAAGGACCGATTGACCCGCTCACCCACTTCCCTAAACCCAACCAACAGTTTTATAAAGCAAACCAAAAAAAAAAAAGCCCTCACCTGATATTTACCACGTTTTTAGATTTTACCACATTCTCACCCTTTTATTTACTTGTTTAATTTTTTGGCTTCTGTTTTTCTTACCCGCTTTCTGGAACCGTTCTTTGTCAGACTCGAATCCCGTCATCGTGGTCAACTCCTCTCTGCATCTCAAGTCCACCAACGTACATGGCGAGCTAACTGGACAAACTGGTAACAAACTGGAAAGCCGTCCATATGCAGGTAAGCAGTCATCTGGTAAGCATGAAAAGGAACAGCGTTGTCATACCTCATAGCTAGGGCCAGATGGAATCTGCGGACGTTTTTTGCAATTTCTGCAGAGAATTTTGTTAAAAATCTGCGGATTTCTGCAGAATTATTTTGGGAGTCTTATAACTAAAACCTTAATATGTGAAATATGTGTAATTTAAAAAACTGAATACATTTAGATTTACACACATTTACTCAAGTAAATAAACAGAATTAATGATGGGCTAAAAATCTGCGGAATTCTGCGGAAAATCTGCAGAATTTTGCGCGTAGATTCCGTGGGGGCCTACTCATAGTGTTCATTTTAAAGACAAAATGCAGCCATACATACTTCTGGCTACATAATTCACAATCTCCAGAAATGTATATAGGGCTACATTTTCAGACTAAGCCTGCTGTATGTTGGCTGTATTTATCATCCAATCACAATTAAGCATTCAAGGAGTTATACAAATTTTAACTTCATATTTTTTTTATCTATTTATGTAAGTTGAACTGACTAGAAAAGCTAAGCTACAGTAAACAAAATGTAAGTCAGCAATAATTTGTTTACGCTGTATTTATCATAGAATCACAATCAAGCATTCAAGAAGACTACAATATAATCATTTATAATATACTACTTGTTTCACGTCAGATCAGCATTGAGGGAGTGAGCGAGGAACGTTTGTGATTTCAGCAACCCAGGAGCAGTTTCAGTAACCCAGGAGCAGTTTCTCATGCCTGACATGCCACTGAGACTATGATTACAGGCAACATGTGTCACATTTATCTCAGACATATCTGAAATCTAGTTGACCTGTTACAAATCTACCCAAGCTTTGTCAAAAAAAAAACACTGGCTACGACGTCAGGCTGCTATACTGGATTTGTCATGTGAAATACTACAGTTATACGTCACATAGCATCTTTGGTCACACTGAAACTGAAATGTAAACTAACTTGCCTAGCTGAAGCATTATTATTATCATTACCCAAGGTTAGTAAATAAAAGTACAGAAGCTGTCACTTGGGAGATACTCTTTCTTAAAGTACATGATTCTACCATATCGGTACCTTGTAAGTAGACCCACACGGAATCTGCGCATTTAGAATTCTGCAGATTTTTAGCCCATCATTAAATCTGTATATATACTTGTGTAAATGTGTGTAAATTTATATTTATTCTGTTTTTTTTATTTATTTCAGTAATATTATTGAGTAATATTAAAATATTCACATGATTTATTTACAATACAGTTTGTAAAGTTTTTTTTCTGTCTTTTAGTAGATATATGAGAGACTTGCTTTGTTTACCAAATAAAGTGTATATAATTGGGTTTGGGTTTTGATACTCCTAAAATCATTTCGCATAAATCAAAAACAAATTTTAACAAAATTCTGCGCAGAAATGGCAGAAAATGTCCGCAGATTCTGTCTGGCCCTACTTATAAGTATTTTTAACGTAGTTTGTAAATAATGATACACATACAATTGAAGTCAGAATTACTAGCCCTCCTGAATTATTAGCACCCCTGTTAAATATTTCGCCAATTTCTGTTTAACGGAATGAAGATCTTTTTTTAACACATTTCTAAATATAATAGTTTAAATAACTCATTTCTAATAACTGATTTATTTTGTCTTTGCCATGATGACAGTATATTTTACTAGATATTTTTATAAATGGTGGATTTGTAGTCCGTTAGAGAGCTGCAGCCGCTAGATGGCTGATAATCATAACAGAGCCCCCCTTCTAGGAGCGGCTTCCAGACGCTCCAAATACAGACCAGGAAGGAGGTGGAGCATTCGAGGGATTCAGGGGTATCTGGTGCCCACCATTCAAGGGATTCAGAGATATCTGGTGCCCGCTATTTGAGGCACTCATAAACATCTGGCACCCGCCATTCGGGCAATACAGAGGGTTCTGGCGGCATCACTGGCTCTGGCTGCTCTGGCAGCAGTGGCTCTGGCGACTGGCAGCTCTGGAGGATCTGGCAGCTCTGTAGGAGGCGGTAGCAGCTCTGGTCTATTGACCTTATTCAACAACGCGGAAGTGTGCTCAGTTTTGCAATTGTTTTAGAACAGAGATGCCCAAAGTAGGGCTCATGGGCCAAACCTTTAATTTGTCCCGTCATCTCATCTAAAAAGAGAGGAAGAATGATGGGAAGTGGTTGGGGCAAATGCCTTTGAAACTGAAATTAAATGATTCAATTAAATGTTGTAAATGAATCCGACTTTTAAAGAGCAAATTAAAGTAAAGGTTTCCATTGTGTTATAAATGGGATTGTTTATGTTTTTACCGTTAAAAAGTTGTGATCGCCAGTGGTGTTTTCTTCACTGGACATTACTCCCGATATTCTAACCGAAATACAACTCCCAGAACTCTTTGCACCCACCTCCACCCCTGCAACAGCTGACAATAATCCGGCCATTCACACACAGACACAGCTGTAGCTCACTGTTTCATAGAGGTTTCTCACTGATTACATGCACTGATTAGATCCGATAACATGATTACATGCACTGATTATATAAACTAAACACGTCACTTTCTCATTCACATTGCCAAGTCTTGTTTCTTTCACGAACATTATGAAGCGTTTATCTGTTTGTTTTCCTGTGTTTTGATTCTTGCCTTGTATCCTGTTTGATTCTTTGCCACCTTATTTGACCTCTCGCCTGTCTATTGACCACATTTATTGGATTAATCTTGTGCTACTGTACGACTTGCCTTTTAATAAACTGCATTTGGATCGGCACGTCTGTTCTCAGCGTCCACTTTGTAACATAAGTTTATTGTTAAATGTTACAAATGATACTGTGTTAGTTAATATGATTTAAAGCAACGTTTTCTAATTATTTTTCTCTAGCCAATAAACCAACTTTGCTGCTGTTATACTGGGGTGCGTTTCCCAAACAATGACGTAACTTGCGGCTGAACTATCATAGTACAATGCATCTTTTGAGAAAAGAACGATGTAGTGACTAGTGTTTTCCAAAACCCGTAGTTTCTCTGTCGTTAGTTATAGCATAAAACGCCAATAATGATGCTCTAAACGGGGTGGAGTAACTTCTTTAGAGAACAACCCCATCATTTCTTTGTGGAAATTATATTGTTTTACAAAACAACGCATTTAAAACAAAATCCAATATTAGTTTTGGTAAAAACATGCACTCGTTTTCCAAATAAATTGAAATATATGTAAATAGCACGTATAGGGCCTGTGTTTGTTTTACTAATATTGTTAAGAATATAACAATATAATATTGTTGCGACGCAGTTTGCGAATGTTCGTTGGAACGATGGATTTGTGAAACGACAAATCAACGAACTATGTTTGTAATGACGGAACTTGCGACCTTAGTTGGCTAATGATGGTTTTGGGAATTGCACCCCTGGTATATACATTCGGTAGAATAATGATATTTAACAAAAATCTTTTCAGAAAACTCCTAAATAATAAAATAATCATAGAAATTATTATTTTGCACCCCAGTCCCGCTGACTGCCGGCATTGTTCATTGGTCAGGCATCGGCCAATAAAACAGCTTTAGCCTCGCTCTGCTCATGCCTCTGCATCTACGAGTGCACAAATGAGTTCTGCTACAGAGATCACGAAAGATGTGTAGCAAAAGTCAGAGCGCGAGAGATTTGTAGTTGAACTGGCAAATCTGAGAGGTTGTGAGTGTTGGCTTGTGGTTGTACAGCAAAGCTGCAATCAAATTTGCAACTGGCAACACTGTTACAGGAAGACACAAGATCGCTGAAGAACGCATATTAAGAAACAGCCGCTGTGTTCTGTTTGTTTTCACCATGTGACCTTCCCCATGTGCTCCTTTGTTCTGTTTCCCGCCATTCCATCATGTTCATTATTTCAACCTGTATCTCACCCCTGTATGCAATCAGTTTAATCATCCCCAGTGTATTTATAGCCCCTGTGTTTAGTTATTCTTTGTCCCGTACTCTACTTTGCTTGTTTTTTATCCCATGTCGGCCCTGAGTCTCCTGTGTTTCCTATGTTCTTCCATGTAAGTGTTTATCAATAAATCTACGTATTTGATGCTCCTGCAATCCTGAGGGAACCCAGGCGTGACAGCTTCATACGGTTTAATAAGAAGCATTTAAAACACATTGAATTTATTGATATTATTAGACCTAAATCTTGTTGTTATTTGTTTAATTAACAAATATCAACCACATAAGATGTATTAGTTTATTGTGTTAAAAGATTGTAATCCAGGTGGTACGGTGGCTCAGTGGTTAGCACTGTCGCCTCACAGCAAGAAGGTCACAGGTTCAAGCCTCAGTTGGGTCAGTTGGCATTTCTGTGTGGAGTTTGCATGTTCTCCCTGTGTTGGCGTGGGTTTCGTCTGGGTGCTCTGGTTTCCTCCACAGTCCAAAGACATGCGTTATAGGTGAATTGGAGAAACTAAATTGACCGTAGTGTATGTGTGTGAATGAGTGTGTATTGATGTTTCCCAGTACCGGGTTGCGACTGGAAGAGCATCCGCTGTGTAAAACGTGCTGGAATAGTTGGTGGTTCATTCCGCTGTGGCGACCCCTGATGAATAAGAGAGTAAGTTAAAGGAAAATTAATTAATGAATAGAAATTTTATATGCAATCAGAATATGTAAATATTTTACAGGCCTAAATATTTTTTGAGTGTAATAAAATATATGCACCTATATGCACAGAAAAAAAACATGTTGCAAAGTATCACGACCTACAATCCCAACTGAAAAGACGACTAAAAAGAAATGCCTAAAAGCAGCATTTGCAATTTTAGCTAAATGTCTTGTTTCAACAGCTTTCATTGAGAGGGTGCATGTGTAAATGTTTTTATTCACTGCTGTGTGTGTGTGTGTGTGTGTGTGTGTGTGTGTGTGTGTGTGTGTGTGTGTGTGTGTGTGTGTGTGTGTCAGTGCATGGTTTCATTAGGGGGCAGATGGCAGCACTCAAGTCGGAAGTGACTGACATAATGGCTAGACCAGGCCATGGCTCTAAGTGTGTGTGTGTGTTTGCATTTGTTCATGTTGCAGATTGAAATTTTTCTATGCACTTGATTGTACACTGTAAAATCCTTTTTCCAGTGCAGTATTGAAGTCAGAATTTTTAGTCCTCCTAAATTATTATATTTTTCCCCCCAAGTTTAACGGAAAGATTTTTTATACACATTTCTAAACATAATAGCTTTAATAACTCATTTCTAATAACTGATTTATTTCATCTCTGCCAGGATGACAGTACATGTTTTACTAGATATTTTCCAAGATCCTAGTATTCAGCTTAAAGTGAGATTTAAGGGGATAATTAGGCAAGTTAGGGTAATTAGGCAAGTCATTGTATAACAATAGTTTGTTCTTTAGACTATCAAAAGAAAAATTCTGTTTAATAATAGTAATAATAATTTTGACCTAAAAATGCTTTTTTAAATTTTATTAAAAGCTGTTTTTATTCTAGTTGAAAAAATCCCTGAATAAGATGTTCTCCAGAAGAAAAGATATTTTAGGAAATACTGTGAAAAATTCCTTGCTCTGTTAAATCTTATTTGGCAAATATTTGAAGAAAAAAAAAATCAAGGGCTAATAATTCTGACTACAGCTGTATATAACTTACTTAGTATTGGAAATTGAGTTTGGCAGTCTATGGCAGTTACCAGAAAAAAAAAAATGGGTTTAAATAATTTCAAAGTGAAATTATTTGACTTGTTTGCTGTGTGCTTTTTATTTCTGCTTTAATTTTTCTAAGAAGAATTTTTTTTTATTTATTCTTGTGTGTCACTCCTGGAGTAAAACAGTATTATATTAAGACTTCATTCATTCATTTTCACAAAGCGGATGCTTTTCCGGTTGCAACCCGGTACTGGGAAACAGGCACACCCACACATAGGGCTCAACCTGTGCATCATACATGCCGTTTTGAGCCTGGGATATAAAGTGCCCTTCCAAAATGAAGTGTACTTAAGTGCCCCCAACCCATCTCCTCTCCCCCATGCCAAACACCCCCCCCCCCACCCCCACCCCCCACACTCACCAGTTCGCGATCTCATGACCAACCCAACCCAATGTTAGCAACGTCGCCTCACAACAACAAGGTCACTGGTTCGAGTCCCGGCTGGGCCAGTTGGCATTTCAGTGTGGAGTTTGCATGTTGTCCTCATGTTGGTGTGAATTTCTAATGGGTGCTTCTGTTTCCCCGACAGTCCAAAGACATGCGCTAGTTGAATTTAATAAATTGTCCAGTGTATGGGTGTTTCCCAATACTGGGTTGCGGCTGCAAAGGCATCCGCTGTGTAAAACATATGCTGGAATAGTTGGCAGTTAATTTCGCTGTGGCGACCTCTGAAATAGAGACTAAGCCGAAGGAAAATGAATGAATGCATTTATTTATTGTGCTGCATTATTAATGCAGATGATACAACCCTAAAAGCTTGGTTAATAATCAATTCAATCTTATTTAATGAAGTAATCCTAGACTGTCTCTGATGTAAGTCTTTGGTCAGTCTGCAGCTTGAGTGTCTCTGTTCCGGACAGTGAAAACTCATATTCCTCAATTTATGCTGTCTGTTTAAATTAAGATCCCGTCTGAATGACACACTGCAAAACAGCACAAGGCCTTATGGAGAAAAGACCCACATCCACAGCAGCTTGCAATGCATGCGTTGACATCAAATACCTGCATTCAAATTTATAAAGACCTGTTCGAGGAATAGGTTCTGTTCTTTATGCTCCATCCAGAGTTTCATTTAATTGAAAAAAAGCTTCTGATCAAAAGATATAAGAAATTATGACTTGGTTTAATCTGTTGCTAAATGAAAACATTACATTGTTTACTGTGTGGGTGTTGCACAAGTAAAGTTACTCTAGCTAATTTAGTAGAAATATTAAATTGCATAATGCAGTTGTATAATTGTTATTCATATATCCAAGGTTGAAAGTTGTGTTGTGGCTCAGTATCAACATTTCCATTATGCTATGAAGTCTAAATAATCTCTAATAGATTAAGTTTGTGGAGTTCATGTTTGAAGGTCCACAATGATAAAAGCATTCTTGTTAGCAGATAGCTGTTGTTTACAGCAAAATACTAGATTAAGTGGTTCATAATAACCATAGAAAAATTGTATTTAAATAATTTGCTGTAGAACTTAGGGTAGGCTAAAAGACCAAATGTAAATAAATAAATAAATCAATAAATAAGTAACGTTTGCTCTACATTTTGAGTCATTATTGATATCTAATACACTAAATTTTGGATTTTACTTATTTCATTTGATAAAGAAAGAAATAACGTAAAAAAATACGGAAAAAACAGAAAAAATTCCTGAATAATGAATTAAATTATTTAATATTTAATATTATTTAATATTTAATATTATTAAATTATTCTCATTTAAAATGGCGTCGAAATGAACACATTCAAGATAAGAGGAATTGTAGCTGCTTAATGATATCACGGGCGTCGCGACTATAAAAGCAATGTAAAAATGAGTAATAAACGCGTTTCGCTTCATTTTGTAAAATTATTGCCTATCAATTCCAAGATTGTATTAATAATTATATCGCAATTGGTTATTGAGGTCAAGTTTATTTTTAACTCGCACATTCGCAGTCTCTCCTTTATAAATTGTCAGAAAAGTATTGCGAAATCTAAATAGGGAAATCATATTAGCAGCTATGACTATCAAAGTGCATCATCATTCACAGCCACATGCTCATGATACTTACACATGATTTCAGACCGAATATTCAAAGTATGGTAAACAACATAGGGAGCGTGTCACAAGTGGTCACTGAACGAATGTGCGAGTATAAAACCAACTTTACCTCAATCAATTTGTTTGATAGCAGTGTTTGTGCTCTGTGCCAAACTTTGAAGTAACTATTATTTCGATAGGGTATCTGTCCTTAGTTAAAAAAAAAATATATAGAACAAAACTCAGCCAACAAACAGTGTGATGAACCAGTTTATTGCACCACTTTCTCGCAATACAGCTTCTACGGTGTTGATCATATGCTTGCAGTTTAACCTAATGGCGCTACCCAATCGCCCCTTTTAAACACAAATGTTGCGTTACACTTTAACACCCAACTCGTCTTGTTTAATGTAAAATGTGCAAATATTACTGTGGAAAACGCCATTCGTCCCCATATAGATGCCAGTGCACTAGGATTGTAAAACCCTCCCATTGAGGGAGGCAGCGCGTCGGGAGGGATGGATGACAGAATGACAGCAGTGCGCGCGGAATAAATGCTCGCGCATCGGAGCGGCAGGAGCGCAGAGCTTTTCTCACGCGCTGCGTGTTTATACAGCGGCTCGAGCAAACATGCCACGCGTCTTCTGAGTGGGACATCGATAGCAAAGTCACAGCCTTCCTTCGGAATATTGCCAAGGGGATAAACCGCACTGTTTGAGGCATTATTTAGAAAGTTAAAAGGTAAGTTGCGCGTCTCCTTATGCTTGCAAAAGTATGTCTCGTTTGTAATTTCGCATGCTTTGGGAAATGCATGCAGTATATATGATATTTTGTGCAGTGAGGATGTGTAGCTGTTTAAGATGCAACAGAATCAACTGGTGTGTCCTGTTGAACATGCATGCATGATTGTCAGCTCTTTTACCTCCTGCACATTTATAGTTTTTTTTATTACAAATAATAATAATAATATCACTGTCAATAAGTGGTTAAAAGTCCTTGTATTTGAAGTGTTTGCATATAAAAAGGCATATTAGATTTGAAGCATGCACTTCATCTACATCGTGTAGTGCTTATTCAATCTTTTTGGTGCTTTTTACAGAAATGTCTATGCATTTATTAAATTTGCTATTAATGTAGCGTTTTTCAAAGTAAAATGATCTCATGGTCTGCATGCAAAGCTTATATTGGATAGAAAATCATTAATACATTTGTAAATCATGCTCTTAGGATAATATCAGGAGATTCTGAATTATGCTTACCTGTTGGCAAAGCAAGAGCTTTTTCTTTCTGAACTAACTGTTAAATTAATTTTAACGAGGAAACCTAATGCAATATGGTTAATTCAGGCATATGAAATAATATTTTGTCTCGAATAAAACCTGTAAATAATAGAATCATTTTAAATATTTTTCGCAAACAAGCAAATTGTCAATATGTATATAATCATATATGATTGTAAAGCCACAACGTGCATTTCCTAAATAGAAATGGCATATGTAACAAATAAATGTACATATTTCTAATCTCATTTCCTGAAAACAAGTGTAGTGTAAACAAGAAGTTAGTAGTTACTTGCTATAAAGCTGCAGTGCAGTTTAAAGTTGTGTATTTGCTTATTTTTCCATTACAAATCAGTCCCTGCAGTTGTAATATCTGTCTCTGTGACTCTAAATATGAATTAGTAATGTCGCATTCTGATAGAATTGGACAATAGTTGTTCACACGAGGCCATATGTGTTTCATGCTGCCAAGAAAGGCGAGATGCAGGAGGACTGTAGATTATTAAGTGTTTCTTATATGAACCGAGCCTGAGCTTGATGCACATGGAGGAAACGCTACTGGCTTGTCAACAGAAAGGAAAGAGTGAAATGAAGTCTACGTTCACAGCTTGTACACTGTGAAGTGAGTCACCACTCAATCACTGAAATTATTAAAAAGAAAAAAAAATTGTGACGAATTGAACTGAATGGCTTTTTCAGACAAATAATGGATCACATTCAAAGTACATCAGCGGTTCATCCAAAAAACAAGAAAATTTGGTCATTATTTACTAACCTTCATATCATTCCGAACTGTGTCATGCTGTTTTATTTCTGTGAAACACAAAAGCGGAATTGGGAGGAATCTTTAGTGCTTTATATTTCATATTTTCTTTATACTTCTTTCTGAAGATATTTGAAAGGTTTTGTAGGAGAAAGTTGACAAGTCACAAACTTGATCACTAAATGCAATCATTCAGCCTCAGTTCAGCTAAATTAACAGTTTATTGAATGTAACCTGTTTGAAAGAATAATTAACACCAAATATTAGTTGTGTGGACTATTTATGCCGTTCATTCTTTGCTTTTGTTTTATGTAAAAATGACAGCACTGAAAGAATGGAGGAAAATACTATTCAATTTTCTAATCTCACATTTAGTTGCACGTGTTACAGTGTGTTCTTTCCAATTAATTAGAAATTAAGCAGCAAATTCAGTCTGAAAATTGCTTCTATGCTTCTTTGTTCCTTCCAGTTTACAAGCTCAGAACAAATAGTTTGTGCTTAAACTATTCCTTTAAACCATCCTTACATACTGTTAAAGTCCCTCCTGAATTATTAGCCCCCCTGTATATTTTTTCTCCAATGTCTATTTGACAGAAAGATGATTTTTTTTGGTAACACTTTAGTTAAGGTCATAATTCACAGTGTTAAAAAACTGCTAATTAGCGGTTTATTGATAGTTAGTAAGGTAGAAGTTGGGTTTAGGTTTTGTGTAGGACTAGGGATGTAGAATAAGATCATACTTTATAATAGGGATGTCTCGATCAGGTTTTTTTTGCCCTCGAGTCAAAGTCATTTAATTTTGAGTATCTGTCGATATCGAAACACAATCCGATACTTCTATACAACATAAAAAAAAGAATAAAGAAGAGCGAAGAAACAGATCCAGGATGTTCCTTATTTTTTATTTAATTCACCTTATTTTAACATTCAACAACTCTGTTAACAAACAGAGCACTTCTGTGAGGTAGCTTGAACAATCAAGTAAAAGCATAAAATCTTCAGTTTTAGACTTACTGTTATTATAGTGCAACAGTAAATATAAAAATCTAATCAAAAAACAAAAAGCACCTCAACTTAAAATACCCAGTAGGCAATCCCAAGTTTAAATATCCCACAGTTTGCTATGGCAATGTTGTCGTCATCAACTTTATAATACCTCCAGACGCAGACATACTCGTACTTTCCGCTTCAAGCTGCTTCCGTGTTCTACTTTGCCGGCATTTAACTAATAGCATTTCTGCAACAAAGTGATGTCATTCCACACGAGTTGCTGTTTCTGTGTGAAGTCAAGAAAGAGGTCTAACTCTGTGCCACAGCATAACTATAAATGTGTTAAAAAATAATGAGAATATATAAATATATACACATATATATTCAAGTCCTGATCGGGAGGTAACGTCCGATTCCTATCGAGTCTGAAACAGTGTGAACAGGCCCGATTTCTGTCTGGACATCCCTACTTTATAACTACTAATAAACAGGTAATATCCTAATAATAGGCAAGTAATAAGCCAGTCGTTAATTGCATGAATTGTGAGCTAAACTGAAGTGTCACAGATTTTTCAACACATTTCTGAACATAATAGTTTTAAGAACTAATTTCTAATGACTTATTTTGAATGATTTATTTTATCTTTGTCACAATGACAGTACATAGTAGTTTACTAGATATTTTTCAATACAGTATTTAGCTCAATTCAGTGCAATTTAATGGCTTACCTTGGTTAATTATGCAAGTTAGGGTATAACAGTTGTTTGTTCTGTAGACATAAAAAAGCTGCTTAAGGGGGCTAATAATATTGACCTTTAAATGGTTTTGAAAAAATTTAAAACTGCTTTTATTCTAGCCGAAATAAATTACAAAAGACTTCCTTCCGAAAAAAAAATATTATAGGAAATACTGTGAAAATTTCCTTGCTCTGTTAAACATAATTTGGGAAATATTTAAAAAAGAAAAATCACAAGCGGACGAATAATTTTGACTTCATTTGTACATACTGATTATATTCATACATAGTTGGACTTAATTGAAAGTGAACACTTTCTTAAATGTCACAGAATAAAAAAAAGCCTGTATTGTCTTGCAGCTCTGCATGTCTTTTCATCTCTTGCATGTCTGACACATCTGACACGTTGTTCTCCTTTGTCGCATTTAGCTCAATCGCAGATCAGCGCTGACGCACAATAAGACATAATGCAGGAATCAGAGCCCAGCGTGTGTCAACTACAGCCCAACATCATCTCAGTTCGCCTCTTTAAAAGAAAGATCGGTGGGCTAGGCTTTCTGGTCAAGCAGCGGGTGTGCAAACCACCTGTCATCGTCTCAGACCTCATCCGGGGAGGAGCGGCGGAAGAATGTGGGCTGGTCCAAGTGGGTGACATTGTCCTTGCTGTAAACAACAAGCCTTTGGTGGACATGAGTTATGAACGTGCGCTTGAAACCCTGAAGAATGTGTTGCCTGAAAGCCACGCTGTCCTAATCCTCCGTGGACCAGAGGGTTTCACCACTTACCTGGAGACCACGCTGAGCAGTGATGGAAAAACCAAGACGATTCGGGTCACCCGGCCTGTCAACCCGACCCAAAGCAGGCCATGCGAACGCTGTTCGCCCCTCACGCCCAACATGACCAAAGAGCTCAGGGCGATAGAAAACCTGTCCTCTTCCTCCACTCCCAGGAAAGAGTCACGGGACGACAAACCCCTGAATCCCCTGCTGTCCCAGGACTCTCTGCTCAGAGAAGGAGGCCACGCGGGACTTCTCAACGGGGTGGAGGATAACAATGACCTGCTGAAGGAGATTGAGCCGGTGCTGAAGCTCATTAAAAACAGCAAAAAAGAGATCAACGGAGAGGGCCAGAGGGTCATTGATAGGAAGGACGCAGAAGTGCAGGTGGAGAGGTGAGGGATGTTATTAATGCATGAAAAGTTTTTTTTGGCAAAACTCAAAAGAATATGCCAAGTAATATTCACAGCAGTTTTTAGACAATTTAAAGGGGTAGTTCAACCAAGAATTAACATTCTGTCATAGTTTGCTCATTCTCCACTTGTTTCAAACTACACTACCTGACAAAAGTTGTCGCCTATCCAAGTTTTAGAAACAACAAATCATAACTTCTAGTTGATCATTTGGTATCAGAAGTGACTTATATAAGAGGCAAAGGCCTCTAGATTACGCTTATTTTACCAAAATAAAATATGATCATGCCTTGATTTTTAATTATTTAATCAGGACAGTAAGGTCTGACTTTAAGAATATAAAGTCATGGTGCAGAAGAAAAAGAATGAATATTGTGTTTGACTCCCATGAGCTTGGACTACTGCATCCATACATCTCTGCAATGACTTAAATAACATATTAATAAAGTCATCTGGAATGGCAAAGCAAGAGTTCTTGCAGGACTCCCAGAGTTCATCAAGATTCTTTGGATTCATCTTCAATGCCTCCTCCATCTTACCCCAGACATGCTCAATAATTATCATGTCTGGTAACTAGGCTGGCCAATCCTGAAGCACCTTGACCTTCTTTGCTTTCAGGAACTTTGATATGGAGGCTGAAGTAAGAGGAGCACTATCCTGCTAAAGAATTTGCCCTCTCTTGTGGTTTTTAGTGTAATGGGCAGCACAAATGTCTATCTCAGGCTGTTGATGTTGCCATCCACTGTGCAGATCTCTCGCATTGCCTCATACTGAATGTAACCCCAAACCATGACTTTTCCTTCAGCAAACTTGACTGATTTCTGTGAGAATCTTGGGTCCATACGGGTTTCAATAAGTCTCCTGCAGTATATGTGTAGATGGATGCAGTTCAACAGATGATTCATGGGAAAAATCTACATTCTGCCACTTTTCCAAATGATAAACTAGAAGTCAAGTTATTATGTGTTGCTGTTACAACTGGGATCGATGACAAGACGCTTGTCAGGTAGTGTATCTTGAATTTCTTTTTTTCTGTTAAACACAAAAGATATTTTGAAGAAATTCGAAAAAC
>CAIGQZ010000427.1:28619595-28631298 GCA_903798205.1 Danio tinwini
TATTATTATTATTATTATTATTATTATTATTATTATTATTATTATTAGTATTAGTATTAGTATTATTATTAATAATAAATGTTTCCCAGTGATGGCTTGCAGCTGGAAGGGCATCCGCTGCGTAAAACATATGCTGGATAATTTGGTGGTTCATTCTGCTGTGGCGACCCCAGAATAATAAAGGGACTAAGCCGAAAAAAGAAAATGAATGAATGAATTATTAATAAATTGAAGTTATGAAAAAAAAATATATATATATACATATATAAGATTTAAAAACTTTGGATACAGAGTATGTGGCTGTAGAAAAAGTTTTAAAGTATTAAAATATGAAAGAGCTATCTGTACAAACAGAAACATTGAAGTGTTAAACACATGAGAGTTTATGCAGCAATAAGGTTTATTGCAATATAAAGTTTATTCCAGTCCTTTCGCTTCAGAAAAATCACTGTAAGAGCTGAGTAATATGACACGGTGCCTAAACATGCATTAAACACTTATATTCAGCAGTCTACATGTGTTTGTTGCATCGTTACAAGAAATATGTGTCACATTTCACAATATACACATTAAACTAGCAATAGACCTTATGACTCTTTGGGTGGTATTAAATAAATTACTCTGATACATACATAGTAGGGACATGGCTCATGTAAGTGCAAAAAGTCTCCTGAAATGGTTTTAAATGCTCAATTATAACCACAGGAATTACACCTTAAAAGCTCTTGTTAAACATATTTATAATGGTTGAAAATATTAATCAACTCTGAAAGCTAGGCTAAATTATAATTATAAAAGACAAAAAGGTCGGCAGTCATGTATTTAGAGTTGTAATTTGTGGTTTTAAGATATATGAAAACAGGAAGGAATTAATATCAACTTCTGCATAAACAGATGAGTTTATGCTGCGTTAAGTCCTTTCAGTCTTTTCTGCAGACCTTTCACTTTAGAAAAATCACTCAGTAAGAGCTGAGTAATATAAAAACATGTATTAAACACTTATATTTAGCAGTCTATATGTGTGTGTTGCCTTGTTACAAAAAATATGTCAGTTCACAATATACACGTTAAACTAACAAGAGACCTTATGACTCTTTGGGGTGGGATTGAATAAATTACTCTTTTTTTTTTCTTTTTTTCTTTTTTTTTTACATACATGATAGGGATGTGGCTTAGGTAAGTGCAAAATTCTCCTGAAATGGTTTTAAATGCTCATTTATAACCTAGAATGAAAATCTCTTTTGACTATAACTGTTTTGTTCAAAGTTTGTATGATTCATTTATCCTGCAGTCCCAAAATCATATTTTTAAGCAGAATCTACAAATGTCTCAAACACTTTCACAAACTGAAGCTGAATATGATTCATTTCATACATAATTTGTATATTTATACACATTGTACTAAAATGCATTTCTTATGAGAGTCTTAAGACAAATAGATAATACAAAATTCTACCCAGCAGCCAAAAGGATTGCTCAGAAATCCTACTTTTTTATTTTTTATTTTTAGAACCTGTGTACGATTACAGGCCTGAGACAGCCTTTTAAAAGAGGTGGTTCTTTTTTCTCAAAAAGTGGACCATTTTCTATTAAATTATGAGGTACAAATACTGCATTTTAGTGACATTTTAAGCACTAATCTTGTCAGATGATAATCATAACTACAGTTTTTGATACAATAATAATATTTCCTACAATTTTGTCAAAGTGCTTACCATGCTGTTTTAACATGAAATGTTTATTTACAAATGTGCATTTAAACTGGAAGTTATTAGTTTTATAAAAAAAAGGTTGAGATTAGAATTTAAAATTAAAAAGTTTGTATAAAGAAATATGAAAATACTTATTTTAAAAATACAAATTTATTATCCATCATTAAAAAAAATAATTATGAATCTGTTAAAACTTGTTTTAAATAAAAAAACTGCAGCCTATAGACAAATAGCAAACTGGCCAGTTCCTCAATTTGTCCATTTGAATAATTACATAAAATTTGTCTTAAAACCTTCTTCTCTTGGTTATTTTCACAATTTATAATGGCATACTGTCAACAATGGGACAAATGAGCTCAAATACAGTAGGGGACAAATTCTGGACTTTGTCAGTGGGAAGTGGGGCTTTCAGACCACTCAAACTAGGGCTGCACGATTAATCGAAAAAAAGATTGCAGTTTTATATTTATTGCTCAGTAACATGGACACCTTCAAATGGCGTTTAAAGTGTCACATACTGTATTTATAAGGTCAAATTCACCCCAAAATGTAATTTCTGTCTTAATGTTATGACGTATTCACAGACGCAAATTCTCACACGAGCTGATGCACTCTTTTACTACACCTTTGTTTACTACCAAGAGGACTTGCGAGGGCCTGCCAATAATGTCTACTTTAGTGAACAGAAGCAGCACAGGCTGTGGATAATAGGTTATAAAGTTGTAAATAACGAGTAATCGTTTGGTAGCCACGTAGGAAGCATGATTTGCATTTGTGTTTTTGTTTTTTTGTTTTTTCTCAAAGTGACGATGCCATGACATGAGCGCACTCGGCAGTGAAAGTGAAACCGGCGATCACATCATTTAAACATTCATATCACATTTTACAGTTATGATTGCGACAAACATTTGATATGTTTTTTCTTTCATAGCAAACACAGAGGGTTGTGCATGAAAATAAATGTTTTACTGTGTCACTATAACTACTATAGCCTATAGACCATTTTGAGGGATGGAAACAAAAACAATGTTCCTAATGTATTTCCTGTTTTACATCTTTATTTACCATAGCTTCCAAAAATCCAGGAAGGTCCACATATTGATAAATAATGCTATAATAGCTGTTTGATTGAATTGCCTCTTGTTATAGTTCTGAAATAGTTTGACAACAAGCAGGAAATGTTTATGGGCAAATGACATCACCATATTGAAATGGTCTATATAATGTTGAATATAATGCAAGAGGAAATCTTATAGTGACAAATGTTTTATTTTACCAGTGGAAAAAAATGGTCTAATAATTGTCATTTAAATAATTGTTAAAGACAAATGAGAAGCATATGTCTGAAACATAACAATTCAACTTCAGAATTATGCCATCACTTTACTGTGAATTAAAAACCAGGACAGATTTAAAGTCTGTTCAAGTTCACTGTTCCAAGTCTATACAAACATTAGCATTTTAATCAACAGTATATATCCATACCATATGTTTGAAAAATAATAATAGCCTACTCGTAATAATCTTGAAAGAATCATGAGAAAAGCGTGATCTTGATTTTAAGCAAAATAAAAAAACGTGACTCTCGTTTTAGCCAGAATCGTGCAGCCCTAACAACCCCCCACCCCCCACCCACCCTGGCTAAAAGCCTAGCTTAGCAAACATAAACTTTAAATTACCAATATACATTTTAAATAATTTATTAACCATTGTTCATATTAGATAGCAAAAGAAAAATAATTGCTTCTTTTTTGATGTCTTTCATTTAATAACACTAAATGAAAACTCAATGTGGATAATGAAGAAAAAGGCATTCTGTATGGTAATGTGTCATTCAAAGATAAGAATTCATTTATACTCTAGTCTCAGATCTATATAGCTTTTATTACTATAAAATGTAATCATCATAACAATTAAAATAACATATAGATTTAAAAAAGCCAGCTTATCTGTCAAAACGAAGCTGGTGAGTTGTAGAATTCGTACAAAAATATCCATATCAGTAAACACGGCTTCAAAGAAAATATGTTATTCAAGAGGGAACAGAAGTTAATTTTATTAAACCTTACAAGGACACTTCCATTTTTAAAATTGATGCATATACAGAATTATTAGCCCTTCTGAGTTATTAGCCCTCTGTATTTTTTCCCCAATTTCTGTTTAACAGAAGAAGATTTTTTTCAGCACATTTATAAACATAATAGTTTTAATAACTCATTTCTAATAACTGATTAATTTTATCTTTGCCTTGATGACAGTAAATAATATTTGACTAGATATTTTTCAAGACACTAGTATTCAGCTTAAAGTGCTATTTAAAGGCTTAACTAGGTTAATTAGGCAAGCTAGCATAATTAGGCAAGTCATTGTATAACAGAGGTTTGTTCTGTAGACCAGTGGTTCTCAAACTTTTCAATTAAAGTAGCACCTCAGGAAAAAAATATTTTCCAAGTACCACCATAATAACCGGTATTGAAGTACAGTAGCATAGTTGGCCTAATTAAGCAGCTACAGCTCTGGGCAGTTCAAGAACGTGGCAGATTAATTCTTCTTAAGCAAATATTTATTATTGTCAGACACTTTATACATTATAAATAGTTTGAACATCCTGATTCACTGGCGCCAATTATCAACAGTAAAAACTGAATTTGCTGCAGTAGGAGAAGCTGCGTCAATCTTTTCTTCATCTGATAAATAACTTGCACCTCAGAAGGCAATCCTGACACGCAGTGAAAGTGTCAGACGCGGACTCTTGATTCTGGATGTCATTAATAATATAATAACACTAATCCTTAAACAGTAAGGTGTTTTAGAATGACAAAAACAACATTTCAGATGGTTTATAATGTGCTCAGCCTGCTGGTTTGTCCATTTACACACACTTTTATCATCACATGATCTCTTATAACAATATCACATGACCTTTTTTTAATGTGCATACTGGAATTTGTGCGGTAAAAGTGTTTCCATCATAGTTTATGCGCATCTATTCTTATCAAATAAAAAGTTTATCCTACTCAGTTATGCGTATATGTTTTTTATGCTAATTTTCAACATTTATGTGCATTATGGCATTTCCATCAACCGGCCTTTTATGTGCATATCCAAAATGCACATAAAAATAGGTGGATGGAAACATAGCTAGTGTTTAAATTAAAATGTGCTTTTAAAAGTTTATTAAAAATGGCACTGTTCTTAAAAAGTAAAAAGAAAACTGCTGTACTTGTAAAATATTATCATACAATATAGTAGTCTATTCATCAAAACCTGGAAATGTTCTTTGGACCCCATAAATATAGGCTATATGTCATCATATTCATGTATAAACTCTTTTTGATACATTTTTAAATATACAAATAAGTCATATACAGTATGTAACGTATATCGTTGAAATCTAAACACTAACTTGTACAGTATTTTGAATATATGAATTGGATTTACATACTTAAATTTTAAATTAGATCTACTTACTAAAGAAGGCTTTGTGTGTCAGAAAAGCAAGAGATTAAACCATACCTGTCAACATTGGGATATAAAAATATGAGATACGCCCCCAACAACCGTTTCAATGGAGAGATTAGCTTCAAATGATAGAATACATTACAAATGTTAGAAAATTGAAAATAAAATAAAAGGTTTAGCCTATTAAAATCAATTTACTGATTATATCTGTGTTATTGTAAGCGTCAAAGGGTTAAAAGTGTTCATTTTTTTACTTTAATTGTTCAGTGATTCCTCCGCATACCACTAGAAGGAAGCCTGCATTCCATTAGTGGTACACGTACCACAATTTGAGAACCACTGTTGTAGAAAACCGAAAACAAATATTGCTTAAGGAGGCTAATAATATTAACCTTAAAATGGTTTAAAAACACTCTTTTATTTAGCCACAATAAAACAAATCATACTTTCTCCAGATGACAAAATATTATAGGAAATACTGTGAAAATTTCCTTGCTCTGTTAAACATAATTTGAGAAATATTTGAAAAATGAAACAAAATCACAAGAGGGCTAATCATTTTGACTGCAACTGTTGATAAAACTGCAGTACTGAATAGTCAGTGTTGATTTGATGGTGACTTAAAGTGTTACTCAATCACACTGACCTCAAATGGCCAGCCAGATATGACATTATCTGCAAGGCTAACGGGATGACAACACTCTCACTTGTACCTTACAATCCTCACTTCAGTCTGACAGTTTGAAGCCTTGCCTACTCTATAATAAGCTGTTATAGCTGGCACTGTATGTTGACATTTTTTGACTCTTAGCATATTCTTACCGACACACACACACACACACACACACACACACATGGATTCCCAGAATATTCTCTTTTTTTGAGTGACAGAATATTCCTGCTGAGATGATGATAAGTGAGCATTTTTATCAGCTTTCTTTAGACAATTTTAATCTTGTTTAACATTTTCTGTGTCGAGCTGTAAATGTAAAAGCTTGTTTTATTTTTTTTTTGTAAGAAGTGTCTGTACTTTGGAAAGCTGACCTTGCTGACACTAGACAGAATGCACGTTCCCTTGCTTTAGTGACTGCAAACCCACTAAAGCAACGCAGGTGCAATGATTTGAATTTTTTGAGATGATAATAACCTTTCAGTCAGCCTGATGGGGTTGAGGTTTTTTAGAAATGTGCTGAGTTTTCCAAGGCTAACAGCAGAGCCGTGCATAATTTTAGCTCTAATAAGGCTCACTCGCCCAGTAGAAGTGGTGTGAAGCAGTCGGACAGATGAGCTGCTACCGTCATTAAACAATGATGTTGCTCTCTTTGAAGCGCTGCATGGAAAAATAAGCAATTTAATTTTGCCATATACATTTTTATGCGCACTCATATACTCTCTTGTTGGAAACGATAGTCACTCTGTTGAAAGATAATGCCAATACAGCAATCCACCTTTTCAGATATTTATGATTTAATGTTTTGTAAGATGCTAAATTAGGGCTGGGTGATATTACAAACACAATTATCATGATATCATGTTTCATATCATTTGATATCGAAAATAATAGAATATTTTTTAACAATCCATTTAGGAATGAACACTTTATTTTAATTTACCAACATCACTAAGGCAAATAGTTTTAATAGTCAAAAACTAAAATATTTAAACTAAATTTCTTAGCTCTTAATAATAAAATAAGTGAAAGAGACTTAAGCTTGATGAATAAAATGTTACAAAGTGTGCTCAATGGTAAAGTGTAAATGCTGAATAATCAAAGCAAACTTTAAGGTGTCAATAATAAAGATACAGTAAACCTCAAACTCTATAAACAAAACAAATTATGATGATCAAATCTGAGCTTTCAGGTAAAAGAACTAACCATCATTATTCAAATACACATTGCAACATTACAAATTGTGAAGTTGGATGACTACATTACCACTTTGCTAAAAAAATCTTTTATATGGGTAGCTAGTGGCTTGGATGCACAAGAAAATAAACCAAAAAGCCACTGTGGTGACAACCTTACATCCTTTATTTATTTACAATCTCCTCACTGTTGCTGTATGGCACTCATTTTTGCGAATGTTGTTATTCGGACCCATTGCTGCAGCTTGGATACAAGTTTGTGGGAAAAAGTAAAAAGCATGTATGAGTGTGCTGTTTGTTTAAGGTAATCAGTCTGCCGTTAGTGAAATGTGTATCTTCCATATAAAGTGTAAAGCCGATTGGTTAGTTCTACCTACATGAATCGTGGTGCACTTGCGGCATTCGGAAAAGTTGAGATGCTTTCAGCTATCGTGCGCTCCTATAT
Source organism: Danio tinwini (assembly GCA_903798205.1). Classification (NCBI taxonomy): domain Eukaryota; kingdom Metazoa; phylum Chordata; class Actinopteri; order Cypriniformes; family Danionidae; genus Danio; species Danio tinwini. The sequence continues at coordinate 28,627,081 of CAIGQZ010000427.1, forward strand.
GTGCATCGTGCAAGTCATACGGCTCTATTGGAAATTACCAAATTACACCCTAAGCTTATTGAAATTGCTTCCAAAGCGCACACCCAGCAGCCACATTTTATTAAAACTATAGAGCTTCATACCAAAACTAACTACATACCAAATATTTTTTATATCAATATTGACAATGGTGTTTGGTCAATAAATACTGATACCGATTTTATCGGCCAGCCCTATGCTAAATGCTCATTATTCACCATTAACTTGGGTATATTACTTCTCGACAGCCATAGAATAACTTTCATTCATTATTTGCCATGTCACTTAGATGTATTGTCTAGATCAGGGATGCCCAAACTCAGTTCTAGAGGGCTGGTGTCCTGCAAAGTTTTCTTTCAACCCCAATCAGACACAGCTAATCAAGCTCTTACTAAGCTTTCTAGAAACATCCATGCAGGTGTGTTAAGGCAAGTTGGAGCTAAAATCTGCAGGACACCGGCCCTCCAGGACCGTGTTTGCACACCACTGGTATAGATTCATGACATTTTATTAGGGGTGTCAAAATTAATTGTTTCTTCAGTGCGCCACGATGCAGATGGGGACAATTTGATATCAGTTCAGTAATAGATCATAACTGGTTATTACGCACTGACGTCATTTATCCCCATATGTGCAATGTCACGGTAGAATACTATGGCGAGGGAGGTGAGGGTGAGTAAATAAAACTCTCCTACTAAAAAAGCAGATCTTTTGCTGACAATGAGGAATGGTAAAGCACGAGCCGCTGTTTCACTACTAGGGAGAAATGCTCTCTCTCTCTCTCTCTCCCACACACACACACTTTGTGCATTTGACCCGTTGGCATGTTCGTGAGGTAAATCTTCCTCTCCTCTCAGCTGTTAAAGCGATACTTGTTGATCCAGACACAAGCGTGCCTGTGGTGCGAGTTTATTGTATTGTGTTTATTCTATTACGGATTACCTGATAATGCGTATTATGCGCATATAGACTGACCCGTGGCTGTTTTTCCCGCGTCACTCATGGAGCTCTTTCGTTTCTAATCGCAGCCCTTTCTGTTGAGCGGGTGAGAACAATGACCAATAGGGGTGTAAGAACTTGCCAGAGCTCAAAAAGCTAGCGGGATAATATTTACATTAGTTTATTTGTTATGAATGCTCATGCTGTTGCCTTCTGTGCATCTATTGGAGTTTTGTCTAAAAAATTCACAAAGAGTGTTTTTTTTTGAGCAGGTAAAATTAAAGGTGCAGTTCATGTACCTTACTGCTTGTACTGTATTAAAGGACACAATTGTATTACAAGTAATATATAAATATAAACATATTTATAGATTTTAATAAAAAAATTTTCTTGTGTTGTAAAGAAAAAAATCTAATTATGTATGAAAAGCATCGTCAATGCACCGTGATGCACCAAGATATCAAATTGAACCGAATCGATGGCATGATAATCGTAACCGAACTGAACCGTGAGACCAGTGTAGCTTCACACCCCTACATTTTATTATCTATAATCAGTCTGCTTAGTGTTTACTGTAATGAGATTTACATTTATGCATTTCACAGATAGAAAAAAAATTCTCATATTAGTGCTGTTTATTTTATTTATTTTTAAACCATGCATAACTGATTTTGAGAAATGGAAAGATGGATGCATTGATGGAATGGATAGATGCATTGAAGATGGATAAACTGATTGGCAGGTGAATGGATGGATGTAACAATGGATGGTTAAATGCATGAATTGACGGATGCATTAAATGACTGGATTAAAATGGATTTATGGATACTCTGAAAGATGGATTGATTAAACAATGGACGGATAGAGACATTGAACTATAGATGGATGAATTGTACATCAGGTGGATTGAGCAAAAGGTGGATTGAAGCATTGTATGACAAGCGGTGGGCGGCTCGGTGGTTGGCACTGTCACCTCACAGCCAGAAGGTCACTGGTTTGAGTCCCAGCTGGTCCAGTTGGCATTTCTGTGTGGATTTTGCATGTTCGTCTCATGTTCTAGTGGGTTTTCTCCAGGTGCTCTGGTTTCCTCCCCAGTCCAAAGTAGGGGTGAAACGGATCACTGTTGATCCCTGATCCGTACGGATCACAACTCACGGTTCGGAACGCACATGACCCGCGGATTAATAATTTATTTTGAACTTGTCGATTAATCCAACATTTATAACCATTGCAGAGAGATCGCCTCCCGCGTCATTCAAATCGCGAGCATGAAAGCATTTTGGCTCCCCTGTAAGATATAATGATGACGGGAAATGTTGTGGTGGGACCTACCTAAATGCTTTCTTAGGCTATTAATTTAAGGGGTTTTCTGTCACTGCTCGTTTAGCCTGCATTAATGCATTCAGTGTAAAGCTGCACAATTAAACATTTAAAAGATCAGGATCTCAGTTTAACATGAATGATAATTGATAATGATTTGCATATGTTTATTAATCCTTCAAAGTGCTGCATTCAAATCTGCATCGAGAGAGATTCCGTTTTTACACTTTTTCAGTCAGTTACAAACAATGAAAATAACACAAGTGCTGGGAGAACAGTTTATAGTTCAGATATTAACACTGATGTTTATGGTAAAGATTAAGATCACCGTTTAATGAAACATGATGCTGGTGAATTTTTGACACTGGTAAAAGCAATTACATTGTGTAACCAACAAACGGCGACAAACAACCATCAAAATTATGTCATTGAATAGGTTTTCAAAAATAACACACCTACAGTATAATAAAACATGAAGTTTTATGTGTGAATTGTTGAATCATTCATTGAATATAAAAATGATCTGTTGTACAAGATGTTAGATTTCTATATTTAGCATTATCAGCAACAGTAGCAAAGATCATATTTCATATTGAACACTTTTCTTTTTTCAGCTGTTTCTTTCTTGATTTTTATTTTTATGAACATTACAGGTTCTAAGTTTTGTTTGTTAAAAGCAATGCTTTTTGCAGTAATATTTTTATATAAATGGAAAGCAAATTACATTTGTCTGCTCACTTTTTTGCTGATCCGAAAAATAGTCCAGTCTGTGACTAAAAAACCGTAGTGTGATCCGAACTGCAGATTTTTGATCCGTTACACCACTAGTCCAAAGACATGCTCAATAGGTGAATTGAATAAACTAAGTTGAGCGTAGTGTATGAGTGTGTGTGTATGGGTGTTTTCCAGTACTGGGTTGTGGCTGGAAGAGCATCCGCTGCGTAAAACATATGCTGGAATAGTTGGCGGTTTAATCCGCTGTGGCGACCCCTGATAAATCAGAGACTAAGCTGAAAATGAATGAATGACAAGTGGTTGGATGGAGTTAATGATGAATGGATGAATTGAATAGTAGATTGGTGAATGAAATGAACAAGATAGATTGGATTCAATAAACATTTACATTTGCTCATTTAGCAAATGCTTTTATCCAAAGTGATTTACAAATAAGGATAAAAGAAGCACATCAAATCACCAGAGAGCAGCAATATACAGATACCATAGCAAGTTAGTTTAGCATTTTTTCCCACATACATGCACACTCGCATACAAGAATACATATATACATTCACACACATACGTAATCACATACACACATGAACAAAAGATTGATGGCTGAATTGAATAAAATGCATTGAACAATGGATGGTTGGATGTCTTGAACTGCAGATGGTCGATACAATAAACATGTAGATGAATTTATTGAACAGAAATAGGTGATGATGGAGTTGATATATGGAGTTTTAGACTGAACAATAGATGCATGGATGGATGGATGGATGGATGGATAGATGGATTGAAAGATTGATGGATATACTGATTGATAGATGAACAGATGGATGAACGGATGGATGGATTGAATGTACGTCATACAGATGGATTTGGATGGATGAATGGTTAGTTTGAACCATGGATGGGTGATTGAATGGATGGATGGATGGATGGATGGATGGATGGATGAATGGATCAATAGAATGTGCATTATACAGATGGATTTGGATGGATGGATGGTTAGTTTGAACCATGGGTGGATGAATGGATGGATGGATGATGAATGAATGGATGAATGATGAATGGATAGATATTTTGAACTGTGAATGGATGCACCGAATGAGATGGATGAAGGACTGATTAATGGATGGATGGATGGATGGATGAATGAATGAATGAATGAATGGATGGATGGATGGATGGATGGATGGATGGATGGATGGATGGATG
>CAIGQZ010000427.1:28631308-28653308 GCA_903798205.1 Danio tinwini
CAATATGCATTATACAGATGATTTGGATGGATGGATGGATGGATGGTTAGTAGAAACCATGAATGGATAGATGGTTTGAACTGTGGATTGATGCATGAATGATGAATGCATTAAATGTACATTATATAGATGGGTGCATTGAATTATAGATGAACAAATGGGTTTAATGGCTTGAACAGTATATGATGGATACAGTCAACAAATTATGGATGAATATATTGAACAGAGATTGGTGATGGATTGATAAATAGATTGATGGATGCACTGAATGATAGATGAATATATGGATGGATGGATGAAATGTGTGTTATACAGATAGATTTGGATGGATGGTTGGTTGGTTTGATCTGTGTATGGGTGATTGGATGGATGATGAATGGATGGTTTGAACTCTGGATGGATGCACTGAATCAAGGATGGATCAAATGTACATTATGTAGATGTGTGCATTCAATGATGGATGAATTAATGGGCTGAATGCCTTGAACTGTAGATGATGGATACAGTAAACAAAATATGGATGAATACATTAATGGATGATGGAATGATCAATAGATTGATGAATACACTGAATGATAAATAGATGGATGTATTGATTGAGCATTATACAGATGGATGAGTATGGATGGATGGTTTGAACAATGGATGTATGGACAGTTGGATGTATGGTTTGAACTGAGTGGATGCACTGAATGATGAATGAATAGACTAAATGATGGATGGATGATTAATTGAGCATTATATAGATGGATGAGTATGGATGGATGGTTTGAACCATGGATCGATAGATAAATGGATGTGACTATGACTATGAAAACTATGAGTGGATGCACTGAATGATGAATGAATAGATTGAATAATTGTCTAAACTAATACAAATGGATAGATTGATAAAGCCATATTAAGTATGTAAAGAAAATATTAGGTACAGTATTTATGCAGACAGACAATTTCCATAACTTCCAATCTTGTATGTTTGGGTGTATTAAAGCCATACATTAAAAATGTATGTAAAATATATATATATAAAAGCACATTACTTTTGTACATACTTCAAAATGAACAACATATACAGTAGATGGATGTACTGAATGATGGATGGATCAAATACATGTTGTATACAGTAAATGGATGCATTAAATGATACATTAATGAATGGGTTGAGTGATGGATGGATGGGTGGTTTGAACCATGAATGGATGCACTTAGCAAATGAATAAATAGATCTAACCAAATTACAATGTAAAGAAAATACAAGGTATTAATGCAAACAGACAATTTCCTTGACATCCAAAGAAACACAATGGTATCAGCTAATGAATCATTTCGCAATGTTTTATTTATTAGCAGCTTGTGAAATTAGTTTGTCAAATCAGCTCGTGTGACTCCTTTACACAATAAAGCTCTCTGCTCAGCTTGTGATAATACAGCTGTGGTGAGAAGGAAGAGACGTAGACAAAGCGCGCACCCCCACCCCCCACGGCAGTGCCTGTTGTCGAGCGTGAAGTTGAATAAAGAGGTGCAGCAGTGAAGGTGGGCTGTGAATCTGCGTGAGTGTATGGAGTGCTTGTTTCTGAAGCGCTCCACTGTGGGTAAGTGGTCTCGAAGTGTCGATGATGCTGCCGATTATTCCACCCCGCTCGCACACATGGTTGTGTCAGTCGTTGCTCAGGGCGACACTGTCATGGACAAAAAAAAAAAAGCTTTTCGGCTGAAGTTTCCTTTTTCACTTTTACACTTTTTCTTTCACACTTCCTCCCTGGCATTGTTAATAGTAAGTTAATAAGTTATCCTATTTCAGGTTTTATACCTTGAATGCAAAATCTTTTCCAAAGTGGTGTTTAACGGAGAGAAGAATTTTGTGACGCATTTAAAAACATGTCTTTGCCATGATGACAGCACATACTGTAACATTCTCCACAACAACACAGACACAGGTTGATTCCTCTGAATGGGCATTTTATTCTTAAGTTTGTCCTTTTAATATGGAGCCAGATCAGTCTCAAAAATAATATATTTGCAAAATCCAAATTTGTAAGCTCAAAACATGATTCAAAAATACACATTAAATTCAGAAATTCAAAGCAGGGTTCAAAAATACACAAATCTAATTCATAGATATAAAAGATGATAAAAAAATTCACAAATCTAATTGATAAATTCAAAACATGATTAAAAAATACACATCTAATTGATCAATTCAAAACACAATTCAAAAATACACAACTAATTCATAAATTCAAAACCCAATTAAAAAATGCACCTATCTATTTCGTAAATTCAAAACATGATTCATAAATACACAAATTCCATTCATAAATTCAAAGGACGATTCAAAAATACACACATCTAATTCATAAATTCAAAACACGATTGAAAAGTCCACAAATCCAATTTGTAAAGTTAAAGCACGGTTCAAAAATCCACAAATCTAATTCATAGATTCAAAAGACAATTAAAAAATCTACAAATCTAATTCATAAATTCAAAGTACGGTTCAAAAATACACAAATATATTTTGTAGATTCAAAACACAAATTAAAAAATACACATCCAATTCATAAATTCAAAACACAATTCAAGAATACACAAATCGAATTCATAAATTCAGAAGACGATTCAAAAATGCACAAATCTATTTCCTAATTTCAAAACACGATTCATAAATACACAAATCAAATAAAAAAATTCAAAGCACATTTCAAAAATATGCAAATCTGATTCATAAATTCAAAAGACATTTCAAAAATACACAAATCTAATTCAGAAATTCAGAAGACGATTCAAAAATATACATTTTTTTCGTAAATTTAAAACACGATTCATAAATACATAATCCAATTCGTACATTCAAAGCACGGTTTTTAAAAACACATCTAATTCATAAATTCAGAAGATGATTCAAAAATACACAAATCTATTTTGTCATTTTAAAATATGATTCAAAAATCCACAAATCTAATTCGTAGATTCAAAGCATGATTCAAAAATCCAGAAATTAAATTTATAAATTTTAAAGCATGTTTCAAAAATACAAATTTAATTCGTAAACTCAAAACACAATTCAAGAATACACAAATCTAATTCAGAATTTAGAAGACGATTCAAAAATACACATTTATTTCGTAAATTCAAAACACGATTCAAAAATCCACAAATCTAATTCATAAATTCAAAACATAATTTAAAAATACACAAATCCAATTCATAAATTTTAAGCATTATTAAAAAATCCACAAATCTAATTCAAATTGCATTTAGTAGGCCTAAATGTGAATTGTGCTGTGTATGTTTGAATTTTAATTCATAAATGTTTTATTTTTTAGACTGGCTCGTTACCTAATGTCCTTTGACACCGTGAGAATTGTATCAGTAAATGAACAGTACAAACACATCAGAAATTATACAAACCGTGGTTGTCTAATAATTTAAACAGTCAAAACAAATACCTTGTTACTTGCTTGTCATGAAAAGAGGATTCTTGGGTTAGTAAAATCTTCTTTACTGTCCTTTTTAACTTATGACAGCACTGACTTTAAACTTAAACACATTTACCTTAACACAACTTTAAGATGCATCCGCTCATCATCAGTCTATTGGCAACTCACAAAACGCGTCATTTTCATTGAAGTGACACACTCTCACATCCAATGTCTTCAAGTGCACCATATGAAATTATATCACATTTAAACATTCCAACACATTTACATTTCTAAATACACCCTTGAGGGCAGCACGGTCATCTCTCAACAAGAAGGTCGCTAATTAGAGTCCTTTCTGGGTCAGGTGAATTGGATGAACTAAATTGGCCGTAGTGTATGAGTGTGTTGCCGATAAATCCACCCCGCTCGTACACGTGGTTGTGTCAGTCGTTGCTTAGGGCTACACTGTCATGAACAAAAAAAAGGCTGAAGTTTCCTTTTTCACACCTTTTCTTTCACACTGCCTTCCTGTCACGGCGTACGCTCGCATATGTAAGAGTGTATCATATCCGCTTTTGTCCTCACATTTCACTGGTGACAAGATTGTCCTTCTCATCTGTTCTGCCTCACATGTCTCATACGCGCAAACATGAGTGTGGTGTTTTCTGTGCCAGCCGCGGTGCCTTTGAGATAATAATCATGTGTTGTGCAGCCAGAGACAGATTTGTCTTCAGAGGAGGATCGAATCAATTGAGTAAAGGGACGCCCACTATTCTTCAAGCAAACATAAAGGGCCAAGTCTGATATTGAAGTTTGCATTCAGATGATAAGAATCCACCACAATTATGTGAGGGACGTGGTGCCGAAACCATCGCCCTCTGCACTGGATCTACACAAGGAATATAATGGCTTCTAGATTGATTTCCGTTGGATTAAAGATGTGAAGTTCTTAAACATTTGCACATGGAGCAAATTACAGTCATCTTTTCAATGGCAAGTCATTGAAAGTATTGTAGTCTCTGTGAAAATCTAAGCTCGGTTAGATCTTTGCTTAATAGTGCTGATTATCCCCCTTGATGCCTTTGAGTAGGAACATTGTTAAAATAGCTGCATAAGAAGAAAGAACTTGGCAAAGAAAGTTCATTTGCTGTCAAATATAATTTGTCTCGAACATCATATTTTCAAGAAGCAAAGGGCTGGTGTAAGTGTCTGTGTTGATAAGCAAACCTTCTTTTGAAGAGAGAGAAACAGAAAATTGCAATGTTATTAATATTCGGTATGACTGGTTTAGAAAATGTTGTACTGTGAAAGCTTTTTAAGACATCTCTTATATAAATGTGTAAAGGCATATTTGTTGTATAATTGTATTTTTTTTACTAGGCATTGTTTTATTTGTCTTGATTTTTATTGGTTAAATTGTATTATGGCATCAGTTAATCAGTTTATATGTGAATGCATTAATCAGTAGAGGTGTGAACCTATACTGGTCTCACGGTTCGGTTACTATTATCTTGTCATCTATTCAGTTCAATTCAATGTCACGGTGCATTGACGGTGCTTTCCCTACACAAATATATTTTACTTTACAGCACAAGAAAAATGTATATATATATTTTTTTTTATGTATTATTTGTAATACAATTTTGTCCTTAAATACAAGCAGTCAGAACTGGACCTTTAAAAACTCAAGTACATGCACAGAACAACAAGAGCATTTATAGCAATTAAACAAATGTAAATAGCTGCTGTAAGTGTCAGTGAAAGACACCACACACACACACACACACACACACACACACACACACAAACACACACAGTAAATTGTGCAGAGTTTCTGTGTTTTTAAGTAGTTACAGTGTTTTAATTACTCGCGCTTGCCACCCTCGCTATTGTAATCTACGGCGACATAGCGCATATGAGATAAATGACATCAGTACGTAATAACCGGTTATAATCCATTACTGAACCGGTACCGAATTGTCCGCTTCTGCATCACGGTGCACCAAAGAAACAGTTAAATTTGACACCCCTAATAATCAGGGATTTGTATTAAGGATGCTCAAAATAACCGATTAACCGTTAACCGAAAGGGTGTGTTTTTAACGGATTAATGGTATCAGTTTAATGATTAAAAAATATTATTTTATATAGTTTTAAAGTTTGGCTGCATAAGAGGCCAATCACAGCGAACGTGCTTTTTGCGTTGAGAGGCGCATCTTTTGAATGGTTTACTAATGGAGTGTTTTGCGCTCTGCACACCTCGCGTTTTTGCACTTTTTCATTCTTTAATCAAAGGAAAGCAGAGGCTGGGTAACCCTTGATATGACAGCAGTGTTTGCGTTGTCAGGATGACTACAGAGAACTTTTAAAGATGGAAGCGAGACTAGTGGTCACTGTTTCAAGTTATCCAGAGCTGTATTCCTTTACTTATCTTGAATATCACAATATTATTAAATAATACAATTATAACAACATTGACAGCAACACTCGCACACAATACCCAGCTAATTCAGTCGTTTTCTAATGACTTAAAGCGCACAAAAAAGGCAATGTGGTGTGCCTTGCGTTTTTGGAACGGAAAAGTGCGTTCGGTGTGATTGGCCCCACCAAACTGAGGCTTTCATTTTATATCTTATAAAACATATGCAAATGAATGCAATATCATATGTAAACAACAAAATTGTTCTTTGCTACTGTAGCCTAAACTTTACAAAAAAGTCAACATATGGTCCTCGTCATCGTCTTTCATCACACGCAGCGCATGGACATGAACCACGAGTGATAGAGAAAATAAAAGCACACAAGCTCAGGTAAAACCAGATGCTCAAGACATAATCTTTAATGACTTCTATATAAAATGTTGACAGAGGCTTGTGATATAAGAATTAGAGTGGAGCAATAATTAAATGCATAGGCCTATTTTCTGTGGAGCGATGGATTTGAGGTAGCCTGCTATTTTTATTTGACCGAAGAAAAAAAACATAAGATGGGAAAAAAACAGCCTATGTCGGTTTTTTAAAAGGATTCAGTCAGTTTTTTTGTTTTGCAAATCTAAATTTGTCATTTAAGGAAAAAATATCTAGTGCAGGTCTATTTTTTTTTTATTTTTTTTTTAGTCTATTCTGTTTTCGATGCTGTTGGAAACACTGCAGGTACGTGAAGATATTGTGTTATTGTTCTGTTGTTAATATGTTCGCATGTTAAAATAAATCTGTATTTTAAAATGCAATATTTAACCTGTTAGACACAAAATAGACACATCAGTTTTTTTTTATGAAATAATTTATTATTAATCTGACCAGTTAAAAGGTAATATTCAGTTAACGAGAGGCGGTTGTCGGTTTGCAGAATTCACCGAAATGAGCATCCCTACTTTGTATTTATTAATGCTGATGCAAGAATTTTCCAGTGATGTCTATTTACAGTATGTGCTTAATTTGCAATTAGAAAATTTTAATATTTGTTTTATGTTGACTATTTTAGGATAGGGGATAGAATAGTATAGAGTATAAAAACATTTAGTCCTGTAAACCAAAATAGGCCGGCTATAAGATGATTTTTTTTCCCAGAGAGAGATAACTGCAGACTGCTTTGTTGCATTGTGAATTATATTCCACACTATAGGCTAGCCTATGCTGTGCAATATGTAACAGTTTTGATTTTTAACTAGATATCCAGTCAAAGCACAACGCATCCCGGCATTATGGATATATTATTAGCTTAACAATATTATAATTATTAGACGTTCATAGACATTATGCACTCTTTTAAACGAGCAGCATTTTTTAATTCTGCAGGCTGTTTGCTCTGCATGCGTGTGAAAGAAAAATGAAGAGAGAAAAATGAACAGACGTTAAATAATATGCGGCTCACTTTGCGTGCGGATATACAAGGCATGGGCAAACTTGATCCTGGAGGGCCAGTGTCCCTGCAGACTTTTGCTCAAACCCTAATCAAACACACCTGCCTGCAGCTTTCTAGTGATCTTGAAGACACTGATTAGTGTGTTCAGGTGTGTTTGACTAGTGTTGGAGCAAAAGTCTGCAGGGACACCGGCCCTCCAGGATCAAGTTTGCCCATCCCTGGGATATACCCTTTTTTTATTTCATATCCGCCACTAGTAGCTACGCAAACGGGAACCAAACCCAGCCTGTGATAAATAATAATTATTGATGAAGCAAGTTATTCTGCAATCAGGTAATGTGCTCCATCGGGCACAATAATCTTAATATTATCCTGTAATGTGTGCCGTGCCATGGTTTTCATATCTTGTGGTGTGCAAACGTTTAAGATTTGAGTAAAAAAAAAATGCAGAAGAGTATAGTATTTTAAACATTAGTATTTTAAATCTCTTGTGGTCTGAGCCCAGCTGATGAAGTCTATGGTTAAAGTGCCACCCAGCGGTCAAAGGCTGTAGACGCATTTACTGCTGCCGCGGTGACAGCAAGTGCGTCAGCAGAGGGAACATATTGAAGTGTTAACATCTGTATATTTCATTAAGATGTTGTATTTTCTATTGTTAATAATAAGTTAAGTTATCCTATTTCAGGTTTTATACCTTTAATTAGGGCTGTACGAGATTGGGAAAATTTTGCATTGTAATATTTTATTCTGCAATTTATATATTGTGATATGACTACAATTTCACCAGATGATTTATCTCTCTATTTGGAAAGAATTGATCATTTCAGATTGATTGGGATGGTTATGCAGAGAAGTGCATCTGCATAAAATCTTATAAACAATCTACAAACAATACAGTAAAGAAAAAAATAACTTTTTTTTTGTCTAACAGTATTCAGGTACAGTAATTTTTTATTATTATTAAATCACAATTAATAAAATAGTAAAATAATTATAAGTTACAAACTGTACAATTTCCTATGCTTGAATTCCAAAAAAAAAAAAACAGTATACAGTCACAGGCCTCAAAAACACATGTAAATGTTGCATATCATTGTTTACCGCAGTAAATCCTGCGATGACTATTGTGAATGATCACATTGAGATTTTTCTCTCGTTTTTTTTTTCTTTTTTTTCACTTTCATCAGTTGGTGAAGATTGTTCCTCGCCACTGACTTGCTTGGTTTGGGACTTGTGAAGCTTTGCATCAATGGATTTGCTCTTCAGTGTTTGGACTTTTAGCAGTGAAAATTAAACCACACTGAACAGAACTAAACTGAACTTCAACTCTGAAAACTGAACAGACACAGTTTCAATTTACTAGAACTTCTATGTTTAACACAGTCTACATTGTAAAAGTGCTATAGAAATAAACATGAATTGAATTTAATTGACGATATCAATGCTAAAAAATTATTATGCATCACTACCTTTAATGCAATTTTTTTCCAAAGTGCGTTTTAATGAAGAGAAGAATTTTTTCCACATTTTTAAACATAATCGATTTATTTCTAATAACCAATTTCTTTTGTCTTTGCCATGATGGCAGTACATACTAGGGCTGCACAATATATAGTTTCAGCATCGATATAGCAATGCAATCCTTCACAATAGTCACGTCACAGGATATATGCAATGTTGATTTTGTATCAAAATTTATGAATCACATGTGTTTTTGATGCCTGTGATTAAATAATTATTTCAAAAGCATTTAGGAATAAGAAATTGTACCATTTGTGACCTTAACTATGATGTATTGAATTATTTTTATTTTTATCATTCAGTTACTGTACTTTAAATACTGTTAAACTTGGGAAAGTATATTTTCTTGATTGTATTTATAGATAATTGTGCATGAAAATACTCACAACACATGCAAATACAGAAATGCACTGCACAATGGAAATGGAATTTTCACAATGGAAATTTGCCAGGGGATGCCAGAAAGTTTATAGATTGTTTATTAGATTGTATGGAGATGCCCTCCCACTGCATAATCATCCCAATCCAGCTAACCTTATAAATTACTTCCAAATATAAATATTAAGTTATCCGGTGAAATTGTATTCATACATATCATATATAATGCGAAAAAAAATTGCAATGTTAGACTTTTTCAATATCATGCAGCCCTAGTACATACTATTTTACTAGTTATTTGGCAAGATAATAGTATTCAGCTTAAAGTGTAATTTAAAGTTTGGTTAATTAGACATTGGGCAATGGTGGTTTGTTCTCTAGCCACCTAAAAAAATACATATTGAACCTAAAAAGTTATTTTTTACTGAAAAAACTGCTTTTATTCCAGCCAAACTAAAAGAAACAAAACTTTCTCCAGAAGAAAAAAATATATAATAGAAAATACAGTAAAATGTCAATGCTCTGTTAATCATCACTTGGAAAATATATGAAAAAGAATTCAAATTTTACAAAAGTGCTAAAAATCTTGCCTCCAGCTGTATTTGAATATGCCAACTTGATCTTGCCAAGTACATGTAGGACGTTTGGGTTGAGCTTAGGCTTACGGTTAGGTTTATGCACTTCTACATGATTGTTATACAATTATTATTCTCTTAAAATATTTTACAGTTATGGTTGGGTTTAGGGGCAGGGAATAGGTATGGATTACATTTTCAAACAAAAATGATGTTCCAGGATAAACATAGATGTTAATTCAAGATCGCATCGTACTTGGCAAAATCGTGACATGCATTTAAATATGTGCATATATTCATCAATATTTGCGTATTTATGAGGAATTTGGTATTATAATTTAGCTTTTAGTTTCCCAGAGATGGGTTGCGGTTGGAAGGGCATCCGCTGCGTAAAAACGTGCTGGATAAGTTGCCGAAAGAAAATGAATGAATGAATGAATTTAGCTTTTAGTTGATCTGTTGTAATAAACAACATTTTTAAATCTCTTTTGAAGAAGAACTGATAAAGATGTTTAAACATCTGTGTTGCTAACAACAGCATTCTTTTACATTGTTCCTGAAATAAAGTGAACTGAAAGTCATTTTGGAAAAAAGAAAAAGCATTTTGTCTGCTAATGGGTATATTTGTAGTACGCTGCTGTTAATAAAGTGTTGTTGTTTTTTTCCACAGCCACAGTCTTATGAAAGAGTTTCTCCCACCAAGGCTGTGCAGAATGGAAGTCCCTCCAAATGTCCCAGATTCATGAAAGTGAAGAATTGGGAAACGGGAGCCTTATACAATGATACTCTACACCACAGCTCCAGTAAGGTATGTTTGATGTTGAGCTTTTCTACTACTTTCCATTTAGAAAATTAGAAAAAACACAATCTCAAGTCTGCCAGATTGTTAAGATTGCGGCCACTGGCATTTTTTTTTTTCAGATTTTGCAGAATCACATGAGTATTGAGTGATAGAGGCTCAAAATTTTGAATAAAAATCCTTTAATTTGAACAACAATGTTTTTATGCTCACTTGAGTAGGTTTTTGACAAAAAAGGGTTAATGCAAATAATGGGAGATGGAAATGCATTTGCCAAATAGTGAACATTACATCCACTTGATCAATCAGTCGCTGTTATGCTTGCATTGTTTACTGTTGGTTACTAGGTTACCAATACTACAGTAAGCTGCTCTAGTAACTTAATGAAAATGCAACTAATTTGATTTTATTTGATTTATTATTATTATTATTATTATTATTATTATTATTATTAGCAAACTTTGAAAAAAAATTCACTTTACATTTACCCAGCTACTGACACTTTATATGGTTTAAAGGGGTGGTCCACTACAATATCATATTTTAAACTTTAGTTGATGTGTAATGTAGCTGTGTAAACATAAACAACATCTCTGAATTTAAGACGCTCAAAATTCAATGCAGAGGAAGACATTGACTTTTACAGAGTTAACTGTACAGCGAACAAAGTTTAGAGAATACAAAACAAATACATCCAGGCTAGTAAGATCACAAGGGTTTCCAGTTACGCTTATTTACCACACGCGCACACCTTGTGCAGCGAAGGGGCGTGGCTAGAGGTCTGTAATGTTACAACCGAGAAAGCTAAAATGCCATCCAAACGCTGCTATTTCCACAAAGCTTGCTCTTTTTCTGTATTTGGGCTTCCAAAGGACACGACACAAAGAGAGAAGTGCTTACAGTTTAATTTTATTTATGTTCCAGAGAATTATAAAAATTATATAGCTAGCATTTGACAAAGGACAGCTTCCAGAATCTCTCCCAGTTCAGTGCTGGATTCAGTTAAAACTCCTTCAACTGACAAAGCTGTGGATTGTGAGCCACAACCTGTAAGTGTTTTTATTTGTTAAAATTGATCAACTACATGCACACTTTCTAGCGTTAATGCTATTTTGTAGCGAGGATGTGAACAAGGATGTTAGCAATGGGACATGCTGTAGGGTAACGTTAACAATTTAGCTACAAATTTATATTTATCATTCAATCCGCTGTAAACAGCCACAATCTTCAGCAGCACATGCAGTGTCTCTCTATGCAGCCACTTTATCTGTGTTCTACATCTCAAATAACAAACTCGCAAAAGCTATGGGAACTTTATATATGGGAAATGTGAAATGTGAATATATGTGAAAGATACTTGTCAGATTTTATTTTAGAGAGCAGGCGTGAGGTTCAGCTGTGTGCTCTTCATTTTCTGTCTAATTCATGCAAACTGATACGGCAGTTTACACAGCACAAAAGCGCTTGTAGCTAGTAGCAGTATATAATCAAAGTAAGATATAAGAAACAATAACGTGATTTACTACAAATGAAGCATGAGCACACATTGCAACCAAGCCTTAAAAATATACAGTAGACCACTCCTTTTAAAAATATGGAAATAAAAAAATCTGACAGTGTCATGGTACCCAGATAGCAATAGACTCTAAGATAGATCTGCCCTCTTGCAACAGTTAAGCTGTAATAAGTGTTAGATCAGAGAGTAATAGCGTTAGGTGTGTGCACCATTCAAACCTGAATTGAAAATGTCTTTAAAGGTGTTCACACTTGGTTTGGTTTAATATAAAACTTGTGATTTGTTCTATCAGTGCGGTTCATGTTATTATGTGTGAACTCTACCATCCAAGCCTTGATACTAGATAAGACTGAAAAGATTGGTCATGGTCTGCATCCATAAAAACATATGCTTTGTAACATAGACCAAAGAGAGAAAAAATATATATGAAAAATAGGACATGATGTCAATAAATGCAACCATAATATTACTGAATGCTCAAACGTAGCTCTTCTTCCTTGTAAGAAATAGTCAGAATGTTACAGATTAATACAGACATCTGAAATTTGAATGTAAAAAGTAGAAAAGTAATTGTTCTTGGGAAACAAAATCTTTAAAGCTTAGAATGTTTGAAGGTTTATCCACCTTTTCATATGCGTTGTGCAAATTAAACGCTTTTCTAACAGACTATAAATAACACCAAAAGTTAGATGTGTGTTAAAGGGTTAGTTCACCCAAAAATTACAATTCTTTCATTATTTACTTATTCTTCATTTGTTTCAAACATTTATGAGTTTTGTTCTTCTTTGAAACACAAAAGAAGATATTTTGAAGAAAGCTGGAAACTTGTAACCATTGACTAATCATAGTATTGGTTATTCCTACAACGGAAGTCGATTGTTTCCAGCTTTCTTCAAAATACCTTTTGTGTTCAACAGAATGTGGAAACTCAACAAGTTTTGAATCCACTTGAGGGTGTGTAAATAGTAATTCAATTTTCATTTTTGGGTGAACTATCCCTTTAATAATTACAGTTGTAACATATGTCTATGCTACCTGACAAAAGTCTTGTCGTGAATCCCAGATGTAAGAGCAACAAATAATAACTTGACTTCAAGTTGATAATTTGGAAAAAAAGTGACAGAAGGTAGATTTTCTAGATGAATCATCTGTTGAACTGCATCTCAATCATCACAAATACTACAGAAGACCTATTGGAACCTGCATGGACTCAAGATTCTCACAGAAAAGTTTGGTGAAGGAAAAATCATGGTTTGGGGTTACATTCAGTATGGGGGCATGCGAGAGATCTGCAGAGTGGATGGCAACATCAACAGCCTATGGTATCAAGACATTTGTGCTGCCCATTACATTATAAACCACAGGAGTGGGCATATTCCTCAGCAGTTCCTTCTCATACTTCAGCCTCCACATCAAAGGTGATCCAGGATTGGCCAGCCCAATCACTAGACATGAACAGTTTTGAGCATGTCTGGAGTAAGATAGAGGAGGAGGCATTGAAGATAAATGCAAAGAATCTTGATGAACTTTGGGAGTCCTGCAAGAACGCTTTCTTTGCCATTCCAGATGACTTTATTAATAAGTTGAGTCATTGCATAGATGTATGGTTGCAGTCCTCCAAGGATGGGTTGTCATACACAATATTCATTCTTTTTACACTGCACCATGACTTTATATTCTATACTGTACATTATTTCGGTTAAGTGACAAGACTTTTGTCTAAGCAAAGTCAGACCTTACTGTCCTAAATAAATAATTAAAAACCAAGGCATGATCATATTTTATTTTGGTAAAATAAGCGTAGAGACCTTTGCCTTTCATATAAGCCATTTCTGATACCAAATAATCAACTTGAAGTCAAGTTATTATTTGTTTTTCCTAAAACTTGGATAGGTGACAAGTTTTTTGTCATGTAGTGTATTTTATGCAACATAATATTCATTAACTGGACTATTGGACAGGTTGATAAAAATTTGTTTCCAACATTTTGACATATAGCAATAAGATTTAGATTAGATTAGATTAGATTAGATTAGATTCAACTTTATTGTCATTACACATGTACAAGTACAAGGCAATGAAATGCAGTTTGGGTCTAACCAGAAGTGCAATAGCAGCAAGTGCAGGATATAGATATAAATTATAAAGTTCAATTATAGGAAAACTATGGGTAATATTTACAGATGAATGTACTATGAACATTATATACAGGTTGTATTAGCTATGCACAGAAATTAACCATTCGGTATTAGGAAGGGGGAGAGAATTACATTTTAAAGCATGTGAAAACAAACTTGGAAAGAAATGTAAGAATTTGGGAAGAAAAACTAAAGCTTCTTAGTTCATTCCACTGGATTATTCAGAAAAAACTAACCAAGAATATGCAGTATGTGTCTTATTTCATATTATTACAGTGAATTTCAAAGCAATATAATGAGGAGGTAAAGATACAGCAGTCTGAAAGGAGCTCTCGCCCAATTCTTCTTAAACAATGTCACATTAAAATGCCAAATGTTGCATTATTCTCTTGATGTCTGAAAATAGAACATGAAGAAAAATGTACAGCTCATTCAGTCAAACTGCTGGATAAGGATTATGTTTAACACAGCCTTATGATTTAAAGTGATGTTTTATAAACACATTTCGGGAGGAGCAGGCACAGATGTTTTGACAAGGCCAATTCATTGTTGACAATCATTCTATTATCCAATCAGCTTAAGACCAAACCCCTATAAATAACCAAACATGTCCTACATCATATTCTCTTGGCTTTCAGCATCCCAGCTCCTCACCTTTACACCGGATTTCTACTTAAATTGGCGGGGGCAGCATTATTATAGACAATCTCCAGACAAGGGCAATAACATGAGTTAGGGTGTCTTTAAGCTCAGAGCCCTCTTCTCGGACAGTACGCCAAATAAGCATATTCTATTCATTTAAATATTTGTCAGTGATCAGACCAATACTCTGATTTTAATACGATTAAGATCATGCTCTGATTAAGAGTCTACCATGTAAACAGATTTTTGATGACCTTAATACGACTAAAGTCATAATTGAACTAAACAGAAATCGGATTAAGACGTGGAGTATGCCGATTTTAGTCGCATTATTGAAGTGCATACATGTAAACACCTTCATCAAACTATTACCGTCATGTAGGACTTTTTGCACCCAATTGACAGATGCATATTTTGAACTTGTTCAAGTACTATAACTTAAAGTTATAGTACTTACTCATCCTGTTATTCTAATTGCACATCATGTTATGTTTGGCCAGTTCAATTCATATTTACATGATAGATTAATAAAGTATAGACAGGTTTTCATTTCTGAATTTTGCACAACCCCAGAAAAAACTGGAACATGACTCTATTAGTGTTAGACATGTGCCTATATAATAATAATAGCTATATTAGTGTAAGTGTTAATTAATAATAACCTTATTAGTGTTAGATATGTGCCAAATAATACAATAAATACTGATTATTTATTATTAAAAAAGGCAGCACAGTGGCTTAGTGGTTAGCACTGTCGCCTCCCAGTAAGTCACTGGTTCAAGTCCTGTCTGGGCCAGTTGGCATTTCTGTGTGGAGTTTGCATGTTCTCCCCTTATTCATGTGGGTTTCTTTCGGGTGCTCCGGTTTCCCCCACAGTGCGAAGACATGCGCTATAGATGAATTGGATGAACTAAATTGGCTGTAGTGTGTGTGTGTGTGTGTGTGTGTGTGTGTGTGTGTGTGTGTGTGTGTGTGTGTGTGTGTGTGTGTTTCCCAGTACTGGGTTGTTGCTGAAAGGGCAACCACTGCGTAAAACATATGCTGAAATAATTGGCTGTTCATTCCGCTGTGGCAACCTCTGATAAATAAGGGACTAAGCCGAAGGAAAATGACTGAATGAATGAATAATATTAAAAGTTTTTAAATGCTCTTTAAGAACATTCTGATGTATCTGATCTGCTGTATTCTGATCTGCTGTATTCATAGTAAAGTTTATTACAGCACCAAATGTGTAATTTAGGGGACGCTGACAACAGAGGTGAGGATCCAAATGCAGGTTTTTTATGAGAATGGTCAGAGTTATTGAATCCAGGGTCATGGTCAATAAACAGGGGAATGGTCAGTACAGGCAGCAAGCAACATAAACAAACAGAACAAAGCAAGGGACAAACACAGCAAGGCAAGGCAAAGGAAACGCATCGTAACGTTCACAATACAGTATAACAAGACTCAGCAACTAGTGTGTGTGTGTGTGTGTGCTGCTTTTAAAGTCCATGTAATCAGTTCTGAACAGTTTCAGCTGTGTGTGTTTCAAATCAAAGGTGAACTGAAACAGGTGTGAAAGTACAGGTGATGATGGGATTTGTAGTTCATTTGGTGGCAGATTTGTAGTTCTCCAGCGATCTGCATGGCCTAGATCACTGGTGACTGTAACAATGCTTGAGGACTGTAGGCTGTTTATTTTTAAACAATAATTTTTCATGTCAAGCTGGCCAATGATATGCACAAAATATGTTTAAAATCTTAATATTAACATATGAACATATTAAAATTTTTTTAAAACGTTTAATGTTTTAATATGGCTATTGTTAACACTAATAATACTCTAATTGTTAAAGGTGCAATAGGTGATCTGCCACAATGCTAACCTGTTAGCATAAATTCTGAAACACAGTCTCTCCCCTCCCATCCAAAACCACGCCTCCTGAAAACACCTGCCCACCTTAAAGATGACAGCAGAACCCTCTCTCATGTGTTGAGCTAAAGCTTGGCCGGTGGCATGCATTACACATTATAAAGCCATATACTTGCATGGCACGCTATTTCAGAGCGAATATTCAGAGTAGCATGGTAAAAAATATCCGGAGCACGTCACAGGTCATCATTGTTCAAAAATGAACCAATGTGATGTGAATATCAAAGCAACTTCACCTCAGTAAAGCAGGCTTGGCGGTATAGCGATATTTATGATGTTTTGTTGTTAAACTAAATCTACATTATCTATGCTGTAAAACGTACCTTATAAAACTGAAAATAGTCACATCAATCTATCGCTGGAAGATTTCAGTGGCTGAACAACACTTCTGTGAATATAACCCATTTTTAACAACAACATCTACATCAGCTTTGCGTGACTAAAATAGTTTTAAAACATAACATTAACTGTCTAAAATAAATACTTCAGCCATGGTGTCATCCTTCCTCCAGTGTGCAAAAGTAACTTCAATATTGATTCGGGATTTTAAAACGTTTCAAAGTCTCTCTCTCTCTCTCTCTCTCTCTCTCTCTCTCTTATGAATTCACAGCACAAACTGCGGATCTGCGTGAACAGAGGTGCACACCAGCTCAAATCTGCATTTGCTGACAGACAGTTTGGGCTACTAATCGGGATTATGAGAGATGTCGGTCCAACACTATTTTAATTTGATGAACATTTTTTTGTCTTATGGCTTACCCAGAACAAAAAAATACATATAAACATATTTAGATCATTTACGTTAATCAATACTATTGAAATGTAAAGAGACTTTCATCCAGCACAACAAAAAATGTTTCTGAAGACAATCACCTGCTGCACCTTTAAGATAAACTATTTAAACAAACCTTTAAACTAAGCCAATTAAATTAAACTAAAACAAACCAACAATAAATACCACTTGTGCAGATTTTAATAATCATTCTATAAAATATTTCCTTGTTCTGTTTACCATTGTTAGTTTTCTGCACTTTCAAGTCTCCGTAACCAAAGAGGGAAGCTAATACATTTGCTGTCATCCAAATCATTATTTTAATGCTTTATTCAGGGGTTTGTGACATAATATGATAACTACCAGAATGACTACTAACCAGTGGCAGGGTGTCAAAGGTTTATACAGCGCTCGTGTTGGAATTACCGTAATTACAAAATGACAACCCTGAGATTTTACTCATGCTCACAAACACAGCAATGAATTGTTTCTATGGCAACACTTACAACGCCGAAATGGAGCTTTGTTGGTAATAATCAAAAATACTTTATCAGTGCCTTCTTGCAAAATAGCCAGGCTATATTTAAATGCCATATCACCATCTCGGTAGAGTTTGCATGATCTTTCAATAAAAAAGGTCACACTTTATTTTGATGGTCCGTTTGTTGAATTTTTAGTTACATTGCATCTACATGCCAACTAATTCTCAATAGATTATAAGTAGACTGTTAGGTTGGGGTCAGGGTTAGTGTAAGTTGACTTGTACTTGCAAAGTTTCTTCTAGTCAGTTAAATGTCTGTTGAAGGAGCAGTATCAAAAGATATTAAACAGACAGTCTACTAATACTCAAATGGACCATCAAAACAAAGTGTTACCAAAAAATAAATAAGGAAAACATGAAAAATATGGGCCATTTTTTTATGAAAAGTCCAACACTCATAATCATCTTAATATTGTTAATTAACACGTTTATGTGCTTGCAATTTAGCCGCTCCTATAGAGTCCATTTGAAGGAAGTGAGGTTTAAAATTAGCCTTGGCCTCTCATTGTAGACACAAATACATACAACAACATATTTTCAACACTCTTGACATCTCTCTAAATCTGAATCATCCTTCCAAGAGGGGCTCATGAAGTTCTGCACACTTTTTATGAGAGGCTGCCTTTGCATGCTAATTGATGCTAATTACAGATGCTATGATTTATAATATATCACATTCTGAAGGATTTTTGGGTTGCATCTTCAGCTGTACAGAATGTGACAGCTGCAGGACCGCATTCACAGTCCCTTACGATGGATGAATGCGAAGAATTTAATAAAAGCCTTTATTTTATTTTTAACGTTCTTGTGGTAAGCACCATCAGTGTAAATGCCCATTTGGTTAGTTCAAGTCACACAGGTGTCCCAGTACATGCCACAGGTGTGATACATGTGTTGGTTGGATTGTGCTGCACGGGCTAGCAATGTTTATGGTGCCACTTTTAAGAGAAATGAATGCATGCGATTGCAATGCTCAAAAAGGAAGAAATAGCAGAAAGTGGGGTTTTATGGCATGTTAAAAGCACATGCATACCGAGATGTTTTTTCTATCATGCTTATATTGTCAGTGATTTTTCGGCATTCGTACCCAAGTTATTTTTAAGGTTGATGAGCTGAGTGAATCTTCAAAATTACTTCCTTACATTTAGAAAAATTAAAGGTGGCGCTGTGCAACATTACACTTGACGATAGTTCATTGTAAATAACCATAGATATATGCACTAAATATCGCATACGGATCCTGAGCATGCGTCAATAGCGCCGCCACATTTGTACAGTGCTCCCAGCATAAATGTCATTCAACCACACTAGTCAAGACCGTGGACCAATGTGAAGATGCTGGACTTTAGCGCTGTGTACGGGTGTAGTAACGAGCAAACAAAGAAAACAAAGCACAAAGTCATCACATTTCATAGGTAAGATTTCGTTTTTTATGTTTTTATGTTAGGAACTTTTGTGCTCAACAAGTAACATTATTGATGATAATACAGACACTTACTGCATTCACAATAAGGTAATGTAGCGCCAACTTGCACTAATACTGGACTTATGCTAGTTTTGTTGAATAAATAAGCAAACAATGCAAAAGAAATATGACGACGAGATGCTGCTGTGCCAGAAACTTGTATTATTGTCGGCTAAGTGAGTCGTTCATAACAGAGATTCATTCGCAAACAAATCGATCCCTCCGTCAGAATGAGAAGTGAAAGCAGGAGAGGGGGACACGGATTAGATCAAATATAACAGGAGGGAGGATAATACATTTACATGCACAGAAGCACACACTCTTTGTCAGCAATGCCCGTGCGGTCACTGATCCATCAATATAGAAAAGTGATGTAAAATTATAATTTTAGTAATTAAAAATTTTGCGTACTGACCACCGGGAAAACTCCCGATCATAGATATATGTGTACTTCTCTGGCTCTGGATGGCCACAATCCTCCACTGCAGCTTGGTCTCGCATTCATTTCACAGGAGCACTACCCTGTTCTAAAATGGCGGCTCTATTGACGCATTCCTTCAAATAGACAACGATAGAGCAGGCGACATCTAATTTAAATATCTATGGTACATAATAAATCACTCTCATGCTTTTTCCCTGGGTTCTTTTTTTTTACTGGGTTCCATTTGGAAGGGAATTATGCCATAATCCCTTTGGAGGGTCCCTCTGAAGGGTCAGAGCATAGGGGTGAGCCTTTCCGAATTGAGTGCAATGTGTGATACCAAAAAGCTCCCCTGCTCAAAGGATCATGGAGGCATATTTTTTTATTCTAAAAGGCACTTCGAATGGGGCTAGTTGTGAGGCCATCATTTTTTTAACTCCATAGTGCCTCTTAGAGGGTGATGTATCCCATTTGGAATGCAACGTCACTATCCTTCCTCATTTCTTCGCTTCACCAACATATGACCTGGAAAACTATTGAGCTCAGCCATCTTGTAGGACGGGGGTCACCAAATTTGTTCCTGGAGGTCCGGTGTCCTGGAAATTTTAGCTCCAACCCCAATCAAACACACCTGAACAAGCTAATCAAGGTATACTTGAAACACCCAGGCAGGTGTGTTCGGACAAGTTGGAGCTAAACCCTGCAGTGACACCGGCCCTCCAGGACCGAGATTGGTGACCCCTGTTGTAGGACATCCCAATTCTTTAATTTCAATAATAATAAAAGCAATTAATAACTTTTAATAATTTTTGTTAAAAATAACAAGAAAAAAAATAATCATCTGTTATATTTAAGAATCCTGATGTGAAAGCAAAACCAGTGGTGTACAGTATTTATGAAATGGCGCTTTAAAATGATGCGTAAGGCTGCATGTCCAGCAAAGAGTCCTAAGCTGAGCATTTGTTTTCTGTTGTTGTCGCTGGTACCGCTGTGTTATTTTAGAGCCTGCAGTGTAGCAAGGCGCTGAACGATCATTCAACGGTCAGTGTTGGCGCTTAATGCTTTTTCAGCCGTTGCAAGTTAAAAAAGGCAGCGGCCATGTTTTGTTGTAGCTGTCCAATTACAGTGGAGGAGGGGGTGGGACAAAAATGCCCAACTGTCAACAAATAATCTGTGAAAGACTTTCATCTTGTAATGGTACAGCAGGGATACTCTTTATTGTAGCAACTAACTTAAAAAACTTGCATGAGCATTTGTACGACAGCACTCGCATCTCTGCAGTACAAAAACGCATTGGTGGACATGCAGCCTAGAGGAATACATCATTTCACTTGATTCAATTCCTTTTTGCAAATTTTCCTTGCATTCTTTACTTTATTCCTGAAGGGGTGGAGCTAAAACCCGAAGAAAAGAAATGAGGATGCTCAAATAAGAATTGAGAAGCAATTGAAAATGTTTTTATCATTTAAGCTTTGCTTCTTCTTTTTTTTTTTATCCTCCTCCACTACAGCATGAAGTTACTGGTGAAAATTTTACAGAACAAGTAACAAGCCATAAAAGAATATTAAGAGAAATGAAACTCACCATTGAATCCTATTTGCTCTGCTATTCCTTTGCTTGACCATTTTGTGCTTAAGCCCAGTGTATGTTTTGGCCATTGGATTTTCATTTTAGTAACAGATATTGAAAAACAAAAAACGAGCCGTTGTTTGATTTTGTTTAAAATTCATAAACGAATATTGAAATATGAACAGTTTTTCTTTTTCATGGTAAAAAACTGAAAAGCTAAATTCAAAAATGATTTAATTTTCATTTTTTATTTTGAATAACAAAAAATAAAATCAGCAGAAAACAAAAACAAATAAATGCTTGTTTTTTTTTTATATTCCGAAACCAGATAGGCTGGCACACACAAGCAAGCCTACTGTATATACGCTATTATTTTTTTCAAATTAAAGTTATAAAAGGTATTTTCTTGTGATAATGGGATTTTGTTAAGACATATTTTCCTCATTAAAGCCGGTTATTTAT
>CAIGQZ010000427.1:28687844-28705463 GCA_903798205.1 Danio tinwini
AACTTGCCTAATTAACCTAGTTAAGCCTTTAAATTGCACTTTAGGCTGAATACTAGTATCTTGAAAAATATCTAGTTAAAATATTATGCACTGTCATCATGGCAAAGATAAAAAGAAATCAGTTATTAGAGATTAGTTTTTTAAGCTATTATGTCTAGAAATAGTCAGTTAAATTAAAATTGGGGGGAAAAAATCTGACTTCAACCGTATGTCTACACCAGGGGTGTCCAAACTTTTTCCTATGAAGGGTCAAAAACCAAACTTGATTGAGGCTAGTGGGTCGAATGTAAATATAGTCGCCATGGGTAATTTCATAATTTATTTAATAGTATTTAAAAATCACCAGAAAACATTGCTTTATATCAACTAATACAGAATAATTTGTTTTACATTTTATAATGAACTAGTTTTGCTCGCCTATATGTCTTACATTTTTAAAAATCTGATTCATTTACAACTTTTAATTGAAACATTTAATTCAGTTTGTTTTTTTAAAGCTCAGCAATAGAACAAACAACAAACACCACCCCCCCACCCCCCACCCGTTATTACGTTAGATGGGATGGTGGGCCAAATGAAAGGTTACAATGGGCCAACTTTGGCCCAGGGGCCCTACTTTGGGTGTCTCTGCTCTACACTATTGATGCTAGTCAAATTTTTTAATATTTGTACTACACAGAAAATTAACAGGAATTCAAATATTTTATTTATTTTCATTATAATTAACTTACCTAAATATGGTTGTTTTTATGCTTGAAAAAGTATGAATAAAATAATGATCAACATTTTTGTATAATTTGCTTATACATTAAGTTTGCTGCTGTCTGTCTGCAATAGATATTACAATATATTTCAGCACACACAGTTTGTAGTTTAGTTTGGTGTTTTTTGTACAATTTCGGTTAGTTTGAAATTAAAATAGTTTAATCAGACTATTTTTCTGCTGAATTTTGTATAACCATAATGTCTAATAGCAGGTAAATGTAGTAAATGGGTGTTAAATCAACAACAAAAAAAGTTTCAGACCAAAGTTACACCTTTGCTTTATGGATTTCGCTATAAAATTTTCACTAATAATAAATAGACTTGAGGTTTTACTGACTTGACGTATTAAAAAAAAGTATCACTTTATTTTGATGGTCCCTTTAACGCATTTTGTTTAATTTAAGTTACATTACATCTAATTGCCAACTAATTCTCAATAGATTATAAGTAGACTGTTAGGTTGAGGTTAGGGTTGGGGTTAGTGTGTTGACATGTACTTGCAAAGTTTCTTATAGTCAGTTAAATGTCTGTTGAAGGAGCAGATATTAAGCAGACATCAGTAGATCAGTCTACTATTAGTCAAATGAAAAGTAATTGGCATGTAGTCAACAAAATGTGCAATAGGGACCATCAAAATAAAGTGTTACAAAAAAAATGTATTTCTATTTTTACTGATACTAAATGGATTTATGGATATGCTGAATTGTAAATAATGTCAACAAATACCCCTAAAAATAGGATCTGTTGTCTTTATGTAAATTAATAATGTTTGTTTTTTTGTTTTTTTGCTGTCAAACACAACCCTGATATGATTTTGACAGTCTTTTTGAGCTTCACCCACATGTAATCTTACACTCGTGTAGTCTTATTTTCAGTCACGTTTGTTTATTTATGCCAGTATTTCATTTTTTTTCCCGCTCTATCTCTTTACACCGCTTCTCCAAGAGCCTAAAAGCAAATTTTATGCAGCATTCATTAAGACTCGTACATGCAGACAAAACATAAAGCGGCTTTTACAAATCAAAGCCAGAATCTTTTCTGTTCTATTTATTACAGTTAAGCACCTAGAATGTTTAACTGAAAGCTCATGTTACAGAAGAAAGCATGTTTATTGATATTTATTGCACACCCCCTGCAGTTTGTTTACCCACAAGACCTTATTTCAAACTAAAAGGCTTTTAATGCGACGCTTTCAACACTGATAAACTAATTAGATGTTAGTAAGTAGCTGCGCTCCGTTTCTTATCTTTCATAATTGCGGATGGAGTCAAAACAATGACAGATAACGATTAAATCGACTTGGAAGTCTAGACGTGATGCAGTACAAGCCAATCTGGGGGTTTAATTGCAGGCTGTATTATACTATCCAACGTGCATCTGAAAATAACAGTATCCATGGATGTGCAAATTTATGACCGTTGTTGATGTTAGTGCATCAGACAAATATGCAAGATTTGTGGCAGATAAAAAAAGTTATTCACATTTTTGCACCTTTAATTGATGTTTTATTGCGTTTAAAGGAGACGTATTATGCAAAAATCACTTTTATAGTTTGAACAGTTATGTTGCAATTTCATATCTGGGTGCATTATGGTGCATTACGGTGCATTGACGATGCTTTCCATACACAAATAGAAATTTTACTTAGCAACACAATAATTCTTGTATTAAAATTTACAATTTATGAATATAATTATATTTATGCATTATTTGTAATGCAATTTTGTCCTTTCAAAAGTTTACACTTAGCTGATGATTTATTATAAAGCTTGTTTGGCATGCTATCCCGGGAGAGAGCCCTGAGCTCATAAGATCCTCGAGCCCGGGGCTCCCTCCCGTCCCTCCCGTTCTCTTTAACGAGATAGATACTAGGTAGGGAGCAAGTCTATCGTGTTGATTAGTCAATAACTTAAGTTGCATGTTTTTAATCAGTGGGACGAAACCGGAGAACCCGGGGGAAACCCACGTGAGCACGGGGAGAACTGGTTTGGTAAAGCCTAGAACCATTGACATTCTTGCTGTGAGGCAACCAGTGCTAAGCACTGGGCCACCGTGTCACCCATCTAGGAAGGAAGAGGAGTAGGGGTGGAAGGGGGGATTTTTCAAATCGAAGATAGAGGTGATGCGTAACCCGGGGTATTTGTAGTAGCTTAGGGATCGTCTGATTGGTGCATAGTGAATTTGGATAATGTGGGTCCAGCCACTAGCAATCATAAGCACGTGATCCTCTCGAAATTAGTTTATGAATAAACTTTACTTAATACAAGTAGTCAGATATATGAACTGTACCTTTTATTTTAACTGCTCAAAGAACACTCTTTTTGAATGCATCAAACAAAAGTAAAGTACATGCACAGAACAACATGATCATTTATAGCAAAGAAACTAATGTAAATATTAACCAGCTTGCTTTTTGTGCATTGTTGAGCAAGTTCTTAAACGCCAATGGTTGATCAGCAAACTCACTGACTATCATAAGAGGGGGAAAGCCCCACCCAATAGGGACGATCTCACTGAGGCACAGGCATTTGTAGCTCCCCCCTCTGATGATCTGTGTGGAAGCATTTTACTGTCAGTGCTGCAGATAAAACCAAAGTAATATGTAAGGTGTGCAAAAGTCAAATCAGCAGAGGCAGAGATATCAAACATCTGTCATCATCTGCTATGCATAATCACGTGCGCTTTAAGCATTCTCCCCTGGTACTGTCTGTCACCCCATCCCCCACCCCCCCACAAGCACGAATACCCCCCAAACCATCATCAGAGCCATATTCTGCCAAAACCTTCACAAGCACCAAACCATCAACACAGCCATGTTCTGCCCCTGCAAGTTAGTTTCAATTATATATATTAGCTGCATTTAATGCAAAACAGGCTTCCACCCAACCAAAAAAAAATTAAAGAGCCCCTATTTTACATAAAAAAGGGTCATATTTTGGTTTTGGGGGTCTCCAACAACAGTCTGATATGCATGCAAGGTCAAAAAACACTTTAATTGTCTTATATGCATTTATTTTTACCTAATTATCCCAGCGACTCCCATATGATTCATTCAGCGATTCATTTGTTCTCAAACCCCTCCTTAGTGCGAAGCTAATCTGCGCTGATTGGACCGATGACAGTTTGTTGCTACTGGTCAACTGCGTTCAGCGTGAGAGATAAAGAGAAATGCCTCCATGGCTTATCAACAACTTTGTAGAACTCAGAGTGTATGTGTGAGCATACCTGACAACACTCTCGTTTTCCTACTCATCACCCATAATTACAACCATCAACCCCACCGGTCCTCAGCATTTTGGTATGGTCTGTGAAATGTCGCCAACACTGGTACAGGATCCGATCGCAGCGGCAGCCCGAAACACGTTTCACAGTAGTTACTAACACCACAGTACCCGGTTCTCAACAGCGTTATTCAGACAGCTCACTAAGTAAAACAATGACACACATTAATGAACAAAGTGGCAAAAGCTGAACTATTTTGAAACTTGACCGCTGCACATGTGTAGGAATAGCTGACAGTGTCCATAGCAACAACAAACGGCAGAGGAACACAAGCTCACAAACGCATTTAAACCCATAAACAAAGCAGCACGTGACGTGTTTTCAACGTGGCTTTAGACGCGATATGAGAATATAAAGAGTTAACCAGATACAGTACAAGTGGTTACAAGTAACAAAACACAATTAAATACATAATTTGCAAGCGAGAGAAAATTAGGCAACCATTTTAATTGCACGTACTTACACTTGTGAAACGGAGAAAGAAGCTGGTCCATGAACTGTAAAGTTCCTGTCAAGCTCGGTAAAGTCCCATATAGTCTTTTCCTTTAACAAGCGTCCGACCAATCCCCCATTGTAAGCGTGTAGATTGCTGAAGCACAAGGCTGGGCTATAATGCTGAAGTATTTTTGCAAAAATAAACCTCAACCACTGACTCTTCACAGTTTCATCTTTGGCTCATCCTCACACTTCCACTAGTATCCAGCTGAGCACAGCGTCTTCGCGAGATGATTTAACCGGCGTCTGCTACAGTGTTCTTTTTCTCCATTTTTCTTGATTCTGTGTTTGTGGGTGGGGCCAGGGGGTTCCAATTCACAGGTTTGCACGGAACAAATGGGTGGGGCTTAAGTTCTGTATCCACGTCACACTAAAACGGCTAAAGACTCGTTATCAAGATGATTCATTTAAAGCACTATGAGTCGACTCTTTTATAGATGAATCAATAGTTTTAAACACTGTACACTTTCAGATTTAAGCCTTAGCTGGATATTTCACTTCACTTAAAGCTGTGTTACACACTACATGGACTGTCATTTTTAAAAACCCATAATAGGGGCTCTTTAAAACATAAAAGAAATTGTTATCTGTTTATGTGTCTGTCTCTGGCCATCATTTGAATTTAAAGTGAAACTCTCCAAAACAGCACAATTTGCATCAAAGCCTAAAAGGAGTAGTTTTAAAGAGTTATAAAAAAAGGATTTGATTGGTGGTTTGAGTTGAAATTTCACACCAAGGACATCAGAGACAAATTTTACCTCTTGTAAAAAAGGGGTCACCTTTAATAATTCATTTTCCTGTTAGAGAAAGCATAACTAAATATACTTATCCGAATCAATACTTGGTTTAATTACTTGATTTAAAAATCAGTTTTTAGCATAGCCTGTCAAAGTTGTTTTTGCATGAACCAATTCCAAAATCTAAAAAACTTCTGACTTTATGTTCTTGTCTTGTTTCTCCAGCACAGACCTCTAAATATTCTTAAATCAAGGTAGATTTATACAGTGGCAGAGAGAGCTTAACGCGCTGCAATTCAAGAAAGCACATGCAATTACAAAAAACACACCAGCAAATTAAGAAACGATCTTCATCAATTTGACAGCACACGTGTTGCAAATTGGTCACAACACAAACAACTGAAGTGTTTCTAGGGGACCCAAAAACATAACGGACCCTGTTAAGATATGGATGTTTTATTATCATAAATGTGTTATTATGGGTTTATTATGTTGTGTAATCAAGATATTAAAATAAACGAAAAACAACTTACCTTTTAAAGACTACCAATCACTTTACTGAGAAACAGTCACGGCATAATAACACATCTATATCTCAGCAGGGTCCGTCATGTTTTTGGGTCCCCTAGAAACATTTCCGTTGTGTTATGTGGATATTTTCAAGTGTTGTGACTAATTTGCAGCGTGTTTCTTCAGTTGTTTGTGTTATGACCAATTTGCAACACGTGTGCTGACAAATTAATGAAGATCATTTCTTAATTTGCCTGTGCTTTTTGTAATTGCTTGTGCTTTCTTAAATTGCAGCGCGTTAAGCTGTCTCGACCGCCGTAGATTTACTGCAAATATACATTTAACAGTAAAATACTGGCAGTAGGTCTTTAATTTTTATATAATTTATCCGCATTTGACTATAAAATATTATCTTATTGCAGTAATTAACTGTCTTTTGAGCTTGTTGTTTTTTTTTTACAGTGAACTACCTGATGTGTATATTTGTTTTGATTAGAGCAGGGGTATCCAAACTCGGTCCTGGAGGGCCGGCGTCCAGGAGATTTTAGTTCCAACCCTAATCAAACACATCTGAACCAGCTAATCAAGCTCTTACTAGATATACTAGAAGCTTTAGGCAGGTGTGTTGAAGCAAGTTGGAGTTAAACTCAACAGGACACCGGCCTCCCAAGAGTTTGGACACTCCTTGATTAGAGGAAGTATATGAAATGCAATATCTACTATAAAATAAAGCACATTTTTGTTTACAAAATAAAACTCTGCCATTAAGTCAGAAAAAAAATCTTGATTTCACTTTGACTTCGATTTCTAAAAGATCCTTGCATTGTTCTAAGCATAAACATACTTTTTAAAATCATAAACATTTTTTTAAACAAGATTGAATTTCTGATTTCGTTTAGCTAGGAAGGTTTTGCACTGGAAAACAAGTCAAAAATGACAAATTATTAACAGAAGAATTGTTGTGAGTGACAATGCTGTAACAGTAACAGCTGTAATAATGAACAGTAGTTTTGGATTACAGCGCTGTTTGTTCCAGCCAGGATGTAAGTAGTTCCTATCTTTCTCATTTTCCGTTTGCAGATGTCAAAGGTTACCATAGTAGACCATCACTCGGCCACTGAGTCCTTCATGAAGCACATGGAGAATGAGTATCGAGTGAGAGGAGGCTGTCCGGGAGACTGGGTTTGGATAGTGCCACCCATGTCTGGCAGCATCACACCTGTTTTCCATCAGGAAATGCTCAACTATCGCCTCACACCATCTTTTGAGTACCAGGTAAGGATTTTGTCTAGTTTGGAAAGAAGTAATAACAACTTGTTTTAATTAGGAGTGAAATTATACACGTTTTGTGTCTAATTTATCATACATGTTTCTGAGGCATTTAGGGCTTTCATTTTAACTGGCAAATACATGTAGCTTTAAACTTGATTGAACCAGATACATACAGATGTATCTATATCTGTCATTAGCCAGAAATAAGTCAGGGGAGTTCACTGAAAGCTACCTAAGCTCAAACACCTCTCTCGCATGCTAACGGGAGGGAGCCCAGGACTCGAGGACCTTATAAGCTCTGGACTCTCTCCCGGGACAGCATGCCAAACAAGCTTTATTATCGATCATCAGCTAAGTGTGAACTCTTGAAATACCTGTAATTTGTATACAACTATAAAATGTATTTTAATACTTTGCTTTTATTTGTTTGCAGTAGCAGTACAACATTCAAAACTTAAGAAGCTAAATTAACTAGAATAAAATTTATCTACAAATTTACCGGAATTAAGTGGCTTTATTCTTAAACTAGGAATGAAAGGGTCTTTCTTAAGCACAAACTTAAGAACTTATATACATATTTATATACAAACTTGTATACATACATACAGCGAGGAAAATAAGTATTAAGCATGTCTCCATTTTTATCAGAAAACATATTTCTAAAGGTGCCGTTGACTTGAATGTTGG
This sequence comes from Danio tinwini, assembly GCA_903798205.1. NCBI lineage: Eukaryota > Metazoa > Chordata > Actinopteri > Cypriniformes > Danionidae > Danio > Danio tinwini. The sequence continues at coordinate 28,695,593 of CAIGQZ010000427.1, forward strand.
AAACAACCAAAGAAATCTATATATGCAAACAAAACTATTAAGATTACAAATGGTTATGTAATTTGGGAAATTAAAAGTAGTCATAATATAGATTTACAAATTGATAATGAAGTAATAGAAAGAGTATATGCAGTTAAGTTTCTTGGTGTTGTATTAGATCATAAAATTTGTTGGATACCGCAAATAAATAATGTGATATCAAAATTAGTCTGTAGCAATAGTGTATAAAGCTAGATTTATCCTGGACAATCAATCAATGTGTGAATTATATAACACACTTATGTTGCCATATATGAGTTATTGTGTTGAAATTTGGGGGAATACATATAAATCTAATTTACAATCCTTATGTACAATGCAGAAAAATTTAATTAGACTAATAGAAAATGTGGGGCATTTGGAGCATACAAATGCTTTATTTTTTAAATTGAAGATACTTAAGTTCAATGTTTTGGTTAAATTTAAAACAGCACAATTTATGTTTAAAGCTAGGAATACAATACTTCCGAAATGCATACAAAAGTTTTTTGAAGAAAGACAAGGGGGATATCATCTGAGAGAAGAACACAGTTTTAGGAGGTTGAAAACAAGGACAACTTCAATGTTTGTGTATGTCTGTATGTGGTGTGAAATTATGGAACAGTCTGTAGTTTCTCAAACAAAATCAGGATATTAATCTATTTTAAAAGTTGTATAAATATATATTATTAAAGGAATATAATGATGAAGGTGATTGAAAAAGGATAAAATGTGAAAGGTATGAAGAAATTTTTATTGTTGTCTATTTGCAGTACTGTGTATTTTTTGGGTCTATGTTATAAAATGTAAATGTACAAAAGGAATCAAACATATAATATGTCAAAGATGCCAAAAGGATAAAATATGTCTCATGTAAAAAGAAGAGACAAGTAAAAGAAAAAAGGTTAAATAATAGGCGAATAGTATATGTGGTAATGGGGTGGTAAAATAATGATTGACCAATGAATGATTGGTGGTAAAATAATGTTGAAATGTTTTTTTTTTTGTTTTTTTTTTATGTATGATATTTCTGTAAAAAAAAAACTAATCAAATCAATGAAGTTATGTGTAAAAAAATAAAATGACCCAGGGAAAAAGTATTGAACACATGAAGGGAGGTGTAGAAAGGCAGTGAAATCCCAGACAGCAGCTAAAATCTCTCAGTAGTTCTTCAGCAACCCTCTGCCCTTGATAGACGAGACCCACAGAACCAAGACTTTTACACTCTGTTGAAATCTGTGAAAAACTCACACCTGAGCATTTCATGTGACTTCATTCTCCGTATGAAAGACGTCTTTAAGCTGCCATCACCAAAAAAGCCTTTTATATAAATTATTTCTGTAGTTCAGTACTTGTTGTTGTTCCATTGTTATTAGCCAACTAATTCCTCAGATTGTTTTGTTTTATTTTGATGTTTGTATTGTTTGGGTTTTTACCAAAATCTGGCTCAATATTATATCAACAGCTCTTTTAGAAATATTATTTCTAGGAAAAAACATGATGCGTTCAATATTTATTTTCCCCACTGTATATATAAACTACTAACTCAAACACACAACCAAACACTTACTTAAAACTGTAATAAAAATAATAATTTAATGTAAAAATTGCACAAAAACAAATACAAAGAAAAATAAAATCATCCAAATGAAATGTGTTTGTGCTTAAGAAAGACCCTTTCATTCCTAGTTTAAGAATAAAGCCACTTAATTCCGGTAAATTTGTAGATAAATTTTATTCTAGTTAATTTAGCTTCTTAAGTTTTGAATGTTGTACTGCTACTGCAAACAAATAAAAGCAAAGTATTAAAATACATTTTATAGTTGTATACAAATTACAGGTATTTCAAGAGTTCACACTTAGCTGATGATCGATAATAAAGCTTGTTTGGCATGCTGTCCCGGGAGAGAGTCCTGAGTTTATAAGGTCCTCGAGTCCTGGGCTCCCTCCCGTTAGCATGCGAGAAAGGTGTTTGAGTTTAGGTAGCTCTCAGTAGCTCCCCTGACTTATTTCTGGCTAATGACAGATATAGGATGGCTAAGGAGAGATGTACGCATGCTAAGAGCTTGACTATGATGACAATTTGGTATGTTCAGTTTACTTATGTTGCATGTTTTTGGGACTGTATGAGGAAATCGGAGAACCCGGGGAAAACCCACACGAACGTGAGGAGAACAAACTCCGCACAGAAATGTCGACTGGTTTAATAGGGACTTTAATCAGAGACATGCTTGCTGTGAGGCAACAGTGCTGATCAATGTGCCACCGTGTCGCGCATCTAGAAGAAGGGAGTGAAGGGGTGGGTGGGGGGGGCGGGGGATTCTTCAAGATGAAGATACTGAGATCAGAAAACTCTTGTTATTTATTGTGAGTTAGGAATCATTTGATTGGTGAATCAATCGTAAGCGAATGCGGGACCAGTCGTGAAGCACGTCATCCTCTCGAAATTAGTTTATAAATAAACTTCACTTAATTAAAGCCCAACTTGTTTCAGATCTCCAATGTTTTCTAGTTTGTCATAGCACCCTCTTACAATCATTTGATATCAATCGGCCTGTATTTTTAAACAATAGAAATGAGCTCTACTTTCTTCTCTCGCCAGCCTGACCCGTGGAATACTCACGTATGGAAAGGAGTGAATGGGACGCCAACAAAGAAAAGAGCGATTGGATTCAAGAAACTTGCCAAGTGAGTGGGTGAAGTGGGTTGTTTTTGCACAAACTGTACAGTGATGTTTAACCTGTACAGTTCTTCTGAAGGCCGGCCGTCTGCAGCGCTCAGATCTTTTCCAGCCCATTATTGTATTCATAACCCATATCCCATTTTAGCCAGCAGTTGTGTAAATGGTTGTTTGAGAGTACTTTCTGTCATATTTACTCTGATGAGAATGGTGTGAGTTTAACTCTCAGGTGTAATCAGGATTCCTTCAGCCTCTGAGCTATTATGATAATTGCCTGCTGGATATACTGTATAGCTGCGTTTATGTGATTGTGTGGACTCGGAAATGAGGGGAAAGTGTCTGTCAGTGTGTCAAACTCATGCTGAGAGCTGACGTAAAACCCGGCTCACACTGTGCGATGTTTAAGAATCCTGAACGATTGTAGTTTGTCAGACTAAAAGGACATGACTCTCATGTCACACTATGAGATTTCTTGTGATTTATCATTTTTTCTTTCTTTCTTTCTAAATGTTTGCATTAAAAAAGCAAGAATGGCAGTACAGATATTTATAGGAAAAAGGAAAAAATACAGTGCTCAACATAAACGAGTACACCTTATTTTAAAAATGAATATTTTTATCCATTTCTCTGTGAATATAGGAAATATATTTTGGTTTATTTGTACAAAACAGATTTATCAAATGGATATATTTATTAAAATAACATTTTAATGATCCAACATATTTAGAAATATAAAGATAATACATTTAAATGTATGCAAATTATTGGAAGAAACATTACAAACTACAAAGTTTCAACAAAATTCCCTATTTTTTGTTTCTCTTGAATTTTGCTCATTTTAACTTTTTTTTTATTTAATATTTTCCTCAAACCTAAATGTGGGTGTACTAATTGTGGACTTTTATCATAGGTTATTTTGTTAGATTAGCTCTAGATTTGGCTTCAATACTGACTATGCACAAATATATTATTGTAAAGCCTCTTATAGAAAATATTAATTTGAATGAGAGATTTCTGAAGGGTGTACTCGTATATGTTAAAGGGACATTCTACCAGAAACGTACATTTTCACTTCCAGTTGAAGTCAGAATTATTAGCCCCCCTTTGAATTTTTTATTTTCTTTTAAATATTTCCCAAATTATGTTAAAGCAAGGAAATTTTCACAGTATATCTGATAATATTTTTTCTTCTGGAGAAAGTCTTACTTGTTTTATTTTGGCTAGAATAAAAGCAGTTTTAAATTTTTTAAAAAGCCATTTTAAGGTCAAAATTATTAGCTCATTTAAGCTATATTTTTTTTCAATAGTCTACAGGACAAACCATCATTATACGATAACTTGCCTAATCACCCTAACCTGCCTAGTTAACCTAATTAACTTAAGCCTTTACATGTCACTTTAAACTGTATAGAAGTGTCTTGAAAGATATCTAGTAAAATATTATTTACTGTCATCATGGAAAAGATAAAATAAATCAGTTATTAGAGATGAGTTATTAAAACTATTGTTTAGAAATGTGTTGACAAAAAATCCTCTCTCCATTAAACAGAAATTAGAGGAAAAAATAAACAGGGGGGCTAATATTTTTTTGACTTCAACTGTATAAAAATGTGACAGGGCCTGACTTTTAAGCTTGTCGGTCTCAAAAAGTGATACAAAAACAAGCATAAAATCATACAAGAACGCATCCTTGATCACTGTCAGCATCTCCATGGATGTCACTTCCTTTGAGTCATAGCCTTAAAGGTGTATTGCATGCATTTTATGTTAAATTTAATGCAAATGTGACAAGACTAACCAAAACAATAGTAGATGTATTTGTATTGTATATTTGTAGTATTTATTTGTCAATTTAATGTTTTTAATCAATTGATGGGAATGATAACAACTTAAACTTTACTAATTCTCAAGATTTTTTTTTTCTTCTAAATAACAGTTTTTTAGCATAGCAAAACTATTAAAGTTGTAGGTTCAATTGGGCTGAAGACAAGGACAATGATGGGGGTTATATATTTGTAAAGTGTTTTTAATAAAAAACTAAAATCTAAGAACCAAATGAATGACATAATCTATTACAGCAGGGATTCATAACCGGTGAGCCTCAGCAATCCTACAGTTGGGCCACGAGATAGCTTAAAATTAACTTAATTATTGTACTATAATTATTTAATTTCATTATTAAATATGTTATATTTAAAAATGATTGGTGTATTGACATTTCCCGTTTTCTGTTATTGACTACTTCGGACTCAAAAAGAGCCTCACTGTAAAATACAGACTTAATCGTGGCTGCACTTCCAACCGCTGCACGTCAACTAGGACTACATGTTCAGCTGTATAAAGCAAACCATCAGGCAAATGTAAAGTAACGATGATTAGAGTTATAACCAGTTCACTCGTGCCTCACGTCTGCGACTCGTATCAGAGTCGCACATCTCTCTTGATTCACAAATTATGCATGCTCTCTTTGTGTGACCTCTTTAAAATATCAACATAGTTTTTGGTAATTATCCAAATTAGTGTTTGGTCACCTTCTCTATTTTATACTATTGGTTTATTTTTTAATTATTCAATTGTGTATATGATGTTGTACAGTGACCTTGGGTTTCTTGAAAGGCGCTTTAAATAAAATGTATTATTATTAATATTAACCTAGTTAAGCCTTTAAATGTGACTTTAAGCTGTATACAAGTGTCTTGAAAAAAATCTAGTAAAATATTATTTATTGTCATCATGGCAAAGGTAAAATAAATCAGTTATTAGAAATGAGTTATTAAAACTATTATGTTTAGAAATGTGTTAAAAAAATCTTCTTTCTGTTAAACAAAAAATTAGAGGAAAAAATAAACAGGGGGGCTAATAATTCTGATTTCAACTGTATATAATATTTAAATGTTTTTTTAATAAAACACTGTAGAAAAATAAAATAATAATAGTATAAGCAAATGAAATGTTTTTCTAATAAATGAAGGTTTAAAATAAGCATTTTCTCTAGACAATCAGTTTAAGAAAAAATTTCAGGTGTGGGCCTTTAAAACATTTTCAGAGAAGGAGGTGGGCCCTGAAGTGAAAAAGGTTGAGAACCCCTGCTTTACAGAACCGCTCACAGAAATCAACCATCAGTCCATTTTAGACATTTTTGGGATGAAATATCTTTTATTTACTGTATTTGTTTTTATTTTAGGGACAGATAATGTAGGTTTCTGGTAGAATGTCCCACAATATATAAATTCATTTAGGCTTGGGCTATTTTACTCCCAACAAGTCACAGTATGTAATCTAGCCTCATAAAACCAGAAAAAACAGTTTTGACATTTCCCCGTGGTGGTTTGAAATTGTTGTATTGATTATGTGATCAGATTCAGCATTCCTATTGGTTCTTGGTTTGACTCTAGTTGCAGCTGAAGTCATATTGCAGGAAAGTGTCTGAAATCTTCTGCCACAGAACTTCATTGAAAATCTGATCAATGGGCAATGGCCTTTAAACAACTGTTGGTGAACATGTCAAACCAACAATCAAAGATCACAGATTTTAGCCTTGGATTTCAGAAATCTTTTAGAATTTTCCAAATTTGTCTCAGATGACTAAATCATGGTTGAAATAGCACAGTATGAGCAGAGCTTAAGAAATTAGATCATTTTCAGGAATATATAAAAATATTTTTAGTGCAACAGGTTATTGTTGCTGACATTATAATCAATAGTCCAGGTTAATATGTAGGGATTTAACAATTCACCTTGAGTCTGTTGAAAATCGATTCAAATATGTGACGATTCAAACCGGTACAAATGTTGAATGAATCGCCATTTTTTGAATAGAGGGGGCGCTGACTTGCTTTATCTGCACATCAGCGGCGAGCAAGAGGACTAAAATGACAGCGGTGAGGTGCGCCAAAAAAAAAACACAAACTGTGTGCAAATACTGCAAAAAGATGTTTACTAACAGAACAACGAACATGATGCTGCATGCAGGCCCCTGGGCCTGTGCCCATAATGCCCATTGGTTAATCCGGCCCTGGGTGGAGGGGTCTGTTAGGCTGTAATAACTCTCCCGAAACCTTTTTCCCAATCTTTCTGAATGAAATGCCTACTTTACATTCAATCAGCTTGCAGTAGAAAAAAAACAAGCCACAGTTTTGTTATTTAATATTTTGTTTCTCCCTGAACTGCGTCACAATACGAAAAACAAAATAATGGTTGCAGCTTCCAGTTCATGCGAACTTTAAGCTGAACTGTATTGAACTTGTTACATAGCCGATGAACTCGATTATTGAACAGAACTAAATCAACACCAATCCAACTTGAGCTAAATAATGAAACTTTTCCTCAGTGTTGTTTTAATATATAGTTTCTTGTTGTTGAACTTTATCATTGCTTTTGTTTTGCCTGTTATTTCAGAAGTTGTATTGAAACTATTTGTATTAAATGACTTACTATGTATGATTTGCAGGGCCGTAAAGTTCTCCGCCAAACTCATGGGACAAGCCATGGCCAAGAGAGTCAAAGCCACCATCTTATTCGCCACAGAAACGGGGAAATCGCAGGACTATGCAAAAACGCTCTGTGAGATTTTCAAGCACGCGTTTGATGCCAAGGTAAGAACGACAGGCTTATTGGAACACAATAGATTGACATCTGCGCTCAATTTTTGAAGGCCTTCCCAACTTCCATTCATCCCACATGAAAGCCACCAGTGGATTTGCACGTAAGCATTGATGTAAGCAAAGCATATTGGTTTAAGATACCCTCATTTTTCTCAAGCAAAATCTATCTTCCAGGTTGCAGAATAAAAGCCATTTTCACATCAAAGCGCGTGATGCTAAAGCTTGCACAAATGTGCTTTTTCCCACAATTTCTGTTCTTCCAGTGCCATAAAATGACAAGAATTGACACACTCGCACATTGAGCTGTAGGTTAAGATATGATCAAGTTACACTCGAAGCTATATGACGTATGAAACAAGCGTATTGACTCGATCAAGTTTTTAGCCTTGGGAGAGCAGTTAAAAGTTATTTTTGTAATCTAGCAGAATAATCAATCTCCTTCATGTGCGCTTGTTATTACTCGATTTACATGCAGATGCAGCGTCTGTTTCTTTCCGCGTGTCCTGAAGGCGTTTGCCCTGCCACACGCACTGATGCGTCTTTTCTGTTAATTGTATCATGCCGCATTAGCTGCTCGTTGTGCGCCGTACGAACTGTTCATTACCGCTACACCCCTTTTGGCTGTACGTCAGGATCCAGAGGTTACGTGCCTCCCATTCTTGATGCACATCGAGTGTGATTTTTCACACTTAAATAAAACTGATTGAAATCTCCTCGAAAGCTGATCTATCTGACCAAACTTTTGCTTCTGGCCACTAAATGAGATGGAAAAAGCCCATCAAAATGGTAATTTCTTGAGGAGGAAGTGGTACGTACATTCACACAAACAGCACTAGTAACTAGATTATATGCTTTCTGGTGCAATGGGGACAGTTATCTGACCCAAGCAAAAAGGTTCACCAATCCACAAGTTATGGTTTATGGTTTGTGTTTTTATTAGTAAGACTCCATTCATTCATTCTTTTTTTTAGCTTAGTCCCTTTATTTATCAGGGGTCACCACAGCAGAATGAACCGCCAACTTATCCAGCATATGTTTTACACAGCAGATGCCCATCCAGCCACAACCTAGTATTGGGAAACACCCATACACACTTACATTCACACACATACACTACGGCCGTTTTAGTTTATTTAATTCACCTATAGCACATGTCTTTGGACTGTTGGGGAAACCGGAGCACCTGGAGGAAACCCACACGAACGGGGAGAACATGCAAACTCCACACAGAAATACCAGCTGACCCAGCCGGGACTCAAACCAGCGACCTTCTTGCTGTTAGGCGACAGTGCTAACCTGAGCCACCGTGCCACCCTAGACTGTACTATAATGAAAAAAATTGATATTTTCTTTTACTATCCATCCATCTTTCCATCCATCCATCCATCCTGCCTTCCCTCCTTCGATGTGAATACATATTTAACAGGTTACTTGAATAGCTCTATTTGTAAATCATTCATAATTTTAGATGAATTAAAATGATTTTGTCAGGGAATGAATCGCATGCATAGTTAAAGCACAGTGTATTTCATTTGTATCTTTGCTGTGCAGTATTTATGTTTTATTTGCATTTTTATTGTCAGAGTAATCGCCATGGCTCTACCAGACAAGAGAAGTGTACAAAATGAGTCAGGAATGTCTTAATCTTAGTGAAAGCCTTAAGAAGTGCAGTTACATATTAGGTAGGTTATGACCTTAGACCATACCTGTCAACCTTCCTGTTTTTCCTGGGATTCTCAGTAAAGGTATTTTCCTGTATTTCTCCCGTATTTTCAGTCTTTCTCTGGAGAGTGGCAATAAACATTAAAGAGCAGAGCCTCCCTATACACAACTTATACTGCTAAACCACCAGGGGCCGCCCTTTGCTCTTCAGTGTGAGTCTGTTCTGTTTAGGCATGAAAACACTTTAAAATAAACATAAAAACGGCAGGATTCCCTTTCCTTTTATTACAGGTGCCGTCTCCCCTTCATATGCAATCCTCAAAACAGTCATATAGCGGTGTGTGACTGTCAGCTGACGCGCTCCATAGTGATAAATAGAGGCTGTTTCGCAAACAGATTCTGTACACGCGATTTGAAATGGAGCGAAAGTCTGGGTTTTGGGTCGATCTTGGTAGGGTTTTTTTTTCGAACACTGCTCATTAACTGCTCATTTAGGACGAAATTATCTAAGCAATCAAATGCTTTTTTTATAACATTGCATTTAGATGGTTGCATTTTTAAAGAGACACCTGTTATTTAATGTAATCAAGCGAAAAAAATCTAAATACATAAGATATAATCCCTTATTATGGTGGGCATATCCCTTATTTTCACATCCCAATGTTGATAGGTATGCCTTAGACCCACATTGGACACTTTTAAATCGAGATTGAAGCGCCCTTTATTTTCTTTAGTTTATAGTGTGGACTTACAATAAGGTGTTTATAGTACTAATTTTTATTCTTTTATTTGTACCTTATGAATTTTCTTTTGTCTTAGGTACAATGTGACAAGCTCTTTGTCACAACACTTGATGTTTTCAACAAAGTTGAGCTGTGACCTTTTTTGCTATACATGTAAATAAAAT
>CAIGQZ010000427.1:28705863-28715996 GCA_903798205.1 Danio tinwini
TTTTTACAGTGTAATTCACTCACAGTCCATTAACAAATGGTAACTAGTACAACTTTAGAGTTTAATTAGTAAATTAAACTATCGTAAATAAAGTTCTTGTTAGTAAATGCATTAAACCTTGTAAAAGTGACCACATATTATATATATATATAAGCAATGTCACACGAGTAGCAGTGCAATATAGCTGTATATCAGCACTGGTGGGAGGCGTGCGTTGGCTCGAGTGCCTTTGCCTTAGTTCCCCCCACCAGTGCCAATATATAGTCATAGCGCACTGCTACTTGTGTGATAATGTGTTTATACAACAGTTTGATGGCATAATTGTGTATATAAAAAAGAAAATCAAACACGGAGTCTCAAAAACCTTTTTGTATGTGGAAATACTTTCTTCTGCCATTCATTCACATCTGCAGCTGATGTCAGAACAGCAAAAGCCGTTGTTCATTTACCAACGTCACTTTAGAGCTAGTGTTTGAATGATTCTCTAGTGTAATGTCTAAAGTGAAGACAAAACAGGTCATTTTTGCTCACATTTTAATATTATAAGGCTGAACGGCATGAAATGTCATCAGTCAACAGATATTTCCCAGTATTTCTCTGTTGCAATCGGGATTTCACAATAATTAACCCTGAAAAAGCCAAAGCAAAGCAAACACTACCAGTTCTGTGGTATAAACACAGCACTACAAAATACAAGAGAGAGAGATTGACTTAAAATGCAATTTACCTGATTTATAATGATTTGTTCAGCTGTAGTTTGAAACTTACGCTGAGAAAAGGCGTTTTTTCTCCCCTAAGGATTTATTATCTTTCTCTTTATCTTGTGGCAGAACGTCACCCGCACTGAATCCGATTCTCCAAAATAAATATTTAAAATAGGCACTAATCTTATAAATAAACTGCAAAATTGCAATTTAAACAACTACATTCTTGACTAAAAAAAAGCCTCAAAAGTACATTTTGTTGTTCAACAGCAGTAATATTTGTCAAACTGTAGTGTCCTCTGCTTGTCTCTGTATGTGGGTGGAGTAATACACAAGGGTGAAAGTTGAAGAGGCTGGACAAGTGCTGTTATTTGCAGAATATCACATGGCTATCAGCCAATCAGATTCAAGAACCAGACAGAACTGTTGTATAAATATGTTCGACTCATTCACTGACTTCCATAACTGTAAATTCTTGTCTCATTATTTTAATGTCTACAATACAAAGAGACATAAAACACGATATGGCTTCTTTTATGAAGTTTTCTGAGGCCAATAATATCATGTATATGTTGTGTTTAGGACAGTGTTATACTTCTCCTCCAGGTGATGTCCATGGATGAATACGACACAGTGGATCTGGAGCACGAGACACTTGTGATAGTGGTGACAAGCACATTTGGCAATGGTGACCCTCCTGAAAATGGAGAGGTGAGTTATTACCATATGAGTTTGCTTTAGTGCAATAGTGTTTGATTGAGCACATCAATCATCTCCTTCAGCTTTGAATCAAAGTGTCAACACTTCACAACACAAAAAAACATGCTCTCGCTGAAGATAAAGGACTTCACACATTACTAGTTTTTGGGATTTATAACTTTTGATATTGCACCTTAAAAAATATTGACACTTGATTTCATTTTTAATATCAAAAATAAAATTATTGCTACAGCATTCATTAAAATCATAATATGTATGCTTGTCTTAATTCCGTCACTTGCAAAAGTTAAAACTTGAAGAATGGCTAAACATTAAGGATTTTTGCTACTGGTTTAGTCAGGACAGTTAAGATGTTTCACAATGCACAGTGTATAAAATGCCATCAGTCTACAGAGATTTCCCAGTATTTCTCTATTGTAATCAGGAGATCACAACAATTAACCCCAAAAAAGCCAGAGCAAAGCAAACACTACCAGTTTTAACTTATGCTGAGAAAATGCTGTTTTTCTTACCTAAGGATTATTATGCGGTCTCTGTCGCCATCTTATAGGCAGAACGTCAACCGTCACATTCTTTGGTCTGCTCAGACAGGCTGGTGGCAGCCAATGCACTGAATCCGATGCTCTGAAATTATAAATATTTTAAAATAGGCACTATCCTTATAAATAAACTGCATAGTTGCAATCTAAACAACTACATTCTTGACTTAAAAAAGCCTTAAAAGTACATTATGTTGTAACTAGCTTAATTAGGCAAGTTAGGGTAATTAGGCAAATCATTGTATGATGATGGTTTGTTCTATAGACAGTCAACAAATATTGCGTAAGGGGGCTAATAATATTGACCTTAAGATGTTTTAAAAAAGGAAAAACTGCTTTTATCCTAGCTGAAATAAAACAAATAAGGTTTTCTCCTGGAGAAAATATTATAGAAATTACTATGAAAAATTCCTTGCTCTGTTAGATATCATTTGGGAAATATGTGGGAAGAAAACTCTGTCTTTGTGAATGGTAGCTAAGTAGTGGTCTTTTTCTGCATATTTAAACTGACTGTATATGTTGTGGGAGTGCATGAATGTACTCTCAGCCCTGTATCATGACTGTTTAGGAGTAAAACGTACAATTACACCCCTAATGGTTTTAAATATTTACTGATGGAGAAACTGCGTAATGCTGTCTAAATTAGGGATTGCAATTAGAGATTAGAACATTCGTAGGAAGGACAAGTAACTTCTCTTCTGTTTCTTTGTCTTCTTTTTAACACTGCAGAAATTTGGTGCGGCACTGATGGAGATGAGACATCCCACCACCAGCGTAGAGGACAGAAAGTGAGTGGAGAGGCAAACCAGGGATTTTTCCATTTCGTCTTCCCACCCATCTGCTTTCACATAATTGATTTTCTTTTTTTCTTCAGTGTTTCGGTTTGCACACCTACACAAGTCTTAGCATATATGCAACAGGCATTCATTTAAATGCATAAGATGCTTTTTTTTGTCATGTCTGTACACTCAAACCATTCACATAAACAAATCTGTCTCTGTTTCTCTCTTTCAGGACGTACAAGGTGCGGTTTAACAGCGTTTCCTCATATTCCGACACCCGCAAATCCTCCAGCGATGATCCTGAATCTAAAGCCAACTTCGAGAGCACTGGACCGCTTGCTAATGTCAGGTACTGAATGCACGTTTGTATACTTTTGGAAGAATATTAAACTGATAAACATTTCAGGGTCACCTCTAAATCCCTTCCCCCCCAAAAAAACTAAAACGGAATAATCAAAATGACAGAACAAATATTGGATATGTTTTATTTTTTGATAATTTGTGCTTAATTCAAAACCTAAAAGCAACAATAAAATATTTTTAAATTGATTCATTTGTTGGTTTAATATATATATATATATATATATATATATATATGTCTATATTAGTGCTGTCAATTGATTAAAAAAATTAACTAATTAATCACACTTTTTTGTGTGATTAATCATGATTAATCACGAAAAAATAAATCCTAAATACAGGCATTGGAAATATAGAAATTGAAAAATTATAATAATAAAGTATTGAATACAAACAATTGTTTTCAGTGTAAAGTTGTATTGCGAGTTGAGAACATTAATTATAAAGTAGAAACAATTTAGCTTTGTCCTCCTTAACATTTCGTCACCTTGGATTTATAAGGTTCTGTCTGCGTTCTGAATGATTTTGAGATATTGAGCTTCAAAGTTTTTGCATTCCATAGCAAACAGCATGTGTGTAACATTTGTTTTTGTTTTTATAAAAGGTCTTAATGTAAACAACTTATAAAAAAAACATCCCATAATGTAAATAAGTTGTCATTTAATAAGAATATGTCAATAACTCAATTTTGACAAAAATGTCAGACAGAACCTTATAATTGTAAGGTGACGATTTAACCACTTGCTAAGACAGACCAGTCTATTGACATTATCGGGGACAACACACACACACACACACACACACACACACACACACACACACACACACACACACAGTAAGAGAGAGAGAGAGAGAGAGAGAGAGAGAGAGTGAGAGAGAGAGAGAGAGAACAGCGCACTCCCTTCAGATCATCAACACGCACGATCGAATCAAATTTGCTTAAACTAAGCGTTTTAAAGTATGGCTTTATTTCTCAATCAAGGATTCTGACACATCAACGTGAAGCAGACGCTTTACAAAAGTTGATCACGTCGCCCTCAACCCGAAAGTGAAATAGAAACTTACCGGTTTGCGGTTAAAAGTTAGGACCGGGAGGGAGGGGGTGGGTGTCGCGGATGAAAGTGAGTAGGTCGCCTCTATGTGCGCGCCGGTGTTTATGGTGTAACACCGGCCCTGAACACACGTCGACCACAACAGGAAATGAAAAAAAAAAAAAACTGCAACTGCGATTAATGCGTTAATTTTTTTTAACGCGTTAAATATTTCAAATTAATCACGTGCGTTAACGCGCTAATATTGACAGCCTTAATATATATATATATATATATATATATATATATATATATATATATACACACACACAGTTGCAATCAGAATTATTCAACCCCCTTTGAGATTTTTTCTTTTTTAAATATTTCCCAAATGATGTTTAACAGAACAAGGAAATTTTCACAGTATGTTTGATAATATTTTTTTCTTCTGGAGAAAGTCTTATTTGTTTTATTTTGGCTAGAATAAAAGCAGTTTTTAATTTTTAAAAACCCATTTTAAGGTCAAAATTATTAACCCCTTTAAGCTATTTATTTTTTCCATAGTCTACAGAACAAACCATCATTATACAATAACTTGCCTAATTATCCTAACCTGCCTAGTTAACATAATAAACCTAGTTAAGCCTTTAAATGTCACCTTAAGCTGTATAGAAGTGTCTTGAAAAATATCTAGTCAAACATTATTTACTGTCATCATGTCAAAGATAAAATAAATCAGTTATTAGAGATGAGTTATTAAAACTATTATGTTTAGAAATGTGTTGAAAAAAAATCTTCCCTCCGTTAAACAGAAATTGGGGAAAAAAATAAACAGGGGGGCTAATAAATCAGGGGGTTGAATAATTCTCATTGCAACTGTGTATATATATATACTGTATTTTATGCAGATGCACTCCTCTACTAGATTATCCCAATCAGTGTAAGACTATGAATTTTTTCCAAATATTTACTTAAGTCAAATAGTAAAATTATATTCATGTTGCACTACACTTACTGTTAAGAAACTACAAATAATAACTTGACTTGTAGTTGATCATTTGCTATAAGAAATGGCTTAAATAAAAGGCAAAGGCCTCTAGATTACGCTTATTTTCCCAAAATAAAATATGATCATGCCTTGATTTTTAATTATTTAATTAGGGCAGTAAAGTCTGACTTTGCTTACTTAACAGAAATTATGTACAGTATAAAATATAAAGTCATGGTGCAGTGGAAAAAGAATGAATACTGTGTATGACTCCCATGAGCTTGGATGACTGCATCCATACATCTCTGCAATGACTCAAAAACCTTATTTTATAAAGTCATCTGGAATGGCAAAGAAAGCGTTCTTGCAGGACTCCTAGAGTTCATCAAGATTTTTTGGATTCATCTTCAATGCCTCCTCCTTCATCTTACCGCAGACGTGCTCAATAATGTTCATGTCTGGTGACTGGGTTGGCCAATCCTGGAGCACCTTGACCTCCTTTGCTTTCAGGAAATTTGTTGTGGAGGCTGAAGTATGAGGAGGAGTGCAATCCTGCTGAAGATTTGCCCTCTCCTGTGGTTTGTAATGTAACGGGCAGCACAAATGTCTTGATATCTCAGGCTGTTGATGTTTCCATCCACTCTGCAGATCTCTCACACGCCCCCATACTGAATGTAACCGCAAATCATGATTTTTCCCTCACCAAACTTGACTGATTTCTGTGAGAATCTTGGGTCCATGCGGGTTCCAATAGATCTTCTGCAGTGTTTGTGATGATTGGGATGCAGTTCAACAGATGATTCATCTGAAAATCTACCTTCTGCCACTTTTCCAAATGATTAACTAGAAGTCAAGTTATTATTTTTTGCTCTTACAACTGGGATCGATGACAAGACTTTTGTCAGGTAGTGTATGTATTGCAGAAAAACTAAAAATCGAAATGTCCGTTTTTTCCAATATCAAAACTATTTAAAATTGACTTCATAAGTTCTTAAAAACTGTAAAATTGCAAAACATTTTACAATAATTTTTTACATTTGAATGAATGATTTGAGGTGCAGTGGCTTAGTGGTTAGCACTGTCACCTCACAGCAAGAAGGTTGCTGGTTCGAGTTCGGGCTGGGCCAGTTGGCATTTTTGTGTGGAGTTTGCATGTTCTCCCCGTGTTAGTGTGGGTTTCCTCCGGGTGCTCCGGTTTCCCGCACAGTCCAAAGAATGCACAATAGGTGAATTGAATAAACTAAACTGGCTGTAGTGGATGTGTGTAAATGAATGTGTATGGGTGTTTCCCTATACTGGGTTGCAGCTGGAAAAGCATCCGCCATGTAAAACATATGCTGGATTCGCTGTGGCGACTCCTGATAAATAAAGGGACTAAGCTGAAGGAAAATGAATGAATAAATGAATGATAAATTGAAACTCAACAATCCTTTATGCCAAATAGATTTAGGAAGAAATAATGTACCCATTATTGTGTAATTCAAATGCAAAAACAAAATCTTAAGTGTTCCAAAATAAAAATAAATTCATTTTTTTGACATTTAGGACAATTTTAAGAGAATTAAGATTTTAAGTTAGTTATCAATTGAACAATAAAAGTACAATACTATTTGCGTTATAAATACATACTTAAAAGCATGAAAAAATAAGAAAATGTTTGCATTTTCAGCTGTTCTTAAGACAAAATATATTTGCTTATCATGAAAAAACGCAGGGTGTCTCAGTGGTTAGCACTGTCTCCTCACAGCAAGAAGTTCGCTGGTTCGAGTCCCGCCTGGGCCAGGTGGCATTTCTGTGTGGAGGTTGCATGTTCTCCACCGTGTTCGCGTGGGTTTCCTCCGGGTGCTCCGGTTTCCCTCACAGTTCAAAGACATCCTGTTGGAAAAAAATAAATGATGAATGAGAACCCAGTCCAGAAGACTTGAACAAACAGAATTTCTTTATTGAGATGTGTTAGTTAGTCTACAGTCATACAGTGTCTCCAAGAAGTCCACGAGTCTGCAAGAGCCTACAGGAGTCTCTTACAAGTCTTTCAAGTTTGAATCAAGTCTAATTGAAACAAAGATGTCCTGTCTATAATGTGTTTTTAGGAGAAGGGGGTGGCTAGGTGGAGATGGCTAAACAAAGCATGCAAATGAAATAGGTAGGTAGGTGAATAAACTTGTCAAGCCACTGATCACACTAATTTATCAACAAAAAGGTTTCTTTGCCTTTGTCTTCGGGTGATACTTTCAGGCCACAGTCTTTGAGACCCTGCCCATAGCATTTGCATCTTTTTGGCACAGCCAGTGCTCAGGAAGCAGGGGGTTTTAATGTCTGTCACACCCTATCTAAAGTTTTAAATGAAATGAGATATAACTTAACAGTTATATATAGATATTTGTTAATTTGGAACTACATTATATAATTTTTTTATTTCCACAATGCGCTATAGGTGAATTAGTTAAAATTGGCTGTAGAGTATGAGTGTGTGTGAATGAGTGTATGGGTGTTTCCCAGCAAGGCATCCACTGTGTAAAACATATGCTGGAATAGTGGGTGGTTTATTCCACCGTAGCAGCCCCTCATAAATAACGGACTAAGCTGATAGAAAATGAATAAATGAATGAATGAATGAATGAATGAATGAATGAATGAATGAATGAATGAATGAATGAATGAATGAATAAAAAAACTATGTAAATATTTACAACAGGGTCATGGAATAACTGGAAAAGTCATGGAATTTTGACATGGCATGTTTCAGGCCTGTAAAAGTTTTGGAAAAACAGAAAAACCCTCAAAGTTTTGGAAAAGTCATGGAAATTAGTTTACAAATATCTGTATACTTGAATTGGGGCTGCGCGATATTGGAAAAATCTGACATTACCATATTTAGTATTTCTGTGATGTATATTGCGATGTGAATACAATTCCACCAGATAATTTAACAGGTTTATTTGGATTGATTGGGGGGATTTTGTAGAGGAGTGAATCTCGAATAATATATAACAAATAAATTACAAGCATAGATCAATAAAATATAGTAAAGATAAAAGTGAATTATGTTTTTCAGGTATTCAGTATTCGGGTACAGATATTGAATAATCAACACTGCATAGTCTTCATTGTATATTATTTAATCTTTATTAAAGTTACAAAAGATTACTTGTGGCCAGATGTTTTAATATTGTAAATATTGAAATGTTCACAGTCACAGACCTTAAAGGTCAAAACCTTTAATCAGTTTACTCAAATATTAAAATGTCACACTTCACTTGTTTCAGTACTATAGGAAGTATTAAATTATATTCTTTTTGCGTTTATTAAAAAAAAAAAAGAAAACTCGTGCATGTTTGAAACAAGTGAAGGGTGTAATGAAAATGGTAAGTCATTTTTGGGTGAACTATCTCTTTAAAAATGCATGCAGATGATAAACCTTTACTCCATTATGATTAAACTCTATATTAAACTATAATCCCAACATTGCATATCCTGCGATGTGACTATTGCGGATGCACACATTGCGATATCGATACTGAAGCAATTTATTGTGCAGCCCTAACTTGAATATAGGTTAGTTGTCTTTACTTCTTTTCTGTCCTTGACCAAAAACTTGCTCTCACATTGTTAGTGCTGTGTAAGCATTATACAAATCAATTTGACATAGATATAAAAACAATTTAAACAAAATAGATTATATGATATGCTGTAATAATTTTAAAACGACTGTAATAATTTTAAAACGACATTGTTTTTTTTTATTATTTACTATGTGTATGTAAACATTACATGAAACATTACGCCATAAAAATGCACTTGAAAGTTCTGGAAAAGTCATGGAATTTTAGTAGTGAAATTTTTAACCCTGTTACAAATATTTACTTATTTTCTTAATTTCTCTTGAAGTTTTTATTTTATTTTATGGTCATTTTGACTTGTTTTATACTATTCTTCTATCCTCTTTTTAGTCCCTCTGGCTTAAATTTAAGTTCTTCGAAACTCCAGAACAGAGAACAACCAGTTGAAAGTTCAGTTTTGAAAAGAAATTACATCCTAAAGCAATCAACACAAATTTCACACAACTTTTGTATTTTTTTTATGCATATCGTCTTTGACTTGCGAGCATTGCACGTATGCGTATGCATGCTTGCGTAACATCCTCTCTCTCCTTGAATTTTAGTTTTCATAGTTTCAGGATCAAAGCTCACAGCCTCTGGCCTGATGTCCACAGCCGTCCCACTCTCATAATGCGCTTGGTTTTGTGCATATATGAGCTGCATGTGGTGGTGTTTGTGTTTCATGCGCTTCAAGTGTTGTTTTTTTTCAGCTCTCGGTTTCTCTCATGCAGATTCTCAGTGTTTGGCCTTGGCTCTCGGGCATACCCACACTTCTGTGCGTTTGCCCACGCAGTGGACACGCTGTTCGAGGAGCTTGGCGGGGAACGAATCCTGCGCATGGGGGAAGGAGACGAACTCTGCGGCCAGGAGGAATCCTTTAGAACGTGGGCTAAGAAGGTCTTTAAGGTATCGCCCTCAGAGAATAGTGGGCTGCAGTCACTACTCGGCACACTGTAAAAACAATATATATTTTGTTTGTGGATTAGTTATTTCATTAAGCTGGCGTTGACAGGTTAATTCAGTTTTAGGAAAAATTATTTATTTTATTTTATTATTTTTTTATTAGCATTATATTTGTGATTTAGCAATTATTAATTATTTAATTATTTATTGATTTATTTTTTATTATTTATTTTATTAAGCAATAATTACGATGGCGTAGTCAGGCTAATTCAGTAGTTATAATAGTTTTTATTTTATTTTATTTCCCAGCATTATATTTATGGTTTAGCTCATGATGTTAAGCAGTCATTAAGTTGCTGTAATCAGGCTAATATAGTTTTAGGAATAATAATTATTTAATTTAATTTAATTTTATTTTATTTTATTTTATTTTATTTTATTTTATTTTATTTTATTTTATTTTATTTTATTTTATTTTATTTTATTTTATTTTATTTTATTTTATTT
>CAIGQZ010000427.1:28720996-28763029 GCA_903798205.1 Danio tinwini
AGAATTATTAGCCCCCCTTTGATTTTTTTCTTCTTTTTTAAATATTTCCCAAGTGATGTTTAACAGAGCAAGGAAATTTTCACAGTATGTCTGATAATATTTTTTCTTCTTGAGAAAGTTTGTTTTATTTCGATCTAGATAGTTTACAGAACAAACCATCATTATACAATAACAAAAATATCTAGTAAAATATTATTTACTGTCATCATGGCAAAGATAAAATAAATCAGCTTTTGGAAATGAATTATTAAAACTATTATGTTTAGAAATGTGTTGAAAAAATCTTTTCTCCTTTAAACAGAAATTGGGCAAAAAAATAAACAAGGGGCTAATAATTCAGGGGGCCTAATAATTGTGACTTCAATTGTATACATTTTTGTAATCTGCACCTCTTTAACATTTCCACATTTTCTGTCTTCCTGTCTATCAGCCGATTGACGATATTTGTGCGTCTTGATGCAAACAACCACGAGAGCCTAAAATACTTGCCTGGAGACCATTTAGGCGTTTTCCCTGGCAACAATGAAGATCTTGTTACCACTCTTATCGAGAAACTGGAGGATGCGCCGCCTGTCAATCAAATTGTGAAAGTGGAGTTCTTGGAGGAAAGAAACACAGCTCTAGGTAACTGTCAAAAACTTTTAGATATTTCATTCTTCTTATTATAAAAACATGCACATATCTGAAACCAATCCAAATTGAAGATTGTCTTTCTAAAATCTGCTTTGGTATCTTAATGGAAGTGACAGCATTGACATGAAATGAACAAAAGGACAAACCAGATGAAATAAGAATAAGAAGAGAGATGTGATGCTACTTATACTGCCCGTACAATGTCTTCTTATACATTGTGTCTATATAAGTCTGGCAAACCCCCTCAAACATTTTTTTAAATTCACGCCTGTGAACACCGATGAAAGGTTTTCTCTGTATACAATTTTCTGCCAAACAATAGTCTGTTCATCAGGTGTTCTGGTGTTCGTGATGAGCTAAAGATCAGGGTAACCTGGTCCACAGTGATGTACGGGTCACATTTACTGGAAACTGAGCTAGCGTTCACTCATAACACTTACTAAAAATGACCATAATAACTGTAAGAATAGGATTTAACCACAGCGGTTCGAACTGTAGTTCTGCCGAATAACTAAATCTGTTATCAGTATGATGGTGAAAAACTGTACATTTCTAGTCAATCCATTCTTCTGCAATCTTATACTAAAAATAAAAATATGGATGGTTATAATAGCAAAAAATATGTGGGAGAGTGTTGCTATTATGTGATTGTATTGTATTGCAATATGGAGCAATTAAGTGTTGAAGTTAAATCAAAGGTGATTCACAAAATACTTGAAAATGAAATTATTTTATGACAATAATTCTCTATGGTGAACTGAGTTAGTTATAAAAGAACTGTATGAAATGATAAAACATGAAACATATAATATTAGTTGTACCCAACTTAAATGTAATTAAAGTTACGAGAGAGAGAGAGAGAGAGAGAGAGAGAGAGAGAGAGAGACACACAAAGAACCAAGAGAAGCGGCCAAAGAGAGGCCAGATGGCAGCAGAGCCAGAGAAGAAAGACGCAAAAGCAGAAAAGACCTGAGTAGGAGATGAGCAGACCTGGAAAAAGAGCCAGAGCAAAAGTTACAATATAATTGAGTCTCTTCCTTGACCATGTGACCAAAGCCCAAAAACTGAGACATTTAAACTAGCCAAGAGCAGGATACTGTTTTTAAATCTAAATTTGATTTTTAAATATCCATGTGTTTTAATGAATTTATTACTCAGCATGATCCTTTTTATTATTATGTCATTATAAGGTATAATAGTTGTAGCCAGGGATTAACATAAACTTTTTTGCTTACCAGCCATCATGGCTAGTAGTTTTCCAAAGTTACTAGCCAATCTGAATTTTCACTAGCTAAATTTTGTTGTTGTTGGTAAATCATTTTTTGTTTTATTTGGCATGCTAAAATGGCTTCATTTAAACCACTCTGACCACCCAAATTTTGATATGCATGCTCTACCACAGGGCTTCTCAAAGTCCAGGCTCCGGTCCGGATGCGTACCGCTAGGGTGTTCAATCCGGATCCAAATCCATTTGCTATTGCAAGATCATAAAGGATTTAAATTGTGGATTTCCTTCATTGATACATCTATAAACCTTGTAAATCAACAGTTTAGTCGTTTGTATTTTTGTAAAAAGAATAGGGGCAAAAATAAAATCGAAAGCAAAATATTCAAAGTTTTCCTGCATGACTGTTGTCATGACATCCAGTGATCATACAGGGCTTAACATGATCGAGCCGGCTATTTGTGCACCTGCACCTGCTTTAACTCACAAAGCGGCCATTTGAATAGATGAAGATGTCGGTCTCGCTGAAAAGAAAACTTGATGAAGAGAATAGACAGTTCAAAGTTGAATGGACAGATAAGTATGCATTTATTTTGCCACAAGCCAGCACAAAGCCATTCTGCTTGATTTGTAATGAGACAATTGGAGTTGTAAAGAGTGGAAATGTGAAACGCCACTATGAAGCGAAACACTGACATTTTGAACGGCAGCATCCACAAAATGTAGATATAAGGACCGCAAAACTACAACACCTGAAATTGTCATTACACATCCTTTAGATTTGTTTACCTTTTTTGGAGAGGGATTCAGACCTGGTGCAGTTGCAATCTGAGCTGCATGCAATACTTTTTAATGCCCACACCTAACCTTGATGTTACTAGCTCCATTGAGTGCATTTTGTCTGACATTTGTCTCAGCTTGCATCATAAAGGCTGCATCCAGATACTGTTGTTTTTTTTTTACCTACTTTTTGTTGTATTTTGTAAAAAAGGCACTTCTATTAGTGGTTTCGCCACATTTGCATTGCATTTATTGTGTTTTGAATGCAAATGCTACATTATTTAAAGGAAAATAAATAGTGTTGACTTGTGATGCATGTTATGAATGTTTATTAAAAACAAGTTACGTAATATCAATTGTTCCGGACCTTTTACGTCAATAAAAATTCAGATTTGGACCTTTTAATGTAGACATTTAGAACCCCTGCTCTTCCAGCTAGTATACTGTAGTCAGCATTTGAAATGGATTAAAACTTTTCATCATAGTTTACCTAAACGCAATATAATATAAATTCTTGTCTCAGAAAACTTACGATACGATACCAGCTTGTTATGGCATGTATTTTATAATTTGGAATTGTTTACTTGAGTAAAATTTTAGTGCCACTTTATTTTAAAGTCCAATTCTTGCTTATAACAAACCAATTACTAAGACTGTAGGCTCAATAAACTGCTTATTAAGGTAACACTTTGTTTAGATCTTGTCCATTTGAGTATTAGTAGACTGTCTGTTTAATATCTGCTGATACTGCTTCTTCAACAGACATTTAACTGACTAGAAGAAACTTTGCAAGTACATGTCAACTTACACTAACCCTGACCCTAACCTAACAGTCTACTTATAATCTAATGAGAATTAGTTGGCATGTAGATGCAACGTAACTTAATTCAACAAACTGACCATCAAAATAAAGTGTGACCCTTCTTAATAGTTATTAAAGTAGTAGTTAGGTTTAGGTATTGGGTAGGATTGGGAATATAGAATAAAATCCTGCAGAATATGTACCTTTTTAAGTTCTAATAAACAGCCAATATCTTAATAATAGGCAGGTAATAAATCCCTAATTAATAGTGAGAATTGGTCTCTACACTAATTTTACAGTTCAAAGTTTTTATTTTGTTGCTCATTGGAAACACATAGCTTATCTAAGACATGATGACAACACTACAGTTCAACGAAGCCTCAGCTGCTTCTTTTGCATTTGCATGTATTATTTATTCATGCAGATTTATGCTAATATTTTCAATTGCGATGTTTTTGGAAGTAATATTTGGACTTGGATTGACCATTTTAGGCAGGTCTGGATGGCAGGTTTTCTTTGTTAGATGTAATAAATCCCCTTTGCGGGAGACTGTGAGCTTTGTAGTTTGTTTTCAGATCTCATGCACAAACAGATACATTACAAGGAAAACATGACATGATCAAAAGGATTTTGCTTAAATATGAAATCCAGCATACTTTTGACAATGTGTTTGCATGTAGCAAAGTCTATTTAAATCCCATGTAAATCCAATTATCTTTCATTGTTCGGTATTTATAATATGTTAAGCTTTGGAAGTTATCAGTATGGTATGCTTGTACACACATATTACAGTGAGTGTTTACAGAGTTGTATTTGCATTTGCAGTTGTAAAACATTGAGTTTGTGATTGTTTCATTTAATGTAACATCCAGAGACATTTCTAAAAAAACTAGTTTGTCCTTCGATTACTTATAATTAGGGATACAATGAAGGCAAAAGGCAAGTTTAAACGCAAGAGCTGTGAAACAAGATAAATAGCATTATGTAACTGAGAAAAATCCTCAACAGAGAATAAACAGAATGAAATGGCTCAAATGGGGAAATGGGAGCATGCCTCAAACATGAGATTAAACACTTATACACTGACAGGCCACTTTAATAGGTACAGCTATCTAACTGCTCGTTAGCGCAAATTTATAATCAGCAAATCACATGGCAGCAACTTAATGCAGTTAGGCATGCAGACATGGTCAAGTTGATCTGTTGCAGTTCAAAGAGAGCATCAGAATTGTGAAGAAAGATGATTTAAGTGACTTTAAACATGGCGTGGTTGTTGGTGCCAGACGGGCTGGTCTGAGTATTTCAGAAACTGCTGATCTACTGGCCAGACTGGTTCGAGCTGATAAAAAAGAAACAATAACTCAAATAACCACTTGTTACAACCGAGGTATACTGAAGAGCATCTCTGAACGCACAACACCTCCAACCTTGAAGCGGATGAGCTTCAGCAGCAGAAGACCACACCGAGTGCCAATCCTGTCAGCTAAGAACAAGAAACTGAGGCTACAATTCACACTGGCTCACCAAAATTGGACAACAGAAGATTGGAAAAACATTGCCTGGTCTGATGAGTCTCGATTTCTGCTGCAACATTCGGGTGGTAGAGTCAGAATTTGGCGTCAACAACATGAAAGCATCGATTCATCCTACCTTGTATCAACGGTTCAGGCTGGTGGTGGTGGTGTAATGGTGTGGGGGATATTCTTTGGTAGACTTTGGGCCCATTAGTACTAACTGAGCATCCTGTCAATAACAGAGTGTTGTTGCTGACCATATTCATCCCTTTATGACCACAGTATACTCATCTTCTGATGGCTACTTCCAGCAGGATGACACTTCATGTCATAAAGTGTGAATCATCTCAGACTGGTTTCTTAAACATGACAATGAGTTCACAGTACTTAAATCGCCTCTACAATCACCAGATCTTAATCCAAAAGAGCACCTTTGGAAGGTGGTGGAAAGGGAGATTCACATCATGGATGAGCAGTCGACAAACCTGCAGCAACTGCATGATGCTATCATGTCAATATGGACCAAAATCTCTAAGGAATATTTCCAGTACATTGCTGAATCTATGCCACCAAGGATTAAGGCTGTTCTGGAGGCAAAAGTGGTCCAACCCAGTACTAGTAAGGTGTACCTAATAAAGTGGCTGATGAGTGTAGACGTGTGATTGAAAGCACATCATTTAACATCAGAAATGCTTTTAGTTCAGTCAGAATTACTAATCTAATTACTAATCAAACAGTGTAGCAGCATCAAACAGTCCGTCTCTGTGAGTAAATGTTTGGTGCCAAAATCTTGTGTTTAATCTAAATATCTCTTTCATGAATCATAATGATTCCAATGCAAACCGTTCCTGCATTTAGACTTGAATATGATTGTGCTCTCATTTTTTGTATTGCTAAAGCAGTATTACATATATTTCTGGTGGTGCTGACAGGAAACGTACGTGTTAATTCAGTTTTAATGATAGCGCCTACTTTTCGGTCTCTTTTAAAAAGGTTATCTCAAGTGAGATTTCTCACCTTTCCTTGTTGAGAAATATGTCAGGATGACTGAAAACTAGCCTGTGACCTTTAGCAAGGGAAAATGAGGTTGCTGCAGCTCTTTCGCCTTTACCTGACAATCAGCACAAATGGGGTTTCATCCAATCCTCTATTATTGAGCTAAAAAAAGAGTGTTTTAACAAAAGAAGGCATATTTTAAGGGTACAGCTGACACAGAAGTAAAAACAGCCATCATGGATTCATGTTTAGGTTATATCTTAGAAATGGAAAAGATAAGGATTTTAAAATGCATAAAAAAAGCTACATGAAAGCAGTCTAACACTAAACAAAATTAGATTTGAGAGTTACCGCAGAGATTTTAAGCAACGTTAAAGACTTAACTGGTAATTGTCATTACATAAACATATGCTATGACTAAAATACAAATGATTCATACCTTTGAC
Organism: Danio tinwini; assembly: GCA_903798205.1. Classification (NCBI taxonomy): domain Eukaryota; kingdom Metazoa; phylum Chordata; class Actinopteri; order Cypriniformes; family Danionidae; genus Danio; species Danio tinwini. Next base: position 28,727,393 of record CAIGQZ010000427.1, read on the forward strand.
TACATTTATTGACTATTTTTGTCATTTGTCGAGCTTGATATCAATGCATGTCACCTGTTGGTGTTATGTTACGTTTTTTGTTTCGTTTACACCTTTTTTCAGTGTCTGTTTTTCAGCAGTCTGACATTTTGAAGTGTTCGATGTACTTTAAAGATGTCTAAAGGTTCTTTTAAGCCAAAAATAACCAAGAAACTACTGTAAAAAAATAACTACAGCTACACTCACCGGCCATTTTTCTAGGTACACCTTACTAGTACGGGGTTGGACCCCTTTTGACTTCAGAACTGCCTTAATCATTAGTAATATATATTCAACAAGGTACTGGAAATATAGCATCACGCATTTGTTGCAGATTTGTTGGCTGCACATCCATAGTATGAATCGAGACTCATTAGACCAGGCAACGTTTTTCCAATCTTCTATTGTCCAATTTTGGTGAGCATTTGCCCCCACAGAAATGCAGCTCACTGGATTTTCTCTTTTTCAAGCCATTCTCTGTAAACCCTAGAGATGGTTGTGCATGAAAATCTCAGTAGATCAGCAGTTTCTGAAATACTCAGACCAGCCTGTCTGGCACCAATAATCATGCCACGTTCAAAGTCACTTCTTCCCCATAACGAGCAATTGGACAGGTGTACCTAATAAAGTGGCCAGTGAGTGTATATTCACTTCTAAAGTACAGGAACATTGTTTTTTTTTTTATGTGTTGTTGTCAGCCATTTTAAATGCTCAAGTGGAGTAGAATCTAAATAGCTCTTAATGTTTTTTATTAGACATCTGCTTGGAAAAAAAAATTCTGAAAGTGATTTAGCCAGCATCATTCCTCAGTGCATGTTGTTACGTTCCCTATTTAAACAAAACTTGTGATCCTAAGACGTAGTAACATAAATAAACAACGGCCAAAGTGCTGATTTATTTATCAGCATAACTTGATCAGCAAAAATATACAGGGGGGCTAATAATTGAAGAGGGCTAATAATTCTGACTTCAACTGTACATAGCAAAACAAGAACACAGAAATTAGTGGAAAATTTGTGGAAAATAAAATAAAAGATAACATTTATGACTTTAACTTACAAATTTATTATTTTAACTGTACAAATCAGAAATAAAAAGATTTATATAACATATTTAAACCAAACGCTTAAAATATAACCAAACCCAAACTGAAAAAAATATAGCAAATAATTGTCGATTTCTTGCACAGACCCATCATCCTCAACAAATCCAACCTCTTTATCTTCTACAGGAGTGATAAGCAACTGGACGGATGAGAGCCGTATTCCACCGTGCACCATCTATCAGGCCTTCAAATACTTTCTGGACATAACCACCCCTCCTAGTCCTGTACTGTTGCAGCAGTTTGCTCCTCTAGCGACCAACGAGAAACAGAGAAAGAGACTAGAGGTGCTCAGCAAGGTAAGAAAAACAACAAACACCTGCACACGTGTATTTGGCCAATTATAGTGAGACATTATTTGCATCAATACAAGCCGTTAACGATCTAAGACTCATTTTTCTACACCTTCACTGCACGCGTCTCTGGCATTTCCGCTTCAAATCGGCAGTAATTTTCTCAGTTTGATAACTTATTAGCTCTGAAAATCAACCCCCTTCTTTCCGCTTCCTTTTTTTTTCTGTGAATGTTTTGCTCTGCACGAGCGTCAATACTAAGACACAGAATTATTTCTCTTTTCATTGCCTCCCACCAAAACGCTCTGTGCAGTTTTTCGTAATGTTGCTAAAAACGGTTACTTAGTTAGTGAGTCATTGTTTGTGGGTCAAATGATTCTGACGAAGGGATGGAGGGAACCAGGACATTGACAGATTGTTGCAGACGTTCTTTCAGCTGACTTCACGTCATGGAGGATGGTGCCTTTCACAGTTGCTGCTTCCCAATTCACATACTTGTACTACAACCTAAAAGTATGTACTTTTTTGTGAAGGACAAATATGTACTTTTGAGTGTGTAACGGAAGAGTATGCAAACTTTGGGACATATTACTTTCTTGTTGACAGATTATGTTGCTGATGCCTGTCAATCATCCACATTTCTTTTATATTTAATTTCCTAACTTATTGGAAAAGCATCAGCAGGTTAATCTCCCATTCATGAGTCTTTTATGCAGAGAAATCTCCTCAGGTCTTTGGATAATTATGCATTCAGATGTTAATGTCCAAACTAGGGATGCTCATTTCAGTTAATTTTCCCAACCGACAACTGCCGCTCATTAACCGAATATGAACCATTAACTGGTCAGATTAATAATAAATTATTATTTAATTTAATAAAATAATCGACCTCTCTATTTTGTGTGACACATTAAATATAGCATTTTAAAATACTGATATATTATAACATGCGAAGAGCCGCATACAGAACATAACAGCAACAGCATAGAAAAACAGAATAAACTAAATAAAAAGAATAAAAAAAATAGGCCTGCCCTTGATATTTTTTACTTAATTGACAAATTTAGATTACAAAACGAAAACACTGACTGAATCCTTTTTAAGAACCAGCATAGGCTTTTTGTCCAATCATGTTTTTTTCTTCCTGTAAATAAAAATAGCAGGCTACCTCAAATTGATCGATCCAATTAAATATGCATTTAATTAATGCTCCGCTGTTATTATTATATCACAAAACCTCTGTCAACATTTTTAACAGAAGTCATTAGTTTCAAAATGTGTGTCCTATGATTGACTCACTTCATTTTTCAATGAATCTTAAGGCGCATGTGTTGACTTTTAGTAAACTATAGGCTACTATAGCATATAACAGTTTTGTAGTTTACATATGATATTGCATTAGTTTGCATATATGTTTTATAAGCTGTAAAGTGAAAGCCTCAGTTTAGTGCGGAGTTATCATTATACAAAAAGCAAAAAAATCTTTGGATTAGTTTGATTTGTAATTTAGGCTATATAGGCTAATTTAAAAATGTATATTATATAAGAACTATTAATAACTGTAATTTTCCAAATGGAAAAAAGGTTGGTTTGTTGGTTGTACACTAAATTATTAAAACTATAGCCTATTTGTTTAGTTTATGATGCAGATCCAGGACATAGGCAATCAGCATCAGCGCTGGTTTGGCATCAACACTTGGATGAAGCGACAGAAGCCACAGGACAACGGCGCCAGTGCACTCACCACACACCAGCAATTGGTGGAGTGGAGAGACAATGATAAAGCCAATTCAATGGATGGGGATGATTGAGAGGCCATGATGGGTAAGGGCAGGCAGGGAATTTGGCCAGGACACTGGGATTAGACGCTTACTCTTTGCGAGAAGTGCCATGAAATTTTGAATGTTTACAGAGGGTCAGGACCTTCGTTTAACGTCCTATCCGAAAGACAGAATAGCATCCCCTGCACTATACTGAGGCGTTAGGATTCACACAGACCACAGGTTTAGTGCCCTCTGCTGGCCTCACTAACATCACTGCCAACAGCAACCTAGTTTTTCCATCCAGGCAGTGGCCAGGCTCAGTTCTGCTTAGCTTCAGTGAGTAACCGGTCTTGGGCTGCAGCTTGATATGGCTGTGGCCAATTCAATACCCCCTTGCTGAATAAAAGTACTCATTTCATTAACAGTACCAACCAACCCACATTTTTTGCCATTTCATTTTCATCATATTGTGTAATTACAATCAAAATTTTCAGCACTTATTTACAAGACAATCAAATCAGAATATTGATGTGACAATTTAGATTGTCAGCAATGATCAGGCCAATAATGTTATTGTTTTGTTTAAGTATATATAGGAGTACTCCATTTTAAAGTATATAGGAGCCCAGCAGGCACACATCATCATATAACGTTAATATTAGGTTAGATTTAGATCATGACGTCAGGTGACTAAAATTTAATGTCTAGCCAGCGTCTAAGGACAACATTATTTTGACGGCCAAAAAACCAATTCAAATTACGTTGATATTTGGTTGATTTTAGGTTGTGTTGAAAAGTGACCAAAATCCAACGTCTGATAGATATACAGTACTATGACATACATCCATACGTCCACACAACGTTAAGGTGTTACATGATTAGACGTTGCTATTTGGTTGATTTTAGGTAGATTTTATGTTGGACATTGGACATTGACAACGGCCTTACGTTGGGTTCTGACATAAACCCGAAATCCACATCTCCGCGACATTGGAGTATGTTGTGGTTCAACGTCAATATGACATCATGTTGACATCATATGCCTGCAGGGAAGTTACAAAAAGGACAATGTAGTATAATCAGTGCATCACTGTACAGTATATTGAAGCCACATTAAATTTAATTCATATTTATTTATTTATATGGCACTTTTTCAATTATGATTGTGTCAAAGCAGCTTAACATAGAAGTTTTAGTAAATTGAAACTGTGTCAGGCATATGAAATCTTAATGTGATATACAAGCACACATTTTGTGTAAAGTACAGATTTTAAAGCCTTTCTTTCATGTGCTTGACAGCTGTAGCAAATCTCTGTTTGTCTTATATTGTCAGCCAGAATATTGTGCTAAATAACCTTTCATCTCCATAAAAACACATGGGTTTGGATTGATATGATGAGAAGTACACGCTGACAGAATTTCATCTTTAAAAAGGAGATCTGAAAAGAACCTTTACAGCCTAACATGACTAACACTTGTGCAAATTACACCACTGACAGTTTTTTTTTATTGCTTATTATTTTCCCCTTTATTTGGTTGGGTAAGGGGATAATCTTTCATTTTAAATGTATTTTTATATGAGTCTATTATGCTTACTGCATTTATTTAATTAAAAACTGATTTTTTTTTTGTTAATATGTTTAAAATCACAGCTTTCTGTTTTACCATGTACAGTAAAATCTGTATTTTTCAGCATCATTATTCCAGCATCACACAGTGTTATTCTAATATGCAGTGCTCCAAAATGTGTCATATACAAAAACTGATATACCAGCACACGTTTTGTGTAAAGTACAGATTTCGGTGCCTTTCATGTGCTTGACAGCTGTAGCAAATCTCTGTTTGTCTTATAAAAAAGAAGAACCAGAATATTGTGCTAAATAACCTTTCATCTTCATAAAAATGGATGGGTCTGGATTGATATGATAGGGAGTACACACTGACAGTATTTCATCTTTAAAAAGAGATCTGAAAAGAAGCTTTCCATGCTAATTTGACTAACACGCAAATCACACTGCTGACAGTTTTTTGTTGGTTTGTTTGTGTGTTTTCTCTTTTATTTGGTTGGGTGGGGGGATAATCTTCCACTTTTCTATTTTTAATAGAAGTCTATTATGCTCCTTGCGCTTATTTGATTAAAAACAGATTGTTTTTGTTAATATTTTTAAAATCATAGCTTTGTTTTACCATGTACAGTAAAATCTGTAATTTTCAGCATGATTATTCCAGCATCACACAGTGTTATTCTAATATGCAGTGCTCCAAAAACTGTACAAGCAGACATTTTGTGTAAAGTACAGATTTCAGTGCCTTTCTTGACAGCTGTAGCAAATCTCTGTTTGTCTTATAAAAAAGAACAGCCAGAATATTGTGCTAAATAACCTTTCATCTTCATAAAAACACATGGGTTTGGATTGATGTGATGAGGAATGCACGTTGACAGAGTTTCATCTTTAAAAAAGAGATCTGAAAAGAACCTTTCAGCTTAACACGACTAGTATTTACACAGATTACCCCACTGGCGTTTTTTTGTTTGCTTATGTGTGTTTTCTTTTATTTGGTTGGGTGGGGGGATAATCTTCCATTTTTTTATGTATTATTAATAGAAGTCTATTATGCTCCATGCATTTATTTAATTAAAAACTAATTTAAAATCACATTTTTTTGTTTTACTATATACAGTAGAGTGCTGAATCTTCAGCATCACACAGTACTGTTCTAATATGCAGTGCTCCAAAATCTGTAATATACAAAAACTGTGATGTGTATATATAAGCACTCATTTTGTGTAAAGTACAGATTTCGGTGCCTTTCGTGAGCTTGACAGCTGTAGCAAATCTCTGTTTGTCTTATAAAAAAAGAACAGCCAGAATATTGTGCTAAATAACCTTTCATCTTCATAAAAATGCATGGGATTGGAATGATGTGATGGGGAGTGCACCAAGAACCTTTTCAGCTTAACATGACTAATACTTTTACGCAAATTACAACGCTGACAGTCCACAACACAAGGTTCTTGCTGAATGTTTTGAAAGTCTGCCATTCACTGCCGTTTATGTGCCAAAGCAGGGTTATTGAGAACGTCATGTTGATGTTCTGGCCTTCATTTTTCTGTCTCCTCAGGGTTTGCAGGAGTACGAGGAGTGGAAGTGGTACAATAACCCCACCATGGTGGAGGTTCTGGAGGAGTTTCCGTCCCTCCAGATCCCCTCCACCCTGCTCCTGACGCAGCTGCCTCTCCTACAGCCGCGCTACTACTCCATCAGCTCCTCTCCAGACCTCCATCCAGGAGAGATCCATCTCACTGTGGCTGTGGTCTCCTATCGACCCAGAGGTAAGAAATCAGAGAGGGTTGCTGGAGAACAACTTTTGATCAAAGGGATTCTTGCACAGGATTTAAAAAAGTAAGAGGCAGTGTTTAGTTCACAATTCATTTTGTCTTGTAATACAAAAAAAATGCATGATGTACACAGTTAATTATTTGTGTAAATTACACAGTATTTAACTGTAATATCAACTGTATTTTGCTATAGGACAGTAATGCAGAATGATACTGTATTTTAGAGTTGCATTGTGAAGATTACTGTATATTTTACTGTAAAGATATACATACAATTTTGTAAAAATATACTGCAAGATAAATGGTACTCTAAATGTAAATACAGTATTTTTGCGGTAATTGATTTACAGTATGTTACTGGTGAACCGCTTGCCAGTATGTTACTGTAGTTTCTAAAAAAATTCATAATTGCTATCTTTTTTTTTTTCATTAATCTTTTTATTTATTTTTTGCCTTTTTATCCTTAGCTCAGGCTTAATTGCATGATATAATTTAGAATTTCAAAATGTAAACTTGGAATTGTACAAAATAGGTCAGAAGTCTGAAGATTACAGCTTATATTTCAGATTTATTTTTGACTGAGATGATAACTGTTTTGATAAGCAATTGTAGGATTATAATTGCATAATCGGAAAGTTGATATTTTCTTATTTATTTATTACATTTTTATTTTATTTTTTGGCACCTTAACCTTTGCTCAGGCTTAATTGCATGATACAATTTAGAATTTCAAAATGTAAACTTGGATTTGCACAAAATATGTCAGAAATCTGAATATTACAGGTTTCTTTCTGGCTTATGTCTGACAGAGGTGATAACTTTTTTGATAAGCAATTGTGAGCTTATAATTTTATATAAACAAATCTAAGGAGAAAAGTCAGAATTGCACAAATTGTTTATGGCTTACAGTATTTATGAGTTTGAAATTTGAAACTTTGTCATATTAGCAATTCTGAAAAGAAAACTTTGACATCTGAAATAAACTTCCCAATAGGAAAAATATTTATTTATTTAAATATATTTATTTATTTAATTATTTACTTATTTACACTGATTTAAATCAAATCAAATCAAATCACTTTTATTGTCACATCATCAGCAGCACGTGTGCTATGATGAGTGAAAAGCTTAGGTGCTGGCTCCAGACAGTGGAAAATACAGACAGTGCAAATACAGCGACAGTGTAAAATACAGACAGTGCAAAATACAACAACATACTCACCAAAAAAAAAAAAAAAAAAAAACAGTGTAAATTTGGCAATGTGACAGTGAAGTCCGGTTTTCGGTGTGCGACGAGGGAGCCAATTTCTCGAAGTGTGTGTCTGTCGTAGGCAATAAGAGTGTGTACATCCAGCACGAAAAACAACAAAAATACAAGTAAAACATACAAAACACAACGAAGTTCGCTGGGAGCTCGCAACACGGCGGCCATGCCCGGCGCCATCTTGGTTGTTGTAGAATTTTTTTATTTATTTATTTATTTACATTTGTTTATTTATTCATGTATGTAGATTTATTTATTCATTTATTTATTTATTTATTTATTTACATATTTGTATTTACATTTATTTATTTATTTGCATTTATTTATTTATTAACATTTTTTATTTGTTAACATTTATTTATTTATTTGTGTATTTATTTATTTACATTTACTTAATTATTTACAAATATTTATTTATTTATCTATCTATCAATCTATTCTGTGGTACCTTAACCTTAGCTCAGGCTTAATTAAGTTCATTGTTGTTTTAGGCAAGTTATTTTACTTGGTGACATGTACTTTACTGTGCCAAACATAGTGAACAATTTGGATGATTTAACATTGTATTATATGTAATTTTATGTGGAGTATATTTTATAAAATGTAATATTCATGACACAATAACTGCTAAAACTTTATCATGGTACACAGAATTAAATAACAACAGTATTTAAGGTGCATTATCTATTTTGTCTATATATTTTCAATGAGTGTGATGAGAAAATTTAAGAACGAGATATTTTTAAGCCCAATCCCAATTCTATTTTTGTACCCCTACCCCTTCAAAATTTACCCCTAAGAATTGGGACAGCACTACAACACCTACACACGTCATCATATGTCATCGCAATCTCTTGCTTCACATGAGATCAGACGATAGGGACTGCTGTAGTTATTCCAGTTGTGTTGTTTTTTGGTATTTATCTTCAGGAAATCACTGAAGGCATATATTATGTTATCATAACGATCGAATGTGGCAATAAGATCGTAACTATACTGTGTATTTACACCGTGGCCATATTCATTTGTAAACACACGAAAACAACATTACCATTATAGCAGACACTGTAAAAAGCGTATTCCCAGCCACTAGACTTGGTGGATTTGAACACAATTTAAGATGTTTTTAACAAAAATTTAAAAACATTTTGAAACTAAAGGCATAAGATTACTGAAATATATATTACAATTTTTTTTTTCAGAAGTCAGGTCTCAATTTGAAATATTATAAAAACTTGATATATTTTTTTTCTAGAAGGAAAGTCTGCTTAGCAAATCTCAATTAGCTCTAAAAAGAAAAAAAAAACTTCATAGTTTACCTAGTAAGAAAAATATTAGAAAGACTACTAAAATGCCTAATATTTACATATGTATTTACTCTTCTGTTTACCAGTATGCAGAGATGTACTGATTGAGATGTACTAAGTGAAGTATGCAGTCTTTGATGGAAACAAATCACCGCCGATGGTCACTGGAGACACATTTAGTAATAATAATGTGTCTCAGCTGATCACTTTAACACCAGATGTTCGAGCGGGTGTAAACATTGGCTGATGTTATGCTTAACAAATTCAACCTGCTTCACGGCGTTCACAATGTTTGCAGTGCTTCTCTGTCAAACTGCGAGTGTCACACTAAACAGCCCCTCACTTTCAACACTTAGCATGACATACAGCCTGAAAACTCCCAATTTTCCCCGACAGCGCTACGGGATGAATAATTGGGTGCTTAATAAGAGACTATGAACTTAATTAGCAATTTGACTGAAGTGCCTAATGAACTATGAATAATCGGTATTGTCAGAGAAGAAAGCGAGTCTAGTTTTGACTGTTTATCTAATAGCGGCTCATTTATTTTAAAGATAGGGATTGCATTAAAACTAAAATGATCAAATCTGCTCACTTGCCGTTAAGCCTTTTTTTACTTAACACGCGTGAAAGAGAAATGGTAATTGAATCTCTTTTCCGCATTTTAAATTCATTGTAAACATGTAATTATGCGCATAATGGCATAATTGGCGGTTAAAATATAGCAATTTTAGTCCATTTGATGTCAGCCTGCAGCGGTTTTTCGGTTGTCAGGCTCTGTGTCAGAGGTTTTGGTGTTAAAAGATTGCATGTTTTATTCTGCTTAGATGGAGAAGGGCCTGTTCATCATGGAGTTTGTTCCTCGTGGCTCAACAGCTTGGATGAAGACGATACAGTGCCATGCTTTGTCAGAGGGTAAACTGCAAATACACTTCTCTAATATAGGCTAGCACCCACTTATGGGGATTTACAGCTACCTAACAGTTCGTGACCACAGTGAGCTACAAACAAAAGCTAGGTATCATTGGAAAGAAGACACTTTGAGCTTTCCTATGGTCAATATGGCCAACAAAAAATATAATACATGCTGAAGTACTGAGTAAGAATAATTGTACTGTGTTCAATATTTGTTTTTTTTAATGGAAACGACCTAGAAAAACTGTCTTAAAAGCAAAGTGTCTTTTGTATGATTATATTTCAAATTTGATGAATATACACTACATGACAAAAGTCTTGTCATCGATCCCAGTTGTAAGAGCAACAAAGAATAACTTGACTTCTGGTTAATCACTTGGAAAAGTGGCAGAAGGTAGATTTTTTCCATGAATCATCTGTTGAACTGCATCCATCATCGCAAATACTACAGAAGACCTATTGGAACACGCATGGACCCAAGATTCCCACTGAAGTTTGGTGAAGGAAAAATCATGGTTTGGGGTTACATTCAGTATGGGTGCGTGCGAGAGATCTGCAGAGTGGATGGCAACATCAACAGCCTGAGGTATCAAGACATTTGTGCTGCCCATTACATTTTAAACCACAGGAGAGGGCAAATTCTTCAGCAGGATAGCGCTCCTCGGAGGATTATGCATTTATATTAACAAAGCGTGGTGCACAAACTCTGTCATCGTTGGGAGACATTGCTCTGTTAACCTGGAATTTCTGATGGTCAAATGCAGACCGTTTTATCTGCCACGGGAGTTCACCTCCACCTTTATAATCGCTGCTTATATTCCACCCGATGCTGATGCAAAGCTTGCTATGAATGAACTTCATGCAGCCATCAGCAGCCATCAGCATGCAGACCAAGCACTGCTACAAGCTAAAGCTAGAGGAGCACTTTTCCAACTCTGATCCTCGGCGCATGTGGCAGGGCATACAGGCCATCAGCAACTACAAACCCAGCCATTCCACACCCACAGCCACAAATGTCTCCTTCCTGAACGAGCTTAATGACTTTTATGCCCGCTTTGAAAGAGACAATAATGAACCCTACATCAGGATCACTTCCTCAACCGACCACTCACCCATTACACTCACCTCCTCAGAAGTCTACACCGCACTGAGTCGGATCAATGTGCGTAAGGCTGCTGGACCAGACGGTATTCCTGGGCGTGTCCTCAAAGCATGTGCAGAACAGCTCGCTGGGGTATTCACAGACATTTTCAACCTGTCCCTTAACCTAGCAGCTGTGCCAACATGCTTTAAAACCACCTCTATTGTGCCAGTGCCGAAACACTCCAGCCCAACATGCCTGAATGACTACCGCCCGGTAGCACTCACACCCATCATCATGAAGTGCTTCGAGCGGTTGGTCCTGGCACATCTGAAAGACTCTCTGCCATCCACACTGGACCCACATCAGTTTGCCTACCGTGGCAACAGGAGCACAGAAGATGCAGTCTCCATAGCACTGCACTCTGTACTCACACACCTGGACAATAAAAACACATACGCACGAATGCTGTTTGTTGACTTCAGCTCAGCATTCAACACTGTCATACCCTCTAAGTTAATGATCAAACTTAGAGACCTGGATATAGACACGTCTCTCTGTAACTGGGTTATGGACTTTCTGACTAACAGACCTCAGAATGTTAGATCAGACCACATTTGCTCCACCACCGTCACACTCAACACTGGTGTACCACAGGGCTGTGTGCTGAGCCCTTTCCTCTACTCCCTTTTCACCATAGACTGTAGGCCTGTGAACAGATCCAACGCCATCATCAAATTTGCAGATGACACCACAGTGATTGGTCTAATCAGCAACAATGATGAGACTGCCTACAGGGAGGAGATACAGCATCTGGCCACGTGGTGCACCAACAATAATCTGCTCCTTAACACCGACAAGACCAAGGAGCTCATTGTGGACTTCAGGAAGGGACGAACAGGCTCACATGATCCCATCTACATCAATGAGATGGCCGTCGAGCCTGTATCATCCTTCAAGTTCCTGGGGACCCACATCTCCAAGGACCTTTCCTGGACCACCAACACCTCCAGCCTGGTCAAGAAGGCTCACCAGCGCCTATTTTTCTTAAGGCAACTTAAGAAGAACCAGCTGTCATCAGCCGTCTTGGTGAACTTCTACCGCTGCACAATAGAAAGCATCCTGACGAACTGTGTCACAGTCTGGTATGGAAGCTGCTCTGTTGCTGAGCGTAAGGCACTGCAGCGGGTGGTGAAAACTGCCCAACGCATCACAGGGACCACACTGCCAGCCATAGAGGACATCCAGAGGAAACACTGTCTGCGCCGAGCACGCAGTATTCTTAAAGATTCCTCTCACCCTGCTCACAGACTGTTTTCTCTCCTGCCTTCTGGCAGGCGCTTCAGGCTCCCCCGGACAATAACCAGCAGACTAAAGAACAGCTTCTTCCCCAGAGCTGTCTCCCTCTTGAACTCTGCTCCCCACTGACTTTTTGCCCCCCTAATACACCCCACTCTCCTCTCCTCATAACTCAGACTCATCATAATCACTGCACTACTTAACATTTGCACATTTAAAAATTGCACATATTCATTGCACTGATTCATTTATTTGAACTGTACACACCTACTGCACATGTACATTTGTAAATTATGTACACACCCACTGTACATATACATTTGTAATTATGTTTATCTATCTGCACACTTCTGATTATTAATAGCAACCTGTACATTTATCCATCTATTGTAAATCTCTGTTCATAGCTAACACAACCTGTATATAATGTTCATAGTACATCCATTTGTAAATATCACCATAATTTTTCTATAACTGCACTTTATAACTTATACCTGTATCCTGCACTTGCTGCTATTGCACTCCTGGTTAGACCTAAACTGCATTTCGTTTCCTTGTACTTGTACATGTGTGATGACAATAAAGTTGAATCTAATCTAATCTAATCTAATCTTTTCATACTTCAGCCTCCACATCAAAGTTCCTGAAAGCAAAGGAAGTAAAATAATCCAGGATTGGCCAGCTCAGTCACCAGACATGAACATTATTGAGCAAAAGTGGAAAAAGTCCAGAGCTAGAACATGGTTGAGAAACACTGAGTTTATAATGCTCAAAATGAAAAAAAGATAAAAATGCTTAAGTGATATAGAAATAAATTGCACAGCACTGAAAAATTCTGTTTTCTTGATGCATATTAGTCAGAGAGCTATACAGTGTCAAATATAAAGAATCACAAGTTGTTCCAATCTATAAAACAATATTTATAGCAAAACACAAATAAAAAATATATAATAAGGTAAATACACTTCTCAAATGTATCCACTGAAGAGAGTTTTTGATGGATTCAGAGAATGTGTTTTGTGTTTTAGGGCTCCATCCTTCCGTATGCCAAAAGACAGCCAGGTTCCTTGCATTCTGATTGGTCCTGGCACTGGAATTGCTCCATTCAGAGCCTTCTGGCAACAGAGACAGTACGATGTTGAAAATAAAGGTAGGGTTTGATTGCTTCTAAATCTGAGTCATTTCAGTTTACGGTTCTAAGAAATATTAATTTTTTGTTAATGTAACTTTAGTACAAATTTTTTTTGTTTACTTTTTGATTTGTTTTAATTGCTTGCCGCTCTGATCTAAAAGGAGATAAAATTATTATTTATTTATTTAAAACTAAATACATTTGCTTGTTTATCTGTTTATGGAATATTTTTTCCATAATAGTTATAAATTATTAATAAAGGAAAGTATTAATGGCATAACATTTTATGAATTTACTTTTTTTGTGCCAACTTTTGTTGCATAAAAGTGGGTAAAATGTTATATTTGTTTACTAGTGCAATGTTTTATTTTCATTCATATTAATTGTATTTTTTGTAAATTAAAGTGTAATTTTTTGCCACACTTTTGTTGTATAAAAGCAAGCAAGACATTGTATTTGTTTAATAATGCAATGTTTTCTTTTCACTACTATTACGTATTTATTTATTTTGTGTATTTCCTTTTTTGCCCTTTTTGTAGTATAAAGTAAGCAAAATTTTATATTTGATTATTAAAGCAATGTTTTAGATTAATTAATTATTTATTTATTTAGTGTATTTTTTAGCCACACTTCAGTTGTAGAAAATTAAGCTAAATATTATATTTGTTTAATTTTGCAATGTTTTTTTTTTCATTAATATGAATTATATATTTATTTATTTAGTGTATTTCTGGCCACACTTTTGTTGTATAAAAGAAAGCAAAATGTTATATCTGTTTATTAATACAATGTTTTTTTTCATTAATATGAATTATTTATTTATTTATTTTGTGTATTTGTTATATTTTGCCACAATGTTGTAGTATAAAAGTAAGCAAAAGTTTATATTTGTTAAAAAATATATTTTCATTAATATTATTTGTTAGTATTTCATTCATTTATATTCATTATTATTATATAATAGTATTTTTTTTACTTTTGTTGTACAAAAGCAAGCAAAATGTTATATTTGTTTATTAATGCAATGTTTTGTTTTTCAATAATATTAATTATTTATCTATTTAGTGTGTTTTTGTTATTTTTGCCACACTTTTGTAGTACAAAGTAACCTAAATGTTATATTTGTTTATTAATGCAATGTTTTGTTCATTAATATTAATTATATATTTATTTATTGTATTTTTGTTATTTTTGCCACACTTTTGTAATATAAAAGTAAGCAAAATATTATATTTGTTTGTTAATGCAATGTTTTTTTTTCATTAATATTATTTATTTATTTAGTGTAATTGTGTTATTTTTCCCCTCACTTTGTAGCGTAAAAGTAAGCCAAATATATTAATTATTTATTTATTAAGTGTATTTGTGTTATTTTTCTTCACACTTTGTAGTATAAAAGCTAAATGTTATATTTGTTTATTAATGCAATGTTTTTTCATTACTATTACTTATTTATTTAGTGTATTTTTGTTATTTTTTGCCACATTTTTGTAGTATAAAGTAAGCTAAATGTTATATTTGTTTAATAATGCAATGTTTTCTTTTCATTAATATAAATTATTTATTTATTTGCTGTATTTTCATTGCTTTTTCCCACACTTTTGTAGTATAAAAATAAGCTATTTTTTTTATTTGTTTTTGTTAATATAATTTCTTCATATTTAATATAAATTGTCAATAAAATGCAGTTTATTCAAATTATTAATGTACATTGATATTAACATAAGTAAATTATATATACTTTTTCAAATTTATGGAATTGTATATTTACATTACCTTTATCATTTTCTGATGAATTCTTTATTGCACAACTTAACAGTAGGATGTCAATTTGCATTAAAACATTACAATTTATTCCAATCAGGAATCAAGGCTTGCCCCATGATCTTGGTGTTCGGTTGTCGGCAGTCTCAGATTGACCACATTTACAAGGAACAGACCATCCAGGCCAAGAACAAGGAAGTGTTTAAAGAGCTTTACACCGCATACTCCAGAGAGCCTGGAAGACCAAAGGTTAGGACATAATGCCTGGGCAAATATCAGTGAGGTTGTGTTTCAGATCCCTTTAAACTCCAGCATTAGTCAGGGTTTAGTTGGACTCCCCATGTCAATCATATAGAGATCAATTGGAAAATGCTAATGGGCTTTTTTAATGCAAGAAGCAAAGCATTTCTGACTGATCAAATAAGAGTGGAATAAATGAAAACTTATATCATGCCATTTGGTTCTATCTAATCCCTTATCTCTCAATTTATTTGCCATCATTTATCCATCAGACCACTTTTTTGTAAATGAGCATTTTCTATCAGGCTCTTAGAAGGGCTTGTCTCTTCCAGACAATTTTAGAAGCTGTCATTCATTCATCCTCACCATACTCAAGGTCTTGGTCTCTTTTTTGTCTCTTGTTTATCCTTATAGCATTCATGTGGGATAAAAGAACGACATCTTAAGTTCATCTTTGGGGAAATGGAGTTGCTGTTTAATGTAGCTACTGTATAGTAAATCTGACTCAATCATAGCGTCACTGAGCAAAAAAACTTTATGAATGCATGCCACACTTCCGACTGTACATTGTGTTTTCTTTTTCTTATAATGAACAGAGTTTTGAGGTACAGGACGTTTTCATTTGCCATTCACTGACAGTCAGACAGGCTCATCCAATTCTTTAAACTCCATCTTTTAAAATCGTCTCCTCATAAAAGCCGGCTCATCAGCGTTACATTGAAAACATACGATTCGATTTGTGCCTTCTGATTGGTTCTCGGGATATGTCAAAGGCAAGTGGCGTTTAGAGGCTTTTGCAAACAAACTGTTATTTCTGAATGCACTGATGCAGGGATTTAGAAGATTTGAAGCAAAAGTGTTTGTTGAACATGTAGTACGTGCCTAAAGCATTCGCTTAATGTCATTAGCTCATTTTTGGCAGAAATTGCGTTTAGCGGCTTTTGCATCTGAACTCTATATATATATATATATAATTTTTTTTTTTCATTTTTCATATTGTTTTGTTTTTACATTTTTTATTAGTTTTTTTAATTTACATTTTATTTAATTTTTCATTTTAATTTTAATTTTATTTTATTTTATTTTTTCATTTTATTTTTCATTTTATGTTATTTTACAATTTTATTTATTTTTTATTTTATTTTTTTGTCTAAGTCATAGAAAATCAGGAATATCATTTTTGTTTCCATTTATCAAAATGTCTTTTTTTTCACATTGTTTCATGCCAGGTTATTTTTCAACTCCATTTTATTTATTCCAAAGCCATCCAAATGCAGTCACACAACCAGGCCCAGATTAAGAATTCAGAGACCCCTGGGCACAATGTCTTGTAGGGCCCCCTACAAGGCCGCACCCCTATTGAATTAAAAATAAGATTAATATAATATTTTTTAAATAAAGTTAATTTATAATATTTTGCCCACATTTTTTAAATAAATGACATAGTACATATTTATATTCAACAAAAAATTACCAGATTTTAAAAGCATTTAAAGCACACTTTGAAAAAAAAAAAATTGTAATATAACTAGTGAAAATGAATGTTTTTTAATATACTTGTTCAAGATCACTAAAAACAGTACTAAAAGTTTATATTTAAGGGTTTTTTTAATGTATAACTTCTATAAACTTGTAATGCATATGATTTGGTT
The DNA here is from genome assembly GCA_903798205.1 of Danio tinwini. Lineage (NCBI taxonomy): Eukaryota > Metazoa > Chordata > Actinopteri > Cypriniformes > Danionidae > Danio > Danio tinwini. The sequence continues at coordinate 28,744,563 of CAIGQZ010000427.1, forward strand.
ATAACACCTCTCCAATACAGTTTTATGAATCTGAGTCTTCCATAATGCACACACTGATTAATGATTCCTACTGTCTTCACCGTGATGAAGAAGAGTAGGCAAAAAGCACTTGATTATAAAGCTGAAAGTATCCGAAATCACACACACTATACCAGATCTCTCCTGTGTCTCTCCTCTTCAGGGGCTTTTTCTGTCTCTCTCTCTGTCTCTCTCTGTCTCTCTCTCTGTCTCTCTCTGTCTCTCTCTCTGTCTCTCTCTCTGTCTCTGTCTCTCTCTCTGTCTCTCTCTCTCTCTCTCTCTCTCTCTCTCTCTCTCTCTCTCTCTCTATCTCTCTCTCTCCATGAGGTCGGAGAATATGGGTGAAGCAGGGCGACTAACATTGTAAATACATATTAATTATATTAAGATGTCGCTAACATTTAACACCAGGTGGAAAATAACTGTTTAATATTTATTATTATTATTATCCTTATTAAATACCTTGTGACTCATTTTATATATTTTATGTAATTTATTTACATTTTTTAACAAAAACATTTCCTTTCTATTGAAAATAAATGTATTTCCAATCTTATATGTAATGGGGGAAAAAAAGAACGTGTTCATCAGACGCTGGATTCAAACCGGATTCATTGCCTCAAAACATGTTACCATGCGCTTTACGAGCTACGCCACTCCCACTTGCTGTCTACCGTGCTCTTTAGTGATGTTGTGTCTGTCGATCAAACGGCGCTGGCGGGAATCATTCAACTAGCTTGTTCCAACGAGGTGCTCTATTTGCACTTAGCCTAAATAGACATTCCAAAATCAGCATTTTTTCCCCCCTCGTAGGAGCCCCAAGTGCGCACGGGCCCCTGGGCCTCTGCTCATAATGCCCATTGGTTGATCCGGCCCTGCACACAACTGTACCTGTTAATTAAAACTAACATGCCAGGATAATATACATTTTAGGAGCTTTGGCTTCACAATGACCACTTTAAAGAAAATATAGATAACAGAAAATTACTATTGAGCTATTAAATATGGGAGATTCAGCACTTCACAGCCACGCAACCATTAAGTACCTCAGATTTATATATTTTTAATAAGTCTTAAGGTACATTTTCCATTCCATTTTCCACTTTTAAAGTCCTACAAATTGATATTCAAGCTAAAACCACTTTACTATTATACAAAGCACACCAGCGACCTGTTTTTCCATTCATTGTAGGTCATGAAAAAGCTTTTTTAGCCAGTGAAAGTCTTTTAAATTTTTTATCTTAGATTGTGAACCTTGTGAGAATAAGAAATTTGTCTTTGCACCATGCACATTATACTCTTTTATCCTTTTTGTCCTCTAAATAACAGAATTTTGTAATAAACATTTACCAACTTCATTTCAGTGTTTGTTATGGATGTCTAATGGCTTGTTTGGTGTGTTTTTTTCTCTCAGAAATATGTCCAGGATGTGCTTCGCGAGCAGCTGTCTGAAACAGTGTACAAGTGTCTAAGAGAAGAAGGAGGACACATCTACGTCTGCGGGGACGTCACCATGGCCGGAGATGTCCTGAAAACTGTCCAGCAGATCTTTAAACTGCACGGAAACATGTCTCTGGAGGACGCCGGCTTCTATATTAGCAAACTACGGGTTAGATTATAATATTTTCAACTTTTTACTAAAGTCAGTGATGCTGTTTGGCCATTTATTTAAAGAAGTCATGCAGTGTTATGCTTTTTTACACTTTGGGAGTTTCTTTTTTCTGTTGAACACAAAAAGAAGATGTTTTAAAAAATGTCGAAAACTGGTAGCCACTGACATTGACAAAATCATAATATAGAACCATAATATGGAATATAGAACCATATAATATTGAACCATAATATAGATTATAAAAGGCTACTGGTTTCCAACATTCTTTGAAATATTTTATGTTTATTCAAATCAATTCACATTAATTGCTGTTTCAAAGCAGCTTTACAAAAAGAAAAAGAAGTTTAGACAGGTTTGAAGAAGTGGAGGGAGAATAAATGATGACAGAATTTAACTTTTTTTGGGCAAACTATCAATTTTAGCACAAAAAAGTCCTATATATATAGATTATTTTGAAATGGTTTAACTGCTGATTTATAATGTTTCTTTGGCAATGACTACTTTCAAACTTTTCTCATACAGACACAAACAAAACTCTGTCCCTAAATGCCAATGTTATTTACATACACTTTAAATCTATTAAACTTGAGATAACCAAATTGAACATGGTATAGGTTTGCAACATCATTCTTTCATTCATTCTTTTTCATTCAACTTAGTCCCAGGGGTCACCACATATGTTTTACACAGCGGATGCCTTTCTAGTCGCAACCCAGCACTGGGAAACACCCATACACTTGTATTCACACTCACTCATACACCACAGCCATTTTAGTTCATCCAACTCACCGAAAGCACATGTCTTTGGACTGTGGGAGCACCCGGAGGAAACCCACGCCAACACGAGAAGAACATGCAAACTCCACACAGAAATGCCAACTGGCCCAGCCGGGATTTAAACCAGCGACCTTCTTGCTGTGAAAAATCATATTCAAATAAATTTAAATGTTGAAATATCTACGAATGAAATGTCATCTACGTATACAGGGGACATTTAGGAATAACTTTGTACTGTGAAGTAAATATAGAACATGAAACATTTACTGTGGTGAATTGTAATCAGTGTCGCTCTTGTTTTGTAAAGACATTTTACAAAAGAAAATCATTGAATAATGCTGTTGGGCATGTTCTTTTAAACGAGTAATTATTTAATATTACTAGTTACTTCTCAGTAACAGTAACTGAGTTACATAATTATAAAAGTAACTATTTACCAGGCAAAGTAACTATTGTGTTACTTTAAAAAAATATATATATATAATTTGTCAAATGACTATAAAATAAATATAAAGCATTGGACACTTATCTACACTATTTTAATGTTGTTGTAGGACAATGTTAGAAACAATGGCAGCATCTCCTCAACTATACATCTAGATATTATTTTGTTTAATTCTGTCTGAGTAATAAGTGTTTGCGCTGAAGAAAAAATAAGTTTTATTTGCTCTGACGTCATGGCTTCGTCTTCTCCTTTGATAGCAGAGCTCACGTTATCACCTGCGTAATTTTGTGGCGGCATGTGACAACATGAGGCACTTTATTAGATTAGAGTTACTTGTCACAGACGCAGAGAGACTCTGTTTTTCTGGGTTGCGTTTCCCAAACAACGACATGACTCGTGGCTGAACCATCATAGTACGATGTATCGTTTGGGAAAAGAACGATGTAGTGACGAGTGTTTCCTAAAACCCGTAGTTTCTCTGTCGCAGATCCATCGCTTGGGCTATTAATTCTGACAACAGTGTGTATGTATATATGTGTGTATGTATATTATAGTGACCATGTAAATGTAAAGTGTAAAAAGCATGATAGGTAATGCTGTAGATGAATTGTTTACAATAACTAAGTGTTACTGACATAAATCCATAAATCATAAATCCAATATGCGGTCATCTGAGAAGCTACTTTTTTGCCATTGCAGGATGAGAACCGATACCACGAGGACATATTCGGTGTAACCCTACGAACTTACGAGGTCACCAACCGTCTGAGGTCAGAGTCCATCGCGTACATCGAGGAGAGCAAGAAAGATATAGATGAGTAAGTCCTGTCCTTGACCTACCATGGGGGATCTGTGTTTGTATGTAGAAAGGCAGTGTTCAGGGTCAGGCTTTTGGCACGATGTAGAATATAAAATGTTCAGTAAAAAAAACAGCACACGTTGAAAAAAAATAAATAAATACTACAAGCAAAAGTACTACTGAATTATGTAAACATACAAAGTACTATACAGTTGAAGTCAAAATTATTAGCCCTCCTGTGAATTTTCTTTTCTTTTAAATATTTCCCAAATGATGTTTAACAGAACAAGGAATTTTTTACATTATTTCCGAAAATATTTTTTTTCTTTTGTCTTATTTGTTTTATTTCAGCTAGAATAAAAGCTTTTTTAATTTTAAGGTCAACCCTTAAGCAATATTTGTTTTCGGTTGTCTGCAGAACAAACCATCATTATACAATGATTTGCCTAATTACCCTAATTTGCCTAATTAACCTAATTAAGCCTTTAAATGTCACTTTAAGCTAAATACTAGTATCTTGAAAATATCTAGTCAAATATTATTTACTGTCATCATAGCAAAGATAAAAAAACAGTTATAAGAAATGAATTATTTTAACTATTATGATTAGAAATGTGTTGAAATAATCTTTCTGTTAAACAGAAAGTGGGGGAAAATATACAGGCAGTGGCGGACTTAGTAATTTGGGGGCACTAAGCAATTCCAGATATGGGGCCATAGCATTTATGAAAAATAAACGGCTTGTTAAAAAATTATATGTAGATGCACAGCTAATTAGCTATTTTTGTGATTAGATTTTAATAGTAATCAGGGCTTGACATTAACACCCGCCAACCTGCCAAATGCAGGTGGATTTCAGCTGTGGCGTGTTAGACAGCATCCGCCACTAGCCACTTTGGCTGGTTGAAATAAATTTAGAAATTGTAGTTTACTTAAACGCAGGGTTCGACAATAAGGATGGTCCAATATGCATACAAATGCGATCTTAGAATCGAGAAGCAGCATGACTGACAAAAACATTTGTGTTCGCGCGAGCAAAAGAACGCAGGTGAATACCGAATGAGAGGATGATCACTCTCCCGTTTCCTTACGTGAAGCAACCATGCCTTGAAGTGCAACTGGGGTGATTGGTTCTCTTTTAAATAGACTAGACAAAAAGTTATGCTCATGCCCTCACAGTCTTGTTGCTTTCAAGAGCTCCAGATTTGTCTTTTTGTAAGCAGCACAGGTTGTTTTCGCTTTAACCATTCTTTGAACAGATTATTAATTGGCCTTATGTTAACAGTGTGCACGTGATCGTCCTTTCAGTATCACACACGGTATGCTTGTTTTTACTTGCTTTCTTTTGCTTAGTTATTTTTGTTAATATGGTTTAATTATCATTTTTTACAATAGCATTACATTAATAGGAGATTAACTCTCCATTTATGTGTAGTTAACTAAATCACTGTTACTAGATCGCCATGTTTAAGATCGGATTTCTTTAAAAATCAGTGATCTTTACTGCCTAATTGATATACGGTATAGAGTGGGACGACAAGCGCTGCATTAAATTTCATTTTCCCCCATCATGGCTTTTCAGTGACTGACAGTTCATTGGAGGGCTGTTTTAACATTCAAGTACATGAAAAAAGTGGAAACCTAACATAATTGATGCATATTAGGACAACAGACATGACGTTTATATTTCAAGCATTACCTGTCACCAGTGATAATGCAAATCAGCATGTTTATCATGTCACACATCAGCTGAAATATATCTGTAGCTGTTGTATGGCCGAGCGTTAGACAAACACTCAGTCATTCTTCCACAAAGTATATGCAGTCAAAACTCTAGCTTTTTGTTACTTGTACATATTGAAGGGGTAGTTTAAATTGCTACAAATAATAGGCATAATAATTATTATTTTGTCACAATCAATTGTATTGTCCCAATAGCATAAGAACAGCAGAAAGCAGTTTGGGTAACTTAATTGACTTTACTGGCAATTGTTCTTCTCAATTTCTTTCTTTTTTTGTAAAACTACAACAAGAAGTGGGAAAGTATGTACATATTCACATTTACTTTAACAAGTTTAATTCAACTAGCAGTACAATTTCACTAATATACATAGTTTTTATGCAAATCTTAATAAGCATATGACAAAAATCTATTAAATGAGACCATTTGAATTGAATATTAGCAAAATTATCATATTTATTACACCACTGGCATAACGTGTAAGCCATGAAGAAGAGTTTGAACAACAAAATACAAGTGGTATAAAACTGACAATAATCAAACGACCCTTGAATATTTACAAAAATAGAGCTTTAGTAAAAATAGAGCACTTACGGACATATATTTTAACCTTTAAATCAGCCACATAATTAAAACGCATGTGTGTTACTTTCGACCGTACACTGAAAGAAAATGAAAGTAAAACAAATCTGAATGCAGTACTTTAAATGTCACCTAGGTGACAGGTCTAAACCGCAAGTAGCTAGATGCAACTGCACAACAATAATAGAGGTTCAATATTCAAAGAGTCGAAATATTCATAGCGCTTCACTTTTTCCACATTTTTCTATGTTACAGCCTTATTTCAAAATAGATTAAAATTATTTATTTCCTCACAATTTTACACACAATACCACATAATGACAATGTGAAGAAAGAGTTTTTGAAATTGTTGCAAATTTATTAAAAATAAAAAACTTGAAAAATCACATGTACAGAAGTATTCACAGCCTTTGCCATGACGCTCTAAATTGAGCTCAGGTACATTCTGTCCATTGATCATTCTTGAGATGTTTCAGCAGCTTCATTGGAGTTCACCTGTGGTCAATTCAGTTGATTTGAAAAGGCATACACTTGTCTATATAAGGTCTCAGGGTTGACAGTGTATGTCAAAGCACAAATCAAGCATGAAGACAAAATAATTGTCTGTAGACCTCCAAGACAGGATTGTCTCAAGGCACAATGCTGGGCAAGGTCACAGAAAAAATTCTGCTGCTCTGAAAGTTCCAATGAGCACAGTGGCCTCCATCATCCATAAGTGGAAGATGTTTGGAACCACCAGGACTGAGTGATTAGGGGAGAAGGGCCTTAGTCAGGGAGGTGATCAATAACCCGATGGTCACTCTGTCAGAGCTCCAGCGTTCTTCTGTGGAGAGTAGAGAACTTCACAGAAGAAAAACCATTCAATGTATCTTTTATTTGTATAGTGCTTTTACAATGTGGATTGTGTCAAAGCAGCTTCACATAGAAGATTATAATGAATTGAAAGTGTCAGTTCAGTTTTCAGAGTTTAAGTTTTGTTCAGTTCAGTATCTGTGCAGCAATCCACCAATCAGGCCTGTAAGGTAGAGTGGCCAGTGAAAACCTGCATCAGAGTGCTCTTGACCTCAGACTGGGGCAACGGTTCATCTTCCAGCAGGACAATGACCCAAAGCACACCGCCAAAATATTAATGGTGTGGCTTCACAACAACTCGGTGAATGTCCTTAAGTGGCCCAGCCAGAGCCCAGACCTAAATCCTATTGAACATCTCTGGAGAGATCTGAAAATGGCTGTACATCGTTGCTTCCCATCCAACCTGATAGAGCTTAAGAGGTACTGCAAAGAGGAATGGGCAAAAATTCCCAAAAACAGGTGTGCCAAGCTTGTGGCATCATATTCAGAAAGACTTGAGGCTGTAATTGCTGTCAAAGGTGCATCAACAAAGTATTGCGCAAAGGCTGTGAATACTTCTGTACATGTGATTTTTCAGGATTTTTATTTGTAATAAATTTGCAACAATTTCAAAAACTCTTTTTTCCACATTGTCATTATGTGGTATTGTGTGTAGAATTTTAGGAAATAAATTAATTTAATCAATTTTGGAATAAGGCTGTAACAAAAAAATGTGGAAAAAGTGAAGCGATATAAATACTTTCCGGATGCACTGTATATGTTTTGGCGGGCCGAATCTCGTTATACTTTTGACGTCAGTTGCGGGCTGGAGGAGGGCAAGCCATAAATGGCCCGTAAGCTGGCAGTTTGAGACCCCTGGTTTACACAGACTTTCAAATCATTATGCTTGAACAAGTGAATGAAGTTTATTTAACTGATTGTATCTTAATTACATTACAACATCGATGACCTTATGAAATTGAAAATAGTCACATTAACCTTTATCGGAAGCGGAAAAAACACCACCCATTGAGCTTTTTTTATGCTTTGCCTGTGCATTTCATCTTCTGGTTTGCCTTTGTGGATTGAGAAAACAGACTACTGCCCTCTGCAGGCAGGCACAGAACCATTTGGGATTTTCATGTGCAGCTTTTAGGTCCAGACGCGATCAGAAAACATAGTTAGTTTTCGTTAGCAACTAGTTGTTTGGTGTCAGCTTGATGTGTCCCAAGCTCTAAGACAAAGACTAAAACAAAATCCAAATTTGCTGTCAAAATGAAGTCTGTAGGAGGACCTTGTGCCACGTAGATGACAGTAGATACAGCTTCAGTGAACGCCAGCAGGAAACACAGAGAGGAGAAGAGGCTGCAGAGTAACAGGATTAGTGTGAGGAGAGCGCCTGTGCTTCTGTGTTTGCGCTCTCACAGATAAGTGCTTGTTCATAACACACTCGCCATGAGAGCGACAAGTGCTTTAACCATAGCACACCATAAACTGGCCGGCGCTCCTGTGAGAGGTGTCACTTCTTTTTTCGTGTTTTATGATGACAGTCCTTGTGCTGGAGGACGAGAGGTTCTTTGCAGTCTGGAAATATTGAGTAAATAAATATATTGTGGTGTAAATATTGTCATGAAAGGTAAACTCATGATGAAACCTGAGTGTTATTCAATTAGCAGAGCACGAAAGGTGGATATTTTTGAGCTGTTGATCGCTTGGTATTTAATGGATGTGATATGCAGATTAATTAATCAAATTTATCATAATTACAGCCCACATTTGTTTATGTGGAATGCAAAAATGGCATGAAATACAGAACTGTTTTAAAAGTTTTGAAAGATCTTTTTAGGCTTGTCAAAAAATTTTGATTGGAAATACAGTAAAATTGTTAAACTATTATTATGATTATATATGATTATAAATAATTTGAATATATTCAATAATGTAGTTTATTCCTGTAATGCAAAGCTGAATCTGCAGCATCATTATGCCAATATTCAGCTTTACATGGTCCTTAAAATCATATTATTCATTCATTCATTTTCCTTCAGCTTAGTCCCTTTGTTTATCAAGGGTTGCCACAGGGGAATGAACCACCAACCTATCTAGCATATGTTTTACAAAGCGGATGCCCTTCCAGCTGTAACCCGATACTAGGAAACATCCACACACACTCACTCACACACATATACTATGGCTAATTTCATTCATTCATTTTCTTTTTGGCTTAGTCCCTTTATTAATTAGGGGTCACCACAGTGGAATGAACCGTCACTTTATCCGGCATATGTTTTACGCAGTGGATGCCCTTCCAGCTGCAACCCATCACTGGAAAACATCCATACACACTCATTCGCACACACACTACAGACAGTTTAGTTTACTCAATTCACCTATACCGCATGTCTTTGGGCTGTGGGGGAACCCGGAGCACCCTGAGGAAACCCACTCCAACACGGGGAGAACATGCAAACTCCACATAGAAACGCCAACGGATCCAGCCGAGGCTCGAACCAGCAACCTTCTTGCTTCTAGAGTCTGCCATGTAAATAGCAATGTACCATGGCACGACTCAGCTGACTTTCGAAGGGAATGGGAGATGAGACTCTGATTGGTTTATTCTCAATACACACCCATAACTCATTAAGAGAATAAGCACAACCCTGTTAGACCATTCGCCGCAGCGCAGTGCAATTTTCCATCCTTAAAATAACAAAAGTGGATTCAGACACACCCTTGACGCTTTTGCGCCATGCGCTTTAGACTTTGCACCTAGATCGTTAAAATAGAGCCCATTGTGTTTCTATCACTCTAATATGACTGTGGACAAACTATACCTACAGACAGTCCTGTCCAAACAGCTTACAAAAGAGGATTTTCATCATGGCTGCCCTTTAATACAAAAATCAGATCTGCTAATGTGTTTTTTGTGTCTTTATTCTTTAATAATCTGCCACTTTGAAACAATTTGTTGCATATTCTTAAATTAAATTGCTTCTTTTTTTATAATAAAAAAAATCTTACTGACACCAAACATTTATTTGTAGTCTATAAATAAATAAATAAATAAAAACAATTATGCATTAACAGAATATTTAATAAATAATTAAGAACATCATGGTAAAACAGATCAATTATATTTTATTTTTGGTCATTAATCGTATATTTTTATTACATGCTTTACTATATTTTCTACCTTTTTATAAAACAGCATGCAACACATGCACACACCTGCTCCAAGTCTCCATTAATTAGACTCACACAGCTGATACTCATGATCATTGATTACTTGGACTATTTAAACCCCTCTGTTTCACACACAAGTGGCTGAGTCTTCTGGAATGTAATTGGGGACGCTGACAAGGGAGATGCGGATCCAAATGCAGGGTTTATTATGCAGAGAATGTTCAGCCAAGCAACAGTCAACACAGGAGCAAACAGATGTATACGGGCAATCCAGAGTCGTAGTCATAAACAGGCGGATGGTCAAAAAGGTAGGCAGCAGACAATGTAAAACAAAGCAAGGATCGAACACGGCAAGACAAGGCAAAGGAAAATGCGTCGTAATGTTCACAAAACTGTTCAACAAGACTCAGCCACAAAGTGTGTGTTTGTGCTGTTTTTATAGTCCTTGTAATCAGTCTTTGAGCATCATCAGCTGTGTGAGTCTAATCAATGGAGACTTGGAGCAGGTGTGTGTGTGTGTTGCATGACAGGACTTGTAGTTCATATGAGACAGAATTATAGTCCATGTAAATGTGAACATTCTCCAGCAATCTATGAAGGTTAGATCACTGGTGATCATGACAGTATGGATAAGAACAATAATTACGTTTTAGTGACATTTGATCTGACATTTCTTAACGTTTGTTTTTGTCTATTTCATATCAGCTTGTTTGTTGGAAAGCACATTGAACATTTTAAAAATTGTACTATATAAGAAAAAATGAGTATGTTTACATGGACACCAATAATTCAATTTTATTATGATTAGGACAGAACTCTGATTAAGAGTCTACCATGTAACTGAGATTTTTGATCACTTTAATCTTACTAAAGTCATAATTGGACTAAACAGAAATGCAATTAAGAGATGAGAAGTATGCCGATTTTAGCCACGTTATTGAAGTGCAGTACAGACATGTAAACACCTTCATCAAACTATTACCGTCTGATAGGACTTTTCGCCGCGATTTTGCGATTGTATAGTTTATACACACACTGATGTTTGACACTATTCTCTGCACCTACTGAGTCAGTGAAGGAGCACAGGCACACACATTGAAAGGGGTCTGGATGCAGACCTGGTGTAGTGCAATCTGAGCTGCATCTAATGCTTTTTAATGCACTCACCTAACCCAAACCCTAACCCTACCTGTCGCAGTGACGTCACTCACTCCATTGTGTCTGACATTGCATCGCTGAGTGATGCAATTTACAATTTGCATCATAAAGGCTGCATCCAGATACTATTGCACACATTGCAAAATGCAGAGGGCTTTTTCCTATACAGTGTCCAGTATCAAATTCCAATAAAACAACACTCTTCCGGCAGTTCATTGTCGCATCCAATATCTCATCTGTTATGGGGTACATGCATGAAATGTTCCTGATTGAAAGTGAAAGTGCCAAGTTAAAGTCAACAAATTGAAAATGAAACGCCCAAAATTACATGAAACTCCAGAGGAAATGGGGATAGCGTGGTGACTCAATGACGTTAATCGAATTATTCGCTATAACATGTAAAATGGAATCATGAAAGAAACATTCAAAAAGCAACTCATGTAAACACCCTAAACCTATTATTGTTTTGTTTAGATGAAGGCAAATAATTAGATTACTGATGTCCATGTAAACATACTCATTGTATACCCTCTCTGTTTGAATAATATTTGAACACTATCTTTTCTTCTGTTTACAGGGTGTTTTGCTCATAGTCATCATTTTCAGTCCACGTCGCTGATTTTTGCTCTGGTCAGCCAACCTGAAGCATGATGGGACGCTAACCACGATTTGCGAAAACTGTGCCAAGTTCGTCTGTTCAAAAGCAGTTTCTTCTTTTCTGTTCATTTGAAATGGAATATTTCTATTTTCTTTGCTAGGTCTTGTTTGATGTGCATCTCTATTAACAGATTCTACATTAACACAAGTACCTTTCACTTGAATTTCTGAATGCACTTTTTTGTGTGTCTTTATGCTTTTGTCCTCGATCGCACTTAGTCATGGCCTGCCTTTTTAACGCTTAAGCAAGATCAGTGGCTTTTTCCTGATGTGTAGACGTGCATAGATATATTGACTACACTATTAAGAGAGTTTGGCTTGTGAGTTTAAGGGGTTATTGGGAACATTATGATCCATTTTGGTTAAGGTCCAAGTTTCTGTTGATGCTAAAAAGAGTGGAAATGTTAATAATTGCTGGAGATGAGTCTTCTCTAAAGGAATCGAACAGACAGATAAATGAACTGCCTGGAAAATTGCACAATTCTCACTGATTTCACACTGTCCTTGGCCCTAAAATTGGCCCCAGATCATTTTTGTTGTAGGAAAGAAGTCAACAAATATTCATTTGTCTTTCTTTTTCTTCTTTTGCTGATACCACTGATAATAATATATTATCTAAAATTAAATGTAATATTTTTTATATTATTAATATTAATTCATTCATTATTTCAGAGGTCGCCACAGCAGAATGAATCGCCAACTATTCCAGCATATGTTTTACACTGTGGATGCCCTTCCAGCCGCAACCCAGTATTGGGAAACACCCATAAACACTCATACACTATGGCCAATTTTGCTTACTCGATTCAGCTGTAGCGCATGTTCTTGGACTGTGGGGGAAACTGGAGCACCCAGATGCAAACTCCACACAGAAACGTCAACTGACCTAGCCGGGACTCGAACCAGTGACATTCTTGCTGTGAGGCAACAGTGCTAAACCACTGAGCCACCGTGTTGCTTATTATTATTATTATTGTTATTATTATTATTATTATTATTATTATTATTATTATTATTATTATTAATGATAATAATATTAATTCATTCATTTATTTTCTTTTCAGCTTAGTCCCTTTATTAATCTGTGGTCGCCACAGCGAAATGAACCGCCAACATATCCAGGATATGTTTTACGCAGCGGATACCCTTCCAGCTGCAACCCATCACTGAGAAACATCCATACACACCCATTTATACACATACACTACCGACAATTTAGCTTACCCAATTCATCTATAGCGCATGTCTTTGGGCTGTGGGGGAAACCGGAGCACCTGGAGGAAACCCACTCCAACACGGAGAGAACATGCAAACTCCACACAGAAATGCCAACTGATCCAACTGAGGCTCAAACCAGCGACCTTCTTGCTGTGAGGTGATCGTGCTGCCCGTGACGCCAATAATAATAATAATAATAATAACAATAATAATTAATACATAATACATTAAATAATTATAATAATATAAGGTATGGGCGCAAATTTTAGAGCACATTTTTAAGTCAACTAATCACTTTTTGCATGAGATTAATATTACATTTTCAATTGTGCTGATAATTGGGAAGACAAGACTCTTCTATTGCTTACCTGTATCCTCTTCTAAATGTTAAAACAAGCTCAAACAGGGATATTTTTGCCCCATATTTTTCACTTGGAAGTCATTTGGTTTAATTGGTGAGTCAGTTTTGTTTCAGCCCTTTTTGCTAAGACTGCCACTGATTAGACTTGTACAAAAAACACACTTTATATATTACCACTTAAGAAAGGCACACTAGTTACCAAATCAGAAATGTGGTTAGAAATCCTGGTAACACTTTACTTAAAGGGGGTGTTCATAAGACTTATAATCTTTATAATCAGCATGTGACACATCATGAATATGTATGAAATTTTATGCATGCTTACGTCAACTGTCCTTAAGTGTCATAAGCTCAGTTTACTATAATTTTTAAATGCAAAGTTGACATTGTTTGAGATTTTTGTCTTTATGACAGCTTAACATAAATACATCATTACCTGTCTTTGACAGGTTTGACTTGACATTATCAAGACAACATAACTTGTCATAAATCTGTCTTAAACATGATTGTCATTATAATTGTCTTAAATATTTTTCTGATCACTTTTTTCAATGGAACAAAATTAATTAGTCATTAATAATTTATAATTTTTGCATGTCCTCCAAGTGTTTGCGTGGGTTTCCTCCGGGTTCTCCGATTTCCCCTACAAGTCCAAAGACATGTGCTATAGGTGAATTGGATAAGCTAAAATAGTCTGTAGTGTATGTGTGTGAATGAGTGTGTATGGGTGTTTCCCAGTGATGGGTTGCAGATGGAAAGGCATCTGCTGCGTAAAACATATGCTGCATAAGTTGGTGGTTCATTCTGCTGTGGCGACCCCGGATTAATAAAGGGACTAAGACGAAAAGAAAATGAATGAATGAATAAAAGTTGGCGGTTCATTCCGCTGGGGCGACCCCAGATTAATAAAGTAACTAAGCCGAAAATAAAATAAAAATAATGAATAATTTATCATTAAAAGTCTCAATACTACACTGAAAAGTGTTTATTAATGTTTAATAACATTTTAATGACAAAATCCATTTCTACCACAGTAGTTGAGGTAAAAAAAATATTAATGACACAATATATAAAATTCATGACACAATAATGGTCTCATAATAAAGACATGTTATGAAGTATTTATGTTAAAGTTGTCATAACAGTGACATCCCAAACAATGTCACATTTGCATTTAAAATAACAGAACTGAGCAAATGACATTTAATGGCAGCATAATAGTGCATTCACAGCAGACGCGGATAAAGCGTCAAGCTCAAGTGATTTACATGTTAAGTTAATGCAAAGACGCGAATAGACATCCTGCGGCGCGAATGAATCAGCTCAAGTTGAGCTTTTGATGTGCTTAACGTGTGAGTTGAAAAACTTCAGCAGACATTCACACCCCATTAACCAATCATGAGCTTTGTCTTGTAGGGACGTGATTAGGACATAGTGCCTGTTGTTGGTGTCCCAAAGGGAAATCCTCTTGCCAACACCGAACAACAGCTTATCAAATTGGGCTTAATATAGTTTCTCAAGAAGTTGATGAACACACAGAGCTGGTGCACCTCTGAAAAGATCTAGTGGACTCAGACTCGGCACCAAATACTGTTTTTCAGCCTTCCTAAAGCACATAAACAGCTATTCTCTCAATAAAATCCATGACAACGAAGCTAGAATCATCGGGCGGACAGATGCCATGCCCATGTTGCGAATCTGCATCTATTGTGAAGTGAATTTGACGTGTGAATGAAACAAATTTGACACTTTTTTTTTATTTGATTTTCTCTGTTCCAATCAATTTCTGCTATGAATCTTCTATCGTGGAATGTTCAAACATTAGCCATAAGCTTGCAAAAAATCTCATTCCTAATCATGACACATCACGTAATGTATTTTAAGATTTAGGCTGATTTATACTTCTGCATTGAGTGATTAGCGTGACCCACGGCACCTTCCTTGCGCGTAGTTGTGTATTTATACTTCTGCGTGCTGTTTGTGTTACTCTGCAATAACACTTCTTAAATGCTAGCTGGCAGTAATAGCTGTATCGAGTTTCTTCGCAGGTGTTTTGTTTTTTTCTGAATGCTACAAGTAGCTAAAATTTGCTCATTTGGAGGTGAGAACCGGTGGATGTGCAACAACTTTAATCATAAGGTAAACAAAAACAAAAGTTTCCATCTGGAGCTCCTTCATGGCATTTGACAATTGTAAGCACTCACTCCGTCCGGCTTGTGGCTCTCAGCACCACCCACGCTTGTCACCAGTACAAAGCCAACCAATCCTACAGCTTGTGACATTTTTTGAAAGGTGCATGTCAGCGTCGGCGTCAGCCACAGTGAGGGCCATGTGACCAGGGGAAGGCTACGCTGGGCCATGCGCTTGACGCAGAAGTATAAATCAGCCTTTTCATGACATTCATGTCTTATGAACCCCTTTCAATTAAAGCATTACCGAAACCCCTCCAAAGGTTTGTCAAATTTCAAAGGAAGTATACCGTAAATTCATAAAAAGGTTGCTGTTTTTAATTCCCTGATAATCTAAACACATCTGACTTTGAATGAATTCAGTGGGAAAAGAAAGATGAGGTGACTTCTAAACATCTTTCAGTGTGCATTTATCTCAAGCCAACTGTAAGAAAGGACTTCTCAGGAGTCTCAGAAATGTCTCCGCTTTAGTTCTTTTATAAAAAAAAAACATCCTTGAAACTCTGATCCTCAGTTTACAGAGTGAATTGGTGAAATTGAACGAGGCGATGCACCCGTTCTGCTTTTATTTAACTTCCTCTATGTCCCTTTCTCAAAGTTTTTTTTTTTTTTTTATTTCTGAGACTCGGCTCAGATGACCCTTTGAATGGAAGCGGGGACCTGGATTTCATCTTTAGACTGAACATCAGCCAGTGTAGTTGTTGTTTCATATTAAAGGGTAAACGCTTGCAACAAAGAGCAAAAAAAATCACTGCGGCGCATAGTTCATTTTTGCATGCAATGCCTTTTCGATGGCTTTGAAAGGACAGTTTCCTGCCGATGAATCCTTTAAGAAAAGTCACTGTTTTGCTTTCTGATATGTGCGTTCGGTTAGATCTTGGCTCGCCTTTTCATTTCCTTTTTTTTTTGGATTTGCTTTGAAACTTTTGAGTTATGAGTGGCCTCCGGCATGAAAAATATTATGTGAGGTAATTTGATTTTTGAGGGACTTTGCTTTTCTGTCGTCTTACCGTAGGAGAATATTCTTGTTCTTTGTATGCTGTTAAAACTGAATGTTCCCCTTCCTGCGTTTGGATTTTGCACCGTTGAAACTCTGTGACTTATATAATATTCGGGCAAAAAAAAAAAAAAAAGAAAATACATACACTTGCATATATTTAAAAAGTACAGTATATAATATGTATGAGACTTTTTTAAGAATGTATTTTGATTATGGGTATTGATTTGGTTTCGTCCCTCTCAGTTGCTTGTATTATTATGACATAAAATATTAGTTTGGGGGAAGCTGCAGCGTTATTCTGAATGCATGATGTTAGTCCTGTTTTTTTCTCTTAACCTGCACTGTGTCCGTTTAACTGTTGTGATCACGTCCCGGATGGAGAAGAAGCGTACGGGATTTGATTTTTCTCTTTTTTGTGTTTGTTCTTTGCTGCTGCTAAAAGAAAAAAAACAGTTCCAATCAATTTTCGCTGTGAATCTTCTATTGTCGAAACATTTGCCATTTTAATGCATATACTGCAAGAACTTTGCATCTACTTAATAATAAAAAACATTTGTATGTCAAGACTTGAAGTTCTTTCTTAAAGTGCATGCCCTGTCATGTTCAAGACATTGTATAATGCATTTTTTACAGAATGTCTCAATTTAGTCAGAGTATGTTTCCAAATATTAGAATTGTATGATTAAAAATATAATGGCGTATATAGTACTGGCAGTTTATTACCAGGTTTTTGCACCATAATTTTACAACACCAATAGACAACCATAATGCAGTCCCATAATGCAATTCAAAAACATAACAAAAGAAGAAAAATTATAAACTACAAATTTATTACTAATTTATATATATATATAGATATATACACACACTCACTAGCCACTTTATTAGATACATCTTACTAGTACCGGGTTGGACCACCTTTTGTTTTCAGAATTGCCTTAATCCTTGGTGGCATAGATTCAACAAGGTACTGGAAATATTCCTCAGAGATTAATCCATATTGACAAAATAGCATCACACAGTGATGTGAATCTCCCATGATGTGAATCTCCCGTTCCACCACATCCCAAAGGTGCTCTATTGGATTGAGATCTGGTGACTGTGGAGGCCATTTGGGTACAAAGAACTCATTGTCATGTTCAAGAAACCAGTCTGAGATGATTCGTGCTTTATGACATACATGTTATCCTGGTGGAAGTAGCCATCAGAAGATGGGTACACTGTGTTCATAAAGGGACGGACATGGTTAGCAACAATACTCAGGTAGGTTGTGGTGTACAAAGTGTTCCAAGAAAATATCCCCCACACCATTACACCACCAGCCTGAACCATTGATACAAGGCAGGATGGATCCATGCTTTCATGTTGTTGATGCCAAATTCTGACCCTACCATCCTAATGTTACAGCAGAAATCGAGACTCATCAGACCAGACAACGTTTTTGCAATCTTCTATTGTCCAATTTTGGTGAGGCTGTGTGAATTGTAGCCTCAGTTTCCTGTTCTTAGCTGACAGGAGTGGCACCAGGTGTGGTCTTCTGCCCATCCGCTTCAAGGTTGGATGTGTTGTGCATTACCTGCATACCTCGGTTGTAACGAGTGGTTATTTGAGTTACTGTTGCCTTTCTATCAGCTCGAACCAGTCTGGCCATTCTCCACTGGCATGAACAAGGCATTTGTGCCCACAGAACTGCCGCTCACTGGATATTTTCTCTTTTTCAGACCATACTCTGTAAACCCTAGAGATGGTTGTGAG
The DNA here is from genome assembly GCA_903798205.1 of Danio tinwini. Classification (NCBI taxonomy): domain Eukaryota; kingdom Metazoa; phylum Chordata; class Actinopteri; order Cypriniformes; family Danionidae; genus Danio; species Danio tinwini. Next base: position 28,762,889 of record CAIGQZ010000427.1, read on the forward strand.
TGAAAATCCCAATAGATTAGCAGTTTCTGAAAAACTCAGACCAGCCTGTCTGGCACCAACAACCATGCCACGTTCAAAGTCACTTAAATCAATCGGTTTGAACTGTAGCAGATCGTCTTGACCATGTCTGTTGCTGCCATG
>CAIGQZ010000427.1:28768029-28798724 GCA_903798205.1 Danio tinwini
TATATATATGCGTGTGTGTGTATGTGTGTGTGTAGATGTGTTTATGTTTCATATAAAGGCAGTCTTAATTCCTAAAAATGCACAATTCTTAAAAAAACATTTCAAACCTTTTCAAAGTGTACATATAATAATATCTACAAATCCCCAAATGATATTTAAATAATGTGTAGTAAGTGTCTGATATCTACAATGGAAAGACAATCATGTTCTTTGTGTATGTGATTGTTTGTTTCTCTCACCACTCACTGCAGAAACAGATACAGTGCAGCTCCATAAGAGGAGAAATGACACCATGGCAACCAGTCAACAAAACAAAATGAGTTGAGCAGCAGCCCTCCCTCGCCGTCAGTTTTCCTGCTGATTGGACGAACGCTCCAGGAACACAGCTCTGCGATTAGTCAAAAGCACCTGTCAGTCAAAACATGACCCTCCCACAGAGCAGGTCAGTCTGGGGCAGCAGGAGACACAACTGCACTGATTTGCTTTCTCGTAGATCCTGATTGATTTAAGATATTGATTCTGTCTGGCTCGGGAAGCCAGAGTGAATCAAATGTGATTTAGTTTTGAGGGAAACATTTCTCTCAAGATTCATTTGCAAAGCTATCAGGGAGTCACAAAACATAAATAGAATGGTAGCAGGCAAAAAGGTGGCAAAAGAAAGTGTCCTTTCATCAGTGTGTGAAGATGAAGGAGATGAAGGTGGACAGGAAGAGGATTTGGGAGGAATCGTAAGCAGGCCCATCAGCAGACCGAGGAGTCTCTACAGCAGAGGAAGTGTGGATGGTCAAGTGAGTGTCCATGCCCAGATTTAATCACTTTTTTTTGTGTGTTCTTAAAAATAAAAGGGTGTCCGCAGGGTCTTATAATGTCTTAAATCTCAAAATCAAAGTTTTAGGCCTTAAAAAGCCATAAGTTTACTAAAATATTGTGTTGTAGGTCTTAAATCTTTTTAAACAGGTCTTAATTTTCCATTGTTTATGTTTTGCTATCCAATCTGGCCAACAGCCATACAATCACCAACAATCCATCTTAATAAAACTTTATACTTTTTATTTTAAAAGGTTATTTTTTATCTCTATTTACCAATTAATTTAATTACAATAACATTTGTTTAAAAGTGCTTCATGTATTTACTGCTTAGTACACTGACCTGGACAGATTGTTGTGCATAGATTTAGCTTATTATAGTTTCTAAAACCTTTAAAAACAGTTGTCAATTTTTATTTTATTTTAAAGGGCACCTATTTCACCTTCTTTTTTAAGATTAAATATAAGTATTTTGTGTCTCCAGAATGTGTCTGTAAAGTTTCAGCTCAAAATACCCTTCAGATTATTTATTATACCTTTCAGAATGTTGGAGTTTTCTGCTCTGAACACATTGTAGCTGTTTTTGTTGCCTGTGCCATTAATGCTAGTTTTCCCCACCCACCGTTCCCACGTGCCTGTCAGAGTGTGCCTCAATCTCTGCCTCGGCTGCGTCAGATAAACAGCATAGTGACAGACATGAAGAATGCAAATCTCACGTAACATTTGTGAGAAATACTACCGTGAGGACTTTCCCAATGATTATTTGATGTATTTGTTATGGAGTTGCAACAATGAGTCACACAATGTCGTTACAAAGCACGCACACAAAAACACTCATAGCGCATGTATTTAACTTTGCACTGTTTTTGCACGTAAATGTGACAGGATACATGTTAATATCCACTGCTGTATGGATATCCATTATGTTAATGTACAAAATAAACCTGATTTAACGTCCACCATGATTGAAGCATCTTCTTTTATAATTGTTCTGACATGCGGCTGTGGTGATAAAGATGGTAATTCATTGCTGTTATTAATTACAAACATGCACTGTTTTAAAACGTTTTAAACTTGTAAAACTCACTCTTGATCACATTTGATGATTGATGATCACAGCGAGCTGAACAAATCTGTTAATCCCAGTAGCTTTGCGCACGTCCTGTCTTGTTGATATGATTATACGTGTTACGGAGACACGTTAATACGCAGCCATCAGTCAATTTGGTGGGTGGGGAAACAGCATTCCTATTACTTACTCTCTTTTTTTTTGATAGAGCATATAAAAATCTTTTCCATCTGGGCTATTTGAAAAAAATATTTTGCATTTAGCCCTGTATGAGTCTAAAATTTCATTCGTAATGGTCTTAAAAATGTCTAAAGTCTTAAATTTAACTTGGTGAAACCTGCACAAACCCTGAATAAATGCTTTATCTTTCCATTCAAGTATTTTTTGTATTGTGTTTTTGACCAAACAAGGTACATTACAGTGCAGGTATTCAGTAACAAAGGTATTTCCATTTAGTTTTTTTCTTTTTTAATCACAAACTAAGACTTAAGACAGAAACAAATGAACATAATAAAAAATGAATGAGAAAAAGAAATGAATTACAGTTTTTCTCAGTCACTTTGGTGCATTTCTCATAACACTATTTACATTTGCACAACAGTTAATGCATTTCTCAAAACAATTAGTCATTTGTGCACATCATAGTAGCAGTTTCTCATTCCTTCCAGCAAATTGCGAATGCTTTTGGACATGCATCAATTGCTTTCATACAACTCTCTGCTGGTTGTAACAGTATCATTTGCTTATGCCATGTCAGTCAAAGTGAACTAAACTTGTGGATGCTGAATAGTCATTCCATATAAAACTATAATAGTCCTCATTTCATTACTTGACTCATTACATACAAAAATGTTGAAATAGTTGTCAAAATCTGTCAAGCAAATTTTATTTAAAAACTTTTATTTTTTTCTGAAAAATGTCTTCTAAATTGAACAATTTCATTAATGATTTACAGACCTGTGTATGTTGTAGGTTCAGTTTCAATATGTGCTGCAATATTCTTTACAGTTGTGCACAGCTCTACCCAAAGGGAGTTTATGTTTGTTGCAAATAAGGGTGTGTTTATTCTTTTGCACAATGCTGTGAATATATAAGAATTGTAAAGAGCAAATGCAGTAAACATGTGAAACATTCATATTCAGTGTCTTGTACTCAGATACCTCACTAAATGCAGTAATGTCTAACTTTACTGTAGCTTTCAAATGGCTGTGCAAATAGTATATAGTGCTGTCTTGAGCATTTTCAGGACGTGTCACCAAAATCTGACTTTTTTGCATTAAAAAAAATGTAGAGAGTAAAGTGTCATAATGAAAACATGACAAAGCCATTTGACTATCTTGTTCATAAACAATGGTGGCAAGACTTTCAACTTGATGACACTGACACTTTCATTGACATCAATTCTTGCTTTTGAGGAATGAGCTCTCCATTTTGAGCAAGTGACACGCTTTTGCAGGTTATCCACTAGGTTTTGCAGTTTGTACTAATTGTTTTGAAAAATGCATGAACTGTTGTGCAAATGTAAATAGTGTTGTGAGAAATGCACCAAAGTGACTGAGAAAAACTGTAAATTGTGTTAAAACAGGTTTTAAAATAATGAAAAAAGAAAAGAAAGACACAATAGTGTGATCTGTGGGATGTAGCACAGTGCTCATCCAGTAAAGGCACTGCTAAACAGATGTGTTTTTAGTCTTGATTTGAATGTGCCTAATGTTGGAGCACATCTGATCATTTTTGAAAACTGATTCCAGTAGCATGGGTTGCTGTTAGTAGCTGAAGGCCGATTCACCCTGCTTTGACTAAACTCTTGGAATTTCTAATTTACTTGATCAGAAAGATTTGAGTGATCTGTTAGGTTTGTATTCGGTGAGCATATCTGGAATGTTTTGAGGTCCTATGCTATGTTGTTGGGATCATGGCAAGTAGTTTTTTTTATAAACTTTCCCTAAAATGTTTATTTAGAACCTACACTAAATGACTTCTGCTGCTTGTTCAGAGTTGAAACAAAAGAGTCTAAAAAACAACTCTTAAGTATTTTTGTGACAACTTAATTGTTTGTTCAATCCACTTAACTATGTAAAAACAGGTAAGTTAACCAAATTCACCAGAAACCGAGGACATCAGCTTGTTTTTTTAACAAATGATTGAAATAATTTTCCTACACTTCATTGTACAAAGTTTTTTCATTTTTGGTGCTCTTACTCCGCTGTCAATCCTACAATCCCCCGCATGAGTCTGTCGTTCAGCTCCCATAGAGGATGAATTGTAAACGCCTGCTCATCTCAGCACCAGTGGGCGCATACAGTACAGTACAGTATAAACCATCTGCCTTCATGCTGGAATATTAGACCACTTTATACACAATACAAAACAACATGGACAGACAGACAGACAGACAGACAGACAGACAGTCAGACAGACAGACAGGTAGATAGATAGTTGTTCATAAATAGATGATGGGTGAATATTCATTGTATTTTATAGATAAATGGATTGATGGATATTCATCATATTTCATTGAAAGATGTATGGATGATTGGATGGATGGATAGATGGATATTTCATTAAAATATGGATATTCAACATATTTCATGGATAGATAAATATAAATATATGGATATTTCATAGTTAAATTATGTATTGGTGAATACATTAATACATAGTAAAATTATGTATTAATGTATGGATGGATGGACTTATCAAATTACATAGAAAGATGAATGGATGGACTTATTAAATTACATTGAAAGATGGATGAATGGATGGAAATTTAACATATTTTATGGATGATAGTTATAGATATTCAATATTTCATAGTTGACCGATGGATGGGTGAGATTCATAGGATTTAATAGAAAATGGATGGTTATTCATCTTATTTCATAGAAATATGGATATGTATCACATTTTATTGATGGATGGATGGATGGATGGATATTCATCATATTTCATGGATGGATGGATGGATGGATGGATGGATGGATCATTATTTAACATATTTCATAGATTGATAGATAGATATTCATCATTTTTCTTAGTTGAAGGATGGATGGATGGATGGATGGATATTTATTATATTTCATAGAAAGACGGATGGATGGACTTATCAAATTGATTGATTGATTGATTGATTGATTGATTGATTGATTGATTGCATGTGGTTTGGCTAATTCGATCTAAATTCACTCATAAGATTATGAGGTGTGACAGTTTCACAGAAAATTGTTATTATCCATGAAAATCTCTCTGCAATATAAATGCATCAGTTATCTAAATGTTGAATCCTTTCACCCAGAGGGTCTCCAGATCCTCCAGTCTGCAGTACAGCCTCAGCACAGACCATCAAGATGAAGAGCGGACCACTGAAGATGAAGATAAAGATGAAGAAAACGGTGAAGGAGAGCAGCAGCAGGCAGATGAGGAGGATCTCGACTCAGACCTGGAGATGGACACATTTCACAGTGAGTTTTCTTAATAGTGAGCATGTGAGAGGTGGAGCGAGTGGGTGGTGTAAATTCTCATAGAGGGTGTCAAAAACTGAGGACCACACAATATGATGGTGCCACTCGACAGGGAATAAAACAAGCAAACGGCCATGAGTCATGCTTATAATTTCAGACAATCCTCTTTCTCTCTCTCTCTCTCTCTCTCTCAAATTCAAAAATTGCTATATTGGCATGACAAATGTTAAAGACAAACACGTACACTCACCGGCCACTTTATTAGCTACTAAAGCAAATTTCAAATCAGCTAATCACTTGACTGGTGGTGGTGATGGTTTAAAGCTGCGGTCACACTAGAAATTGTGCATGCAAAATTTTGTCATACAGCGCTGTGAAAAGGGGCGGGATTAATCAAGATGGTTAGACAATAAAAAAGCCAACGATTGCTCCATGTTTTAAATTTCTGTCCAGAGAGGTCATGCTTTGATCCTCGATTGGTCTCACGCAGTCAAGTGATGCGATTTCGCCGGTCAGAGTTCACCAAGCTTGAACTTTGCACCACAGCGAAAAGCGAAACTTGACGCATGACCCTGCGTTTCCGGGTCTGACGCTTATACGTGCTTATGAATAGAAGTCTATGGGGAGAAAGGTCCAATGTGACCGCAGCTTCAATGGTGTGGGGGATATTTTCTTGGCACACTTTGGGCCCATTAGTACCAGCTGAGCATCCTGTCAACGCCACAGCCTATCTGAGTATTGTTGCTGACCATGTCCATCCCTTTATGACCATAGCAGGATAACCCACCATGTCATACAGCATGAATCATCTCAGACTGGTTTCATGAACATGACAATGAGTTCACTGTACTCAAATGGCCTCCACAGTCACCAGGTCTCAATCTAATAAAGCACCTTTGGGATGTGGTGGAACGGGAGATTTGCATCATAGATGTGCAGCCGACAAATCTGCAGCAACTGCGTGATGCTATCATGTCAATATAGACCAAAATCTCTGAGGAATATTTCCAGTACCTTGTTGAATCTATGCCACCAATGATTAAGGCAGTTCTGAAGGCAAAAGTTGAACCAACATGGTACTAGTAAGGTGCACCTAATAAAGTGACGGGTTATTTTGTATATCTTTTGGCTTGACTCTAAATGATACAATATTGCCAAAGCTTGAAATATGTGGACAAATATGTAACGCTTCATTATGCTAATTTACCATTTACAAGACTCAGCCAAGAATGTGTGAGAATGAGGTGTCTTCGTTCATTTTCCTTCAGCTTATTCTCTATTTTAGAATGGAATGAATCGCCAACTAATCCAGAATATGTTTCATGCAGCAGATGCCCTTCCAGCCGCAACCCAGCATTGGCAAACATCCATACCCACTCATTCACACACACACTCATACAGTACGGACAATTTAGTTTACCCAATTCTCTTTTACCGCATGTCTTTGGACTGTGGGGGAAACCGGAGCACCCGGAGGAAACCCACGTGAATAAGGGGAGGACATGCAAACTCCACACAGAAATGCCAACTGGCCCAGCTGGTACTTGAACCAACTACCTTCTTGCTGTGAGGCAACAGTGCTAACCACTGAGCCATCCTGTCACCCCAGGTGTCTTTATCGTAGTAGTAATCAGCCCATCATGAGCTTCCAGCTGCATGTGTGTGTAATCAGAGGGAATCAGGAACTGGTGTGTGAGTGCAAAGACTTCTAGGAGTTGTATTTCATATTGTGATTTTGGGTTGTGTGTTTAAGGGTGTTGTAAAAATGTCAAAGGTCTCTTAACTCAGTTCAAAAGAGTTTTATTAGCAAGACTTGTCAGGTATTGCCAAAGCATTGCAGATTACAGAACCAATGAAATGGGTGGCACGGTGGATCAGTGGTTAGCACTGTCGCCTCACTGCAAGAAGGTCGCTGGTTTAAGTCCCGGCTAGGCCAGTTGGCATTTTTGTGTGAAGTTCGCATGTTCTTCCTGTGTTTATGTGGGTTTCCTCCGGGTGCTCCAGTTTCCCCCACAGCCCAAAGACATGCGCTATAGGTGAATTGGATGAACTAAATTGGCCGTAGTGTGTGAATGAGTGTGCATGGGTGTTTCCCAATACTGGGTTGCAGCTGGAAAGGCATCTGTTGCGTAAAAAATATTCTGGAATAGTTGGCGGTTCATTCCACTGTGGCGACCCCTGATAAATAAGGGACTAAGCAGAGGAAAAATTAATGAATGACTTCTCTCTTTTATTTTAAATAATTTATAATAAATAATTGTGGGGAAAATATAAAAGAATTAAAATTTAACAGGAGGGCTAATAATTCCGACTTCAATTGTACATTCAAAAAACCCACACACAATCAGAAATTTGATAAATGCATACAAGAATAAAAAAAACAACCCTAATATACTAACACTCATGCAGATGATCTCTCTCTCTCTCGCTCTCTCTCATTTTCACCTGCTTGTTCTGCAGATAGCGAAACACCTACACACTCCTCTACATATACATAAATCAGGGCTCCGTCATCTCTCACTATCTCTCTGATGGCTGTTTATTCAGCTTATTAGAGATAGCCATCTGCTAGCTAGATGACTGCTGTGTGCCTCCGCATAGTTTAATGAATGGCTGGGAAATTTTCCACGTTCATGATAATTGCGCATCTTAATGAGAAACAATGAGAAACTGTTGTCGTATTCGGTTTACAAAGTCACACCAGTTCATGTCTATTGAGCTGCATACGCAACACTGGTTATTGACTGCATTAACAGTGCTTAGGTTAAACAAAGCATTGCTGTGTTTTGCTAGTATTAAACTAGGGCTGCACGATATTGGAATAATACGTGACGTTGTTGTTGAGAATTGCGATAACGATTTTCTTATGATATAACATCTTCCTAGCACAATGCAGTTTTTATTAGCTATGTTTTAAACCTTTTATTTATTTAATGATATTATATGGGACCTATTATACCTCTTTATATGTAAAATACACTCACCGGCCACTTTATTAGGTACACGTATCCAACTGCTCGTTAATGCAAATTTCTAATCAGCCAATCACATGGCAGCAACTCAATGCATTTAGGCAAGTAGACATGGTCAAGACGATCTGCTGCAGTTCAAACTGAGCATCAGAATGGGGAGGAAATTAGGGAGTTAAGTGACTTTGAACATGGTTGTTGGTGCCAGATGGGCTGGTCTGAGTATTTCAGAAACTGCTGATCCACTGGGATTTTCATGCACAACCATCTCTAGGGTTTACAGAGAAAAAGAGAAAATATCCAGTGAGTGGCAGTTCCGTGGGCGCAAGTGCCTTGTTGATGCTTGTTGATGGTGGTGTAATGGTGTGTGGGATATTTTCTTGGCACAATTTGATCCCATAAGTACCAACTGAACATTGTGTCAGCCTACTATTGTGTCCATCCCTTTATGACCACAGGGTAATTACTTCCAGCAGGATAACACTCCATGTCATAAAGCACGAATCATCTCAGACTGGTTTCTTGAACATGACAATGAGCACTGTACTCAAATGGCCTCCACAGTCACCAGAACTCAATTCAATAGAGCACCTTTGGGATGTGGTAGAAATTCACATCATGGATGTGCAGCTGGCAAATCTGCAGCAACTGCGTGACGCTATCATGTCAATATGAACCAAAATCTCTGAGGAATATTTCCAGTACCTTGTTGAATCCTAACCACGAAGAACTAAGGCAGTTCTAAAGGTAAAAGTGGGTCCAATCTGGTACTAGTAAGGTGTACCTAATAAAGTGGCCGGTGAGTGTAAGTCTCTGAAGTCTCTAGAGTGTGTGTGATGATGTTTCAGCTCAAAATACCACACTAATAATATTTTATATCTCTTTGAAACTGCCCCTTTTAGGCTTTTATCCTATAATTGTGCTGTTTTAGTGACTGTCGCTTTAAATTCAAATGAGATTGTGCTTTAAAAGACATGTGTCAGCATAGTCAAAAACATGACTATGATTGTTTCTAATGTGCTGGGCTTTCCTACTCTGATGACACGTACAAAGAGAGAATTTCAGTTAAAATGTTTCTGAAGACAAGAAAAATTTATATTTTTGTATTATTAGAAGCTGGTTATATTCACACACTTGTCACACAACTTTTTAAACCTCTTATAAAAGTATTTTTTTGCATAATAGGTCCCCTTTAAAACAAACAGGTAAAAGATCTTCAGATCTAATTCTAATTCTGATTTTCAGATCTAATTCAGAATAAAAAACTGTCAAGATGCAAACATTTAGTCTTTAAAACACTATGCATGAGGGAAAACCTCAGCAGATATTCTGACTCTGTCATTTTCCTCTCTTGTCCTGAATCCATCAATTAGTATTTATTTTAATCTTTAGCATAATAGCTTAAATCTTTAGCAAATAGCAGAACAGAAATTACTGGGGAATAGGCATGGGACGATAACCGGTTTCAAGTTTTACCGCGGTTTGGAAAAGCCAAGGTTTTAAAACCGCTAAAATATTCTGCTATACCGTTGCCAGGGTATATGTAAAGGATTTTTATGTGTTTTTGTAAAGGAATCTATGCTTTTGAAACTAATGAAGGTAGTAGAAGTCAATTATTTATTTTAATTAGCTAGCCTTGAAATTTTTTATTGTTCCAAAATATTAAAATGTTTCCTAAAATGAAATACATTGTGTTAAATGGGGGTGTTAAATGTTTTTTTACCCAGACATTAAAAAAGAGCTTATTTTAGAGCAGTTATCACAATACTGTGAAACTGTAATATTTTTATCCAAGGTTATCATACTGTCAGAAACTTATATTGGCACATGCCTACTGGGGAGGTGTGGATAAAGACCTCAACTAATTGGTCAATCCAATGCATAAATGAATTTATCACACATGTCTGCTGAAATTAATATTGTATATATTATTATTATTACCATAAACATTTTGCGACATATTGTTGAAATTCACAAGAGGGCTAAAAATGTTGCCTTTAACTGTATATTTGTAATTTGGACATTATAATTTGGTGTACGATTCTATTTGTATCTATTTTCATTAAGAAACTGCAGGTAAATTTCACAAGTAGTTACAAAGCATCTAAAAAGTGAACAATATAAAAATAAGAAAAGGAAATTAAAATAGTGTTTTCCTCTCATGCATAAATAAGTAAATGTTTTGTTTTCAACTTCAACTTTTTATGACTTTTTAAAATGCATCTTTATGCAGATAAACTCCTAAACAATATCATCCCACTTGAATGATTCATTCTTTCCTAGAGTTATTCAGTACATATTACAGAAAAAAAAAAATATATTGCAGTGATTTCCAGCCTTGCATGTGTAACGGTGAAATGATGCTTGACAGCGGAGTGAGGATCCTTATGCAGGTCTTTTTTGACAGGATGGTCAAACAAGCAGTGATCAAAACAGGAAAAAACAGATGTATATGGGCAATCCAGAGTCGAGTCATAGCCGTAAAACCAGGCAAGTGGTCAAAAGGCAGGCAGCATACAGGGATAATCAAACAAAACAAAGCAAGGTCTAACATGGATAGCAGGACCAGGGAAAACACATCGTAATGTTCATTATACAGCTTACAAGACTCAGCAACATTGTGTGTGTTTGAGCTGTATCAGTCTGTGAACAGCTTCAACTGTGAGAGTGTAATTAGCAATCAACTGTGACTTGGAGCAGGTGAGTGTGTGTGTTGCATGACTGAATATGTAGTCCATAACATGGCGGATTTGTAGTTCGTGTGAGTTTTCCAGCGATCTCTGGTTGTTAGATTGTGCTAGTGGTCGTGACAGCATGCATGTTACTCCCTTACATTGTCATTACTTCTGCATTTTAGTGATTTGCTTAATGTATACAAAAGTATATAATTTGTACTTGATATGTTTGCTTTTTCTCTGTGTTATAGATAAAAGGCAAGCATATGACCACACAGGCCAGTCTCGCTACAGAGAGGCTTGTAAGATGCTGAATGTAATTCCAGTCTCCTGCTTCCTGCGAAATATCAACCAGAGCGAAGTCAACATGATGCACTGTGGGCTCGGTGCGCAGGTAAGAGCAAAGAAACACATTTACTCGTCAGAACTTTTTAGCAGTATTGATTACTGTAACTAATGGACGCTGACAACGGAGGTGAGGGTCCAGATGCAGTTTATTTACAACTAAGTCAGGCAGGCAATGGTCAAAACAGGAGCAAACCGTATCATGAGGGGTGATCCTAGGGATGGCTGATGTGAAACTGACATTTCAACACAGTGTTAAGTTCCCGAAGCGCAAGTGTTTTCGAAACACTGCACTGAAACATGATCCAAAACACCCAGGTCACGTGACTGAAGTGATTCAAAGCATCTATCATTTCAGAAGCGTTTCGAGACCTGGCGAATCTGCGTTTGACTGACAGGGTTGGAAAAACCACTAGGGGTCACTGTAGAGACGGGTTTTGAAACGAAGCTTCAACACATTTGCTTAGACTGTTTCAGTGTTTTATGAAGCCTCACTTTACCCACCATTAGGTAATCCAATAGCATAGTGGTGGTCTCAGGCAGAGGATAAACAAACAGGCAAACAGGATAAACAAAGAAACAAGGCAAGGATCTAAAGGCACGGTAAAACTAGACAATGAAAACGCTTTGCAATGTTACAGGTAAACATACAACAAGACTCAATGTGTGTGTGTGTGTGTGAGCGAGGTGAATATTTAGTCCATGTATTCAGTCTACGATTTATTTCCAGCTGTGTGTGTGCAATTAATTCAATTCATCTTTATTTCTATAGCGTTTTTACATTGGAGATTGTGTCAAAGCAGCTTAACATAAAAGTTCTAGTAAATTGAAATTGAAACTGTGTCAGTCCAGTTTTCAGAGTTGAAGTTCAGTTTAGTTCAGGTTGTGTGGTTTAATTTTGACTGCTGAAAATCCAAACACTGAAGAGCAAATCTATCGATGCCAGCTCCTCAAATCCTAAACCAAGTAAGCCAGTGGCGACAGCGGCGAGGAACAAACTTAAATTGGCAAAAGTGAAGGATAAAAAACCTCGAGAGAAACCAGGCTCAGTTGGGCATGACCATTTCTCCTCTGGCCAAACTTCTTGTGCAGAGTTGCAGTCTGGAGGCTGGAGAACTCTGGATGTTTATCCTGGAGAAGCTGCAGGTGTGAGTAGGTCATCGGCGAGTGTTCAGGGTGGCCCAAAAGATCAATGCGGAGACTCGTCTGACACTGTGGTTTTTCAGGAATCAGTCTCATGCTCTCCTCTCCTCCAGGACCACAACAGAATCTGCTCAGGATACGACCTGGTCCAGGGTTATGGAGACTTCTAGAAGTCCTCTATGATTGGCATCATCTCTTTACAGGACTTGGATCACATCAATCTCTAGAGGCCTCAGGATGAGTATCCTAAGGTGGAAATAGAGAACAAAGAAACAATATCAAGGAGATAACAGGAACTGGTGTGTGTGTGTGTGTGTGTGTGTGTGTGTGTGTGTGTGTGTGTGTGAGGTGCATGATGGGATTTGAAGTCCAGTTCCATGACAAATTTGTAATTCTCCAGCGATCTGCAACCGCTAAGTCACTGGTAATTGTGACAATTGCATAATAATAATAATAATAATTATTATTATTATTATTATTATTATTATTATTATTATTATTACTATAAACAACAAAAGGGAAAAAATTAATTTAAAAACAAAAATATTAAGCTAGTTTTCTTTAGGAATTTAGCATAATTGGTGTCGTAAAATCATAATGGTATGGGTAGGCCCAGACAAAATCATCATTCCATCTATTAACTACGTATAAATCTATATATTTATTCAGCTTTTGTAAATATTTATTTGTTATATTATTGAATATGGAAATCTTTAGATGTTTAGCTTCACTTTTAGTGAATGTATTATTTGAGAGATCTAAAGCTTTGATTACTGAAAAGTGCTTCTTATTGATTGAATTTGCATTTTAAACCTTGATTTAACAAAATGATAGGTTTTTATATTTCAGCTCCTTTACACTCAAAATCCTTCTGCCGAAGTCCCCTGTCATGATCACCATCGATCTATTGCTGGCAGATCGCTGGTGATCTACACATGTCATTTGCCGTTTCACATACACCGGTCACCGTTCACCACTGATCACTTACGCACAGCTGAATCCTGTCATGACAGATTATCTGGACTATTTATACACTTTGCTTACACCAGTCTGGACTGAGTCTTTGTTTCCCATTACTTGTGTTTGTCTTGTTTAAGTTGTCTTGCATCGTTTCTAAACGTTGTTTTGATGCTTTGAGATTTTTGATTGCCGCCTTGTTTTTTTACATTATGCCTGTTTTGACTACAGTTTGGGGCGACGTAGTGGCGCAGTAGGTAGTGCTGTCAACTCACAGCAAGAAGGTCGCTGGATCGAGCCTCGACTGGGTCAGTTGGCGTTTCTGTGTGGAGTTTGCATGTTCTCCCTGCTTTCCCGTGGGTTTCCTCCGGGTGATCCGGTTTTCCCCACAGTCCAATAACATGCGGTACAGGTGAATTGGGTAGGCTTAATAGTGTATGAGTGTGAATGAGTGTGGATGTTTCCCAGAGATGGGTTGCAGCTGGAAGGGCATCCGTTGCGTAAAACATGTGCTGGATAAGTTGGCGGTTCATTACATTGTGGCGACCCCGGATTAATAAAGGGACTAAGCTGAAAAGAAAATTAATGTAAGTAATTAATGAATGACAACGGTCTTGCATGTTCTGTAATGTACCCGAGTTTTCCCTGTTTTTGACCACTTATATGCTTGCACGAATAATCTTCCCATTAAATTGTACTTGGATCCTACCTTTGTGGTCTTCGCCTTGTTTCCACATGTGACATCCCCAGATGTTTTTTTTTTCTTATTTACCATATTATGTGCATAAATAATAATAAAAAAAAATTAACCAAAATATATTAGATCTCAGCATGATGTGTAGCTTTTGAAGATCTTTTGGTCTACTTCACTTTGTCAGGCAGGTCCTATTCAAGTCATTTCTTGATTGCGAACAGATGTGGCAGTAATCAGGCTCTGGGAGTGGCTAGTGAAACTGAATTCAAGTGTTATGTTTTAACAGTCAGGGGGGCAAACACTTTTTCACAAAGTCCTTTAGGTTTGTATTTTGTTTTCGCTTAATAAGTAAATCCTTAATTTTAAAACTGCATAATTTGATTATGTGTGCTATCTTTGACTAATATTTAAATTAGTTTGATGATCTGAAACATTAAAATATGACAAACATGGAAAAAAAAGAAACCAGTAAGGGGGCAAAAACTTTTTCACACCACTGTAACAATCACAAACTTGACACAAATCACACAAAAAGGTTAATATAAATTAACTATTATGATTAAATAATAACATTAATTATATCTGCCTATCGATATCAGCAAAAATCCTAAATCACTGTTAACAATGGTTAAAATATGCACAGTAAATTACTATAGTGGGTTTGCACTCGTTGAGTATTTTATTAACTTCCCTCTGTAGGGCACCAAAGCTCTGGCGATTTCTTTAGTGACCAACACCTCCATCCTGAAGCTGAATCTGCGAGACAACTGGATAGAGGGAGCAGGAGCGGCTGCCATTGCTGACATGCTGAAAGAGAATTGCTACATCACAGGTAACTTTCAGCAGACACGCCACTTCTGTACCATCCCACACACAACTCCACACTCCCAGGCTTGAGTTCGGGATTGATTTCAGATCAGTATGATCTTTGACTTGTCATGTTTTTTTGTTTTTTGCTTTTGTAGAGGAACATGGGAGACAGAGAAACTTTAAACAAATGTCTTGCAAGCTGTTTTATTGTTCTACATTGTGATTTCTGAGCTTGTAAAATAGGGTTCAGATGTCTGAGAAGACTGCTAGTGATTATTATTTATATATGTACAGTTAAGCCTGAAATCGTTTCCCAGTGATGGGTTGCAGCTTGAAGGGCATCCGCTGTGTAAAACATATGCTGGATAATTTGGCGGTTCATTCCGCTGTGGCGACCCCTGATTAATAAAGGGACTAAGCCGAAAAGAAAATGAATGAATGAAGCCTGAAATTATTTATACCTCTGGAAAATTCTGACTTAAAATTACTTTTTTTTTTTTGAAGCAGAAATGACAAAGACTTCTCCCAAAAGATAATAAGATGATGTACAAGAAAAATATTTCTACCAGAAAGACCAGCAAAATAAATATGATATTGATTTGTATTATTTGACAAAGTATTATTTAACAAAACATAAGATGTAGAATGTCCGTAGATTGAAGATCTAGCTGAAGACCAAGACAAGGGCAGAGCCTGCTCCCCTGGACAGGGACAACCTGGTGGTAGTGGGGACAGGGCTGGATTAACCAATGGGCATTATAGGCACAGGCCCAGGGGCCCGTGCGCACTTGGCGCCTCTGCGAGGGGGTAAAATGCCAATTTTGGAGTGTCTATTTAAGCTAAAAGCAAATAACGCACCTCGTTGGAATAAGCTAGCTGAGTGATTCACGCCTATTGATTGACCAGATTTCATACCATTTGATTGACAGAGACAACATAAGTAATGAGCACATCAGTCATCAGCGTGAGTGGCGTAGCTCGTAAAGTGCATAGCAACAAGTTTTGATGCGATTGATCTTGAACTAGGTTTGAATCCAGCGTCTGATGAACATGTTCTTCTTTTTTTCCCCACTACATATCAGATTTTACCTACTCTTCATCACGAGGAAGACAAGTAGGAATTAATAATAAGTGTGTTTTATGGAGGACTCAGATTCATAGAACTGGATTGGAGAGGTGTTATATCCAAATCATATGCATTATACTTCTGTAGAAGTTATACATTAAAAATAGCCTTAAATATAAATTGTTAGTATTGCTTCAGTGAACTTGAACAAGTATATTAAAATCCATGAATTTCCACTAGTTGTATTAGTATTTTTTTTTAAGTATGCTTTAAATGCTTTAAAATAAGCTAAATCTATGTAGACTAGAAATATATGTACTGTATACTGTACTGTCATTTATTCAAAAAATGTGGACAAAACATTATAGATTCATTTTATTAAAAAATATATTATATTTATCTGCTTTTTTATTCAACTATAGGGGTGCGGCCAGGTAGGGGGCCTATAAAGACATTGTGCCCAGGGGCCTCTGAATTCTTAATCCGGGTTTGGGTGGAGAGGATGATAGATAAAAGTTTACATCCAAATGAAGGAAGTGAATGAACTGCTTATTTATTCCTTGTGTCGAGTGGCTATTGGTAGAATCTGATTGTTATGAGTGGCGTCACATTAGGTCTTCCTGGTAGAACTAGCGCTAAAAGTAACGTTTTCCTTCAAACCGCCAGCCTATCCAGCATATGTTTTACACAGCGGATGCCCTTCCAGCTGCAACCCAGTACTAGGAGACACCCATACACACGCATTTATACACTACAGCCAATTTAGCTAATCCAATTCACCTATAGTGCATGCCTTTGGACTGTGGGGGAAACTGGACCACCCGAAGAAAACCCACGGCAACACGCAAAATCCACACAGATATGCCAACTAACTCAGCCAGGACTCAAACCAGTGATCTTCTTGCTGTGAGGCGACAGTGCTAACCACTGAGCCACTGTGCCTCCCAGAAAAAAAAACTCATTTATTCATTTTCTTTTCGGCTTAGTCCCTTTATTAATCTGGGGTCACCAGAGCGGAATGAACCGCCAACTTATCCAGCACATGTTTTACACAGCGGATGCCCTTCCAGCTGCAACCCAATACTGGGAGACACCCATACACACTCATTTATGCACAACAGCCAATTTAGTTAATCCTATTCACCTATAGTGCATGCCTTTGGACTGTGGGTGAAACTGGACCACCCGGAGGAAACCCACGCCAACACGCAAACTCCACACAGATATGCCAACTGACCCAGCCAGGACTCGAACCATTGACCTTCTTGCTGTGAGGTGACAGTGCTAACCACTGAGCCACCGTGCTGCCCCCAACAAAAACGTGAAGTTAGAGTTTGCCAGGGGTATCAATAATTTCAGGCTTGACTGTATGTATATATATATAAAATTACTTATTATGTACTTTAATGTACTGTATTTAATTTCACATTCAATTTATTGCTACTTAATGTTTATTATTTTTATGTGAAATTTACTAGCAGAACATTTAAGTTTTTTTATTGTAGGATTTTTACTTTAACAGTTCCTTCACAATGTTGTCAGTCCAATGGTCCATGAGATTAAAAAAAACTATTTTGCCAGATCTTTTGTGTATTTTCACAGCGTCAAAGCATGAAAAAACAAACAGTTCTTTACACTATCAATAATTGCTCTAAATTTATTAAATATAACATGAAAAAATACTATAGAAATTTATAGTAAATACCATAGTGTTTTTGAACCATACAATCGTAAAGTGCTTGAATTAATCTGTTGTGGTAATTTCATAGTTGCTATGGTAACAAAACAACTATATTCATTCAAACAAATGACCCAATACTTTAGTTTTCTACAAAAAAATGGAAAAAACTATCATTAAAATATAAATATAATAAATTCTATTTTAATAGGCAGCACAGTGGCTCAGTGGTTAGCACTGTCGCCTCACAGCAAGAAGGTCGCTGGTTCGAGTCCAAGCTGGATCAGTTGGCATTTCTGTGTGGAGTTTGTATATTCTCCCCGTGTTGGCATGGGTTTCCTCCGGGTGCTCCGGTTTCCCCCACAGTCCAAAGACATGCGGTAGAGGTGAATTGAGTAAGCAAAAATTTTCCGTAGTGTATAAATATGAATGAGGGTGTATGGATGTTTCCCAGTGATAGGTTGCAGCTGGAAGGGCATCCGCTGTGTAAAACACATGCTGGATAAGTTGGCGGTTCATTCCGCTGTGGCGACCCCTGATTAATAAAGGGACTACGCTGAAAAGAAAATGAACGAATAAATTATATTTTAATAGGCGGCACAGTGGCTCAGGGGTTAGCATTGTCACCTTACAGCAAGAAGGTTGCTGGTTCGAGTCCTGGCTGGGCCAATTGGCATTTCTGTGTGAAGTTTGCATGTTCTCCCAGTGTTGGTGTGGGTTTCCACTGGGTGCTCCGGTTTTCCTTACAGTCCAAAGACATGCGCTATATGTGAATTGGGTAAGCTAAATTGACTATAGTGTATGTGTGTGAATGGGAGAGTGTAATGGTATTTCCCAGTACTGGGTTGCAGCTGGAAGGGCATCCGCTGTGTTAAACATATACCATAAGAGTTGTCGGTTCATTCCGCTGTGGCGACCCCTGATAAATAGGGGACTAAATCGAAAGAAAACGAATTAGGCCACAAGTAAAAAAAAATCTATTAATAATAATATTAATATTAATAGTATGCAAATATTTCTTGTTTTGTAAAGTTTTGTGTTCAGATCCAAGCTATTGCTGTTTACACTGATTACAAAATGCTTCACACACTTTAAATTGCATGAATGCATAAATCTTTTGTGATTGTGCAGTTGACTGTGTACTATTTCCTCAAGATATTGACTGTATATGCTTTTTCCCTTCCAGAAATTGATTTGTCAGAAAACCGGATGGGTGAATATGGAGCCAGGGCTTTGTCCAGCATGCTGTTGGAAAACGGCACCTTATTCTCTGTCAATCTCTCCGGAAACCATCTGGACGAGCGAGCGGCCAAACACCTGACTCCAGCTCTGATGGCCAACCAGAAACTGCAGCACCTCGACCTGAGTCACAACAGACTCACAGATACAGCAGGTGAGAGATGATTTGACAAGCCTGTGGAGAAACGTTCACGACTTCAACTTACACATCCTCACATAATTATTTTGCTTTTAAAGAAGCACTTTTTAAAGAAGTGGTATTTGGTTGCTAAGTGATCACACAGTTTTTATATTGTTAGTTATTTTTAATTCATATACATTTACCGGCCACTTACACGGTACACCTTACTAGTACTATTACCCTTTTGCTTTCAGAACAGCCTTAATCCTTTGTGGCGTAGATTCAACAAGGTACTGTAATATTCCTCAGATATGTTGGTCCATATTGACATGATAGCATCACGCAGTTGCTGCAGATTTGCCGGCTGCACATCCATGATGCGAATCTCCCGTTCCACCACATCCCAAAGGTGCTCTATTGGATTGAGATCTGGTCACTGTGGAGGCCATTTGAGCACAGTGAACTCATTGTCATGTTCAAGAAACCAGTCTGAGATGATTCGCGCTTTATGACATGATGCATTAACCTGCTGGAAGTAGCCATCAGAAGATGGGTACACTGTGGTCATAAAGAGATGGACATGGTCAGCAACAATACTCAGGTAGGCGGTGGCATTGACACAATGCTCAGTTGGTACTTATGGGCTCAAAGTGTGCCAAGAAAATACCCCCACACCATTACACCACCACCACCAGCCTGAACCACTGATACAAGGCAGGATGGATCCATGCTTTCAGGTTGTTCATGCCAAATTCTGACCCTACCATTCGAACGTCACAGCAGAAATCAAGACTCATCAGACCTGGCAACATTTTTCCAATCTTCTGTTGTCCAATTTTGGTGAGCCTGTGTGAATTGTAGCCTCAGTTTCCTGTTCTTAGCTAACAGGAGTGGCACTCTATGGGGTCTTCTGCTGCTGTAGCCCATCGGCCTCAAGGTTGAATGTGTTGTGTGTTCAGAGATGCTCTTCTGCATACCTCGGTTGTAACAAGCAGTTATTTGAGTAACTGTTGCCCTTCTATCAGCTGGAACCAGTCTGGCCATTCTCCTCTGACCTCTGGCATCAACAAGGCATTTGTGCCCACAGAACTGCCGCATACTGGATATTTTCTCTTTTTCAGACCATTCTCTCTAAACCCTAGAGATGGTTGTGCATCCCAGTAGATCAGCAGTTTCTGAAATACTCAGAACAGCCCGTCTGGCATTAACAACCATGCCACGTTCAAAATCACTTAAATCTCCTTTCTTCCTCATTTTGATGCTCAGTTTGAACTGCAGCAGATCGTTTTGACCATGTCTACATGCCTAAATGCACTGAGTTGCTGCCATGTGATTGGCTGATTAGAAATTTGCATTAACGAGCAGTTAGTGGACTAATAAAGTGGCCGGTAAGTGTATATTAGTGGTATGTAATATTATCGTGATCTTTTAATGATTAATTGTGCAGCTTTACACCAAATGCATTAATATGGATGTATGAATAAATGGCACAAAATGAAATGGATAGTTTACCCAAAAATGATAATTCTGTGATGATTTACTCATCCTTTACTTGGTACAAACATGTTTCAGTTTCTATCTTCTGTGTAAAACAAACAAAGATATGTTACTTAATAATCCATTTCAGTTGGAAGTACATCAACATACTAAACTAAAAGTCTCTGCAACTTCCGGTTCATGCAGACTTGAAGACTTCTCTCTATTTTTTAGTAAACGTTTGTCTCAGCAGCTTTGTGAGCTTTTAACAAAAACTACAAAAATGTACTGCTATTTAGGAGAATTCTTAGAGATAAAACATACAGAATTTTGTGCCTACAACGTTATTCAGTATTGTAGCTTTGCAGGCAGGTTTCCTGTTGCATGGCAGGTACTGTCACATCAATTCCTGTCAATATTTCCACAGGCAATGTATGAACAAGCAATACAGAGTCCTACTTAGTCCCCAATTCCGATGTATTAGGTTTACAGACTGGTAAACAAAGGATTTACATAATCTATATGCAACTCTGTGCTTCTGTTTCATGGTGAAAATTGAAATTCCTCAAATAAAAGGTGAGAAGAGGCGAACACAATTTTTTACTAATCAACTTTATAAGCAATATTTTTTTGATATACAGATCTTGAAAGCTTGGCTAAAGCTCTTACCTCACAACTGTAGAGCAAATAGATATCAATCTATCCAGTCGAGCTTGAAAAAGACAACTATACAGTGCGAGAAATAAGTATTGAACATGTCATGTTTTTTCCTAGGAATAATATTTCTAAAGGAGCTGTTGACATGGAATACGCTTATTTCACGCGACACCATTTTAAAACATGGGAAATTGACTTTTTTTTTCACGTTCAGCACCGAAATTTAGTATCGCGGCAAGTCTAATATGGTGAAAGAATCAGTTTATTAACTTGAGCTTGATAAATGGCATCTAAAATGTGAGTTTGGGAAAGAAAAACGTTAGCTAACTAGTGCCATTTCCCTTAACTTAGCTGAAAATGAGGTCTGATATACCTTTTTTTTCACTATTCATTCAGAATGGACCTTCGGGTCACTCTGAAGATTATAAGATTATAAATTTGAGATTATAAATTTGTGTCACTTTCTCCTTGCTGATAAAATGTACAACCAGGTACACGTTCCTATGTGACTCAGGCGATACTACTGTTTGTTCCCGCAGCAGCCTCGATTTCGCTGTTTAATATGGCGGCCACATGAAATCAGTCTATTAAAAAAAAATTTTGGTTAAAAACCCAAACAATACAAACATACACATAAAAACAATTTAGAGAATAAAGTCACATCCATTGCTCAGGTGGGGTTTCAACAGTGTGTAAAACTCTTGATGGTTCTATGAGTCTCGTCTATCAAATCTGAGCTTTATTTTTGTATTTTCTATTGGATTCAATTCAGGGGATTGGCTGGGCCATTCTACAGCTTGATTTTCTTTCTCTGAAAGCATTTGTGAGTGCTTGGCTGTGTTTTGAATCATTGTCTTGCTATAATGTCCACCCTGGTTTCATCTTTATCATCCTGCTAATGTAGATGTTGGACTGAAGCAGCTGATATTCATTTACAATGACGAAGGGCAGAGGGTTGCTGAAGAACTACTGAGAGATTTCAGCTGCTGTCTGGGCTTTCACTACCTTTCTACACCTCCCTTACTTCATGTGTTCAATACTTTTTCCTTGTGTCATTTCATTTTATTACACAGGTCACACTTTATTTTGATGGTCCGTTTGTTGAATTTTAGTTACGTTGCAACTAAATCTCATTAGATTATAAGTAGACTGTTATGTTAGGGTTAGGATTGGGGTTAGGGTTAGGGGTAGTGTAAGCT
This sequence comes from Danio tinwini, assembly GCA_903798205.1. Classification (NCBI taxonomy): domain Eukaryota; kingdom Metazoa; phylum Chordata; class Actinopteri; order Cypriniformes; family Danionidae; genus Danio; species Danio tinwini. Next base: position 28,790,396 of record CAIGQZ010000427.1, read on the forward strand.
GACATGTACTTGCTAAGTTCCTCATAGTCAGTTAAATGTCTGTTTAGCAGCAGTATCAGCAAATATTAAGCAGACAGTCTACTACTCAAATGGACCATCAAATTAAAGTGTTACCATTACACATAACCTAATTATTTAGAATTGTTTTCTTTGCAAATATGGATTTATTTGGTTGTTACCAACATCCGGGCGAAATTAAACGGCACCTTTAGAAATATGTTTTCTTAGAAAAATGGTTCAATACTTATTTTCCCCACATTTTCCCTATCATACACCCTACACAATTTGGCTCTAGGCATGACCAACCCAGGCTCATTCTGAAAACGTACCTTTATATACATTTCTGGACACCGCCAAATACGTCCCAGGAGGTACGTTTTTTGCAGTTTTTGTTTTTGCGAATCCACCAGAAGTTCTTTCTCTGTAACTTTACTTTTAAAGGTGCATAAGCTCAAGATTTGACCTGGCACATGTATAACAAAAAAGAACATTAACCTTCACTGCAATATTCCACAACAGGAATGTAATTAAAATGTGTCAGTTTCACTTAGGGCAAGCAGTTCATTACAGGCTTACTAATGATTTTATAGCACTCCAGAGTGTAATAAAAATGTCTAGACAGAAATTTTGGATAATTTAGTTTCAGTTCAGCAAGCAAAAGACAAGCAATCCAGTACAGCATGACTCTCAATCTGGGGGATATTTAGACAGGATTTGAGCGAGGGCTTGAAGCAAAAAAGCATAACAATTAAATAATGTAAAATTTTGTTAAAATAAAATGCTTTTAATAAAAGAATAATATATAGAGAGCTGATTGTAGTTTTACAAATTGTAGTTTTGCGCTTTCATTCATTCATTGAATGAAATTCATTCAATGTCGCCACAGCGGAATGAACCACCAAACTTATCCAGCATTTGTTTTAAGCAACGTAATGCCAACTGACCCAGCCGAGGCTTAAACCAGCGACCTTCTTGCTGTAAGGCGATCGTTCTACCCACTGCGCCACCATGACGCATTATGAGCTTTGGTAAATCATAATTTAGATTTCATTTCATAAACTACTGTACACTCAGAAATAAAGGTACACAAGCTGTCACTGGGGTGGTACCTTTTCAAAAGGTACAAATTTGTACTTAAAGGGTCCATATTGGTACCTCAAAAGTATATATTAGTACCTAAAAAAATTAACAGGAGCACTTTTTACTTTTTAGGTACTAATATGTACCCTTGAGGTATTAATATGGACCTTGTAGGTACAAATTTGTACCTTTTGAAAATGTACCACCCCAGTGACAGCTTGTGTACCTTTACTTCTGAGAGTGTACTGATGAGATTTCTTCCCATTTAAAATAAAAATGTCATTTAGAGCATATTTTGGCATAAAAAAAACTAAAGGATTTGTCCATTTAGTAATGTTGTTCAAATTTGTACAGACAAAAAGGAAAGTTGAGAAATCAATATTTGGCAGAATAACTGTATTTTTAAATCACAAAAAAATCACAAAAAAATTATTCTGTAAAGTTATTCTATATTTAGTTATTGCCATTTTCTGAAAAAAAGCTTTGTTACAAAAAAAGACTTTTAAAGAATAAGAAATTTTAACATTTGACTCAAACCCATTCCTCCTAAGCCCATTAAATCAACAGAAAGTTATCAGCTTTTACTTATTTAATTGGATTTACTAGTATTAACACACACTCACCTGTCCAACTTCTCGCTAACGTAAATTTCTAATCAGTCTGTAACATGGCAGCAACTCAATGCATTTAGGCATGTAGACATGATCAAGACGGTCTGCTGCAGTTCAAACCGAGTATCAGAATGGGGATGAAAGGTGATTTAAGTGACTTTGAATGTGGCAGAAAAAGAAAATATCCAGTGAGCGGCAGTTCTGTGGACGCAAATGCCTTGTTGATGCCAGAGGTCAGAGGAGAATGGCCAGACTGGTTCAAGCTGATAGAAAGGCAACAGTAACTCAAATAACCACTCGTTACAACCGAGGTATGTTGAACCTTGAGGCGAATGGGCTACAGCAGCAGAAGACCACACTGGGTTCCACTCCTGTCAGCTAAGAACAGGAAACTGAGGCTACAATTCGTACAGGCACACCAAAACTGGACAATAGAAGATTGAAAAAACGTTGCCTGGTCTGATGAGTCTCAATTTCTGCTGTGACGTTTGGATGGTAGGGTCAGAATTTGGTGTCAACAACATGAAAGCATGTATCCAGGTGAAGGTGAAGAGCACCCATTATGACTACAGTGTACTCATCTTTTGATGGCTACTTCCAGCAGGATAACGCGGCATGTCGTAAAGTGCAAATCTTCTCAGACTGGTTTCTTGAACATGACAATGAGTTCACTGTACTCAAATGGCCTTCACAGTCACCAGATCTCAATCCAATAGAGCACCTTTGGAATGTGGTGGAAATTTACATCATGGATGAGCAGCCGGCAAATCTGCAGCAACAGTGTGATGCTATCATGTCAATATGGACCAAAATCTCTGAGGAATATTTCCAGTACCTTGTCATGAATTAAGGCAGTTCTGAAGGCAAAAGGGGTTCAACTCAGTACTAGTAAGGTGTACCTAATAAAGTGACCGGTAAGTGTAAATTATATTATCTAATAATATCAATCTCTGATCCAGTGCAAATGGAAAATGTGTTTGAGAAATAAGCAGTGAATCCATAATAGCACACTCACCTACTACTTTATTATATAGCCAGGCATGGAACAGTAAATGACAAAACAAGTATGTCTAAACAATACTTAAAAAGCTTGACCTACTGCACAATTTTGGACTGCATTGATGTTTCAATTTTTAGCATAAACTGGGAAATCCGAGGAAACTGGAGGACCTATACAAATGCCATGTTTGTTTCTGTTCACCAAGCTTTATCTTGATTCATCTCTGTTGTTCCACAAGAGCAACAGACAAAACACAATCCATAGTGATTCTGTTAGTGTAGAGTAGGCCACAGCAAAAAAAAACAAACAGTGGTAATCAATTGAATCGCTTGTGATTGAATCAGTGTTTTAAATGATTCACTGACTGAATGATTCAGTAATCCACTCACCAAGGTCGAACTTAACTACAAAAAATTGCTTTTCTTAGAATTTATGTCTTGTTTCTAGTCCAAATATCTAAACATTCTTAAATCAAAAGCAATTTCTAGACAAGCAAAACATATTATCTTGTTTTAGGATATAATATGCCATAATTAAGTGAGTTTTTCCTTAAAAGCAAAATAATCTAAACAATCATATTATTTCTTAAAACAAGAAAATATGTATTACTTTTATAGAAGATTCTTCTTGATTTAAGAATTTGTAGATATTTGGACTTGAAACAAGACCAAAAGAGTCTAGGTAAGAGTTTTTTGCAGTGTAGATTAAGGCTTTATTGACATATAAAAGGAGATTTATGTTGCCAGATTTTTTGCAATAATTTAAACATAAATAATTTATTCATTTTACATATGAAAAAAGTGCAGTGTAGGTAAATACACTCTAAATGATGCTGTTAAAAAAAAGAGTTTAAAATATGTAATTGAAAAAATTAATTTAACTGGGTTAGTCATTTTTTGACCCAACACTAGGTTATGACAGCCCAGCATTTTTCAGAGTGTAGATTTTTGTGTGTGTGTGTGTGTGTGTGTGTGTCAATGAACATATTTTAAAGGGATAGTTCACAGAAAAATAAAATGTACTCACTATTTACTCTCTCTCAAGTAGTTTCTTTATTCTACTAAACACAAAAGACAATATTCTGAAGAGAGCGGAGCTGAAAACCTGTAACCATTGACTTCCATAGATCCTTCTGAGACCCCACCCATTAACTTGTGTCCTCTGTAGTGGACCTTGTTTTATCATAAATTGTCTTTGATTTTTTTTAGCTACTCTGTCAAGTCCTATTGTACTGTACAGAGGACATCCTGGGCTTTCTAGTGATATGTCATTTGATTGGCTGGCATGCTAGGAACCACTTCTTACACTGCATCCTAAATGGCCAGCATACAATCGAGCACATTTTATGGGAAGGAGAGAGATATGTAAAATTTTGCTATTTAAATGTTGTTTTACTAATATTATTACATATTGTTATGAAGTTTACGGCCACCTGGCCGCCGGTAAGAAGGAGGCGGAGAACCGATGAACTTATATATATATATATACATTAATAAAAGGGACGGCAGCTCCTCATGGAGACTGCCGTCTAAATCAAAACAAACGGACGGCAGCTCCTCACGGAGACTGCCGTCAAACTGAAAGCAAAAGTAAAACAACATGTCCGGGCCCGGTCCTCTCTCTCTCTCCTCTGCCATCGTTCGTCCTCTTATAGTCCAGAGCTCCTTCCGTGGGATTGAAGGCAGGTGCGCGCCACAGGTGTCTCTCATCTGTGCCGGGCCTCGTTTCGCTCCCACGGCTCTTGGCCACGCCCCCTCGCCACACATATATATTGGTTTATTAAAGTGTCGGGAACAATACATTTAGCTTTCAAAGTTTCAAAATATCATCCTTTTTTAAATGTCAACTATAGTGGACACCAGGACCATCTTAATATAATTAATGACTGCATGTTGTAGGAGGCAGAACTGAAGCAAAGAGTATTGTTTATAAGACAGTTGAGGGAGACTCTGACTTAGAGCTGTCAGATGAGGAGAGAGATAAGGATGAATTTTGAATGTAACATACAAGAAGTTGATGAAGAAGAGGAAGAAATTTCAGGAGACTCCGATGAGCAGACTGAGACAGACACCGAGACAGAAAGGAAAGAACAGGAAAGACGCCACACTCTGTGGAACAGGAGTTACACATATGAAATAATTCTGATTTATTTAGCAGGATAATTCAGTTCTAGCATTTAGCCTTTGTTATAATTGAGTCCATGCACACACACACACACACACACACACACACACACACACACACACACACAATATTTACTACATCAAATGATAAATCACTTCTCTTTTTGTTTTTGTTTATTCAGTTCGGCTCTCTTTCAGACTAAACTGTTCCAGGAATTTCAATACAAAAGGAAAAAAATGGCTTTTGTTTTGTTTTTGTTACATTAATGTTGGATTAACATCCCCTTACAGCCATATCCTGTACAGTTTTGTTGTCTGAGATTGGCTGTTGTTTCGAACTAAGATGTTCCTGTGGTCCACTACAGTGGACATGCTGTAAAATTAAAAATAAAAACAAAATGTAAAAACTCTAAATTGTAGAATTGTTTTAACCCAAAGGATGTAGGAAATCACAAAAAAACAACAAAAGACTATTTTTTTCTTAGGAGGATAGATAGTAGAAAAAAACAAATACTATGGACGTCAGTGGTTATAGTTTTTCAGCTTTTTTTAAAGATCTTTTTATGTTCAACAGAAGAAAGAAACTCAAACAAGTCTGCAAAATTAAAGGGTGAATCCATAAATGAAGGCAGAAATGTCAGTTTTGAGTGAACTATTTCTTTAACAAGAGGACAAGTATTTGCTTTCAAACAAGCGCTGCAAAATTATTTTTAGTTACTTTTCGACAAACTCACATATGGTGAAACCTGCTATTTTCAAACACATCCAGCCAGGCACGTGCACACATAGGGCTCAACCTGCAGTGTACATGCCCTTTTGAGTCTGGGATGTAAAGGGGCCTTCCAAAATGAATGTAAATGCCCCGCCTCGCTCTTCAGTTTAGTTACTTCGCGTTCTTGCCATGTTGTGCCTTCAATTCTGCACATGCCCTTTGGAAAGCATCTACACGAGCCTGCATCCAGCTCACCAAAGATTACTCCTATCCTTTTGTGAGAATGTATGGAAAATAATGGGATAAGCTAAATAATAAAACATAATCATATTTTTTCTTAAAACAAGAAAATATTTATTAGGTTTATAGAAAATGCTTCTTGATTTAAGAATTTCTAGATATTTGGACTTGAAACAGGACCAAAAAAATCTAAGTATGAAAAGGATTTTTTTTTTTTGCAGTGTAGATTAAGGCTTTATTGACTTATAAAATGAGATTTGTGTTGCCAAAAGTCATCAATCGTACAAACATAAATAATGAATTAATTTTACATATGAAAAAGTGCAGTTTAAGAAAATACACTCTACACTACCTGACAAAAGTCTTGTCCCCTATCTAAGTTTTAGGAACAACAAATAATAACTTGACTTCTAGTTGATCATTTAGTATCAGAAGTGGCTTATATAAAAGGCAAAGGCCTCTACATTACACCTATTTGACCAAAATAAAATATGATCATGCCTTGATTTTTAAGTATTTAATTAGGACAGTAAAGTTTGACTTTGCTTAGACAAAAATCTTGTCACTTAACAGAAATAATGTACAGTATAGCATATAAAGTCATGGTGCAGTGGAAAAAGAATTAATACTGTGTATGATAACCCATGAGCTTGGGCGAATGCATCCATACATCTCTGCAATGACTTAAATAACTTCTTAATAAAGTCATCTGGAATGGCAAAAAAAGCGTTCCTGCAGGACTCCCAGAGTTCATCAAGATTCTTTGAATTTATCTTCAATGCTTCCACCATCTTACCCCAGACATGCTCAACAATGTTTATGTCTGGTGACCGGGCTGGCCAATCCTGGAGCACCTAAACCTTCTTTTTGGTGTCAATGAAAATCTTTTAAAGGGATAGGTCAATAAAAAGTGAAATTTACTCACTATGAAGAAGAGATGAAATGCTGTAACCATTGACTTCCATAGTAGAAAAAAACACTATGGAAGTCAATGGTTACAAGTTTTCAGCTCTCTTCAAAATATCTTCTTATGTGATCATCAGAATAAAGAAATTGAATCTAGCTTGCAAAACTGGTGTGAATTCATAAATTATGAATGCAGAATTTTCAGTTTTAGGTGAACTATCTCTTTAACAAGGGATAAAGTATTTACTTTCACACAAACACTGCAAAATTATTTTAATAACTTTTCAACAAACTTCATCCAACTTTCAAACACATCAGACTCATCATAGATTACTCCTATCCTTTTGTGAGAATGTATAGAAAAGCAATTCTTGCGAGAAAATTTTTTTTAACTTTTTTATAGCTACAGTAAGTGCTCTCTTCTTAACAGCAATGCAAACTGGAAATGATATTCAGCTTGAGCGCAAAGCACAATATGTTCCTATTTGCAAGCATCTGAGATTTCCAGAGGGCTGCATCTCAAATTACCAGAACCTCCAGTATGATGATGAGGAGGGATATACAATACTGTCCTAAAGCCTCATCGCTGTCAGCATGAATGACAGAGTGTGAAGGCAGGGAAATTGCCTCAATAAAATATTGCATATAATCATCACCAGGAAACTCCTCCATGACCCGCCGTGATTCATACATCCTCGACAGATTCCTCTAGCGCATCTCCGTTCATATTCCATATGGTGATGATGGCTTTCTTTTTATAATCGTTCGGCGCTCGCTTATTATTGGCAGGCTACCCTGGTGACCATTGAAACTGGGGCCTGATATAGTTATGCAAATCAAATATGCTATTCAAATGAGTTTTTATTGTTATTATTATTATTATTTTGAGAGCTGAAAATGGCAACAAAAATGTTTATTTATTAGCCATTGTGTATGCATTATAGTATTATTTACAGTTTGGGGTTGGTAAGATTTAGAATGAATGTTAAAAAGAAGTCTCTTCTGCTCACCAAGTCTTTTAAACACAATAAAATAAAATTGTATTATTGTTAAATATATTCATTCATTCATTTTCCTTTGGCTTAGTCCCTTTATTCATCAGGGGTCGCCATAGCGGAATGAACCGCCAACTTATCCAGCATATGTTTTACACAGCGGATGCCCTTCCAGCTGCAACCCAGTACTAGGAAACAAACACCCATACACACTCATTCATACACATACACTACGGACAAATTAGTTTATTCAATTCACCTATAGAGCATGTCTTTGGACTTGAAACCGGAGCACCCGGAGGAAACCCATGGTAACACAGGGAGAACATGCAAACTCCACACAGAAATGCCAGCTGACCCCGGACCGGCAACCTTTTTGCTGTAAGGCGATAGTGCTAATCACTGAGCCACCATGTTGCGCTATATTATATTATATTATATTATATTATATTATATTATATTATATTATATTATATTATATTATATTATATTATATTATATTATATTATATTATATTTATTATATTATATTATATTATATTTATTATATTATATTATATAAATTTATTATATTATATTAATTATATTATATTATATTAATTATATTATATTAATTTATTATATTATATTATATTATATTATATTATATTATATTATATTATA
>CAIGQZ010000427.1:28798734-28818783 GCA_903798205.1 Danio tinwini
TATTATATTATATTATATTATATTATATTATATTATATTATATTATATTATATTATATTATATTATATTATATTATATGGTCTTAATTACTAGCCAGCTTGATTTTACAGCTATTAAACTATAGAAGATACAAAAATCCCCAGAATGAAAAACTCCTCAATGTTGCTGTTCTCCATGTTTCTCCTCCCTCAGGGGAAATCCTGGGTGCTGCTATTGCCGAAAACACAGGACTAAAGGCACTCAATCTGGCTTGGAACTGCATTCGAGGAAAAGGAGCCATTGCATTTGCTAAAGGCCTGGAGGTAGGAGAGAAATAAAGTCCATCCTCTGCCAGAGTCAGTCATTAAAGCAAAAAAAGAAATAAACTTTGGCTGAATATCCAACGTTTATGTCAAGACTGAATAATTCAGACATAGTAGCATATGAAGCATATGAGAAAATAGTTCATCTACCTATGAACAGGAATGTACCTTTAAAAACATTAAACTTTCTCCCTTAAACATTTATTGAACTAAATATTTAAGTTGCACAAAACATAGTTAAAAGTATATGCTAATTAAAAACTACTAAATTTATTTAAAACAATACATATAGGTCTTCTTAAATGTTTTTTCTTAAAAAAGTTTTCTTAAAAGTAAAATTAAATGCTGATTAAAAAAAAATGATGTGTGTGTTTGTATTTTTATATCCATGTATCTAAATATACATATATAAGTTTATTTAGATACCCAGCAGGCATAATACGTTAATATTAGGCTAGATCGTGATGTCAGGTGACCAAAATTCAATGTCTAGCCAGTGTCTGAGAACCACATTATTTTGACATGCAATAACGACGTCAAAAGACGTTGAAATTTGGTTGATTTTATGTTGTGTGAAAATCCAACATTGAGCCAACATCTGAAACCAACATCATATTGACGTCAAATACTGACATTTATTCGTCTGATAGACGTCCTAGTGGTAATGTCCACACAACGTCAAGCTGTAACATCATTAGATGTTGATATTTGGTTGATTTTAGGTTGAGGTTGACGTTGAGTTTTCACATCAACCTAATTTTTATTTCCAAATAAAATGCCACATCCCCACAACTTTGGGGTGTCAATCTGACGTCATGTTGACATCCTGCGCCTACTGGGTTTATACATACTCTATACACTGTAGTATATACATATAGAGGCAGACCCCCTCGTTTTTCAAGATTTTTTGGTGATTTTTTTGCAATAAAATGACATGATTAAAAAAATGTATATAAATGTAAAAAATTATTCGTATTTACCATATTAGGTAGCCTATGTTAGGTGTGTAGTCTGAAACAATGACACAAATCATAACAATAAAACTTCTTTATTTTGGTCTTGTCAAGACAAGATCTAAAACGGTAGGGATTAAGCTAAAGGAAGGTTGTATAACTTTTTTTTATCCACGATCTTACTTTCTCACAGATTTCACTCCCTGGAGCATCTGACATCATGTTACACAGACATGTGTTAGGGCTTTCTTTACCATAATACATCTAAAACATGAATTGCTGTGAAACTTGTCAATGACAGAGAAGCGTTTTCTCTCACTAACTGCAGGGAAAGAGTTCCACAAAATAATTTATTAATTTGACGCACATCAGAATACCAGTCATACATGTAAAGCACAAATAATGTCCTTCAATTCGGTCACGTCCAGTGACCGTCACCCTTGAACCAATCTCATCTCCACCTGTCTGTTCCATTGCTCCATTTGCAACTTTCTTTTGCAGTCTGAAGCGCGTCAAACGCACAAAACGCCTAATTCATGCCACAAGATGTGCGTCTTCATCTGCGTCTGCTTACTGCACATGCTGCAAAACAATTCCGCCCCCCTTCCATGTAATGTAATGATTGTGAGGGCGCAGGTGAGACATAATTTTTCGAGAGACACTCAAATACATCACGTGCGCTGTGTATGCAACGTCTATAAGTCATGTAAAACAATTCATTGCAAACTAAAATAAATCTAATTGGATTATATGGTTTGGAATTTGATGTTTTATGCGATTATTTACATTTTTTGCAATTATTTTGTGTTTAATTAAGAATTTTGCTGGATCGAAAAAATTTGCGACTTTTTGTTGATTTTTTTGCGTTGGATTCAGCGATTATGGAATCGTGAAAAACTAGGGGGTCTGTAGAGGGCTACATATACATATAGACCATCTGCATGAGTATAAAGAATAAGCCATTTGGCCTTTTTTACTTTCTCTTTACTCATTTACTTTAGTGTATAAGGAAACGGTATTGCACGCACTCTACTAAAGACGTCCATTAGCCTACATGTTTTATTTAGTTTGATAAGTGCAAAGATTTGTTTCAAAACTATTTCTAAATTCAGTTCAAATTTTCAGCAAATGAATAAATGAGCAATAATAATGTACAGTGGTAACATAAACTGAGTTATATCCAAACACACATCCTATTCTTATGCCCCATATGGTGATGCATACGTCTTCAAAACCCGACAAGTGGACAAAACTAAACTAACTTGTTTAAATTCAAACTAATATATGCATATAATAAATGACACTGCCAATAATAATAACATTATACAAATGCACATTGTGACGAATAAACTAAAAAAAGCCTCCCGAGGTGAAGAAGGCATGGAGGCAGTGGTTTTTATATTTATGTAAAAAAATTCAAATTTTTGTAACATTTTAATCTTTAATTTTTTTCATATGTAAAGATATTTGTGCATTGCTGTTCATCCTGTGTGTATTAAGCAATGTGTACGCGTTTGGACTTGCATAGGAGCATAACTTTAGATCAGCTTTTAGTTGGAAACTTTTAGTTATTTCAGTTCCTCAAAATAGCAATGTGCCAACAATGCGCCTTAAAGAGCCCCTATTACACATTGAAAAGGGTCATATTTCGGTTTTATGGGTCTTCAACAACATACTGATATGTATGCAAGGTCAAAAAACACGTTCATGGTCTTATAATATGCATTTATTTTTACCTAATTATCCCAGCGACTCCCATATGAATCATTCAGCGATTCATTTGTTTCCAAACCCCTGCTTAGCGCGAAGCTAATCTGCGCTGATTGGACCGATGACAGCCTGTTGCCATTGGTCGACAGCGTTCAGCGCGAGACAGTAAAATGCCCAGCATGGTTTATCAAGCCCCCGGGTCACCAACATTGGTATAGGATCCGATCGCAGCGGACACCCGAAACACGCTTTAAAGTAAACTTACTAACACCACAGTAAACAGTACCCAGTTCTCAACAGTGTTATTCAGACACCTCAGCGCCGAAAGCAGTGCAGTTAAACACTAGCATATGTATGACACACATTCAGTTTTAATCCACACAGCAGCAAAAGCTGAACTATTCTGAACCTTGACCGCTGCACATGTGCAGGATCAGCTAACGGTGGCCATAGCAACGACAAACAGCAGTGGAACTAGCTCACGAAAGCATTTAAATCTGTAAACAAAGCAGCACGCGTCGCGTTTACAACATTGCATTAGATGCAATATTAGAATATAAAGAGTTAACCTGATACAGTACACGCGGTTACTAGTAACAAAACATGTAGATCATTTCTATTTGCAATCATTGCTGTGGCACCTCGTCCGTGAACAGCTATATGTTCTAAGTGCTTACCTGTACTCTGCTTTTCTAAACGAACACATCCCCAGCCGGGAGGTTGTAGCATCCTCTGTCCTCTGACAAGCTATCTCCGCGGCCTCCCGCTCTCCATGTTTCGCGACGACGTAACGACGAAACAGCTGAAGATTCGTTATGAAGACGATTCATTTAAACCACTATGAGTCGACTCTTTTATAGATGAATCAATAGTTTTAAAAACTGTCCACTTTCAGATTTAAGCTTTAGCTGGATATTTCACTTCACTAAGAGCTGTGTTACACACTACATAGAAGTTCATTTTCAAAAACCCATAATAGGGGCTCTTTAACATACCTCCTTTATAGACCAGCATACCCATGAGTTCACAAAGTGGCACAAATGGATTTGCTATTTAAACAACGTGGCGCAAAACGTGAAAATTACAGTTGCGCTGGTCTGAAAATGGCAAGAAATCACGCCAAACACGTCTTGCACCTTAATGTGGCGTGTGTATGATAGGGCCCATAGACTATGAATTGTGTTTGCAAAAAGGTTAAAAGAAATGGTGTGCAAAGAATGTGATTTTATCATATTTCATTAATTCATTAATTTTCTTTTCGGCTTATTCCTCTTATTATCCGGCGTTGCCACAGCAGAATGAACCGCCAACTTATCCAGCATTCAGTTGAAGTCTGAATTATTAGCCCCCTGAATTATTAGCCCCCCTGTTTATTTTTTCCGCATTTTCTGTTTAAAGGAGAGAACATTTTTTCAACACATTTCTAAACATAATTGTTTTAATAACTCATTTTTAATAACAGATTTATTTTATCTTTGCCATAAAGACAGTACATAATATTTTACTAGATATTTTTCAAGACACTTCTATACAGCTTAAAGTGACATTTAAAAGCGTAACTAGGTTAATTAGGTTAACTAGGCAGGTTAGGGTAATTAGGCAAGTTATTGTTGAACCATGGTTTGTTCTATTGACTGTCGAAAAAATATATATCTTAAATGGGCTAATAATATTGACCCTAAAATGGGTTTTTAAACAATTTAAAACTGCTTTTATTCTAGCCTAAATAAAGCAAATAAGACTTTTTCCAGAAGAAAAAATATTATCAGACCAACTGTGAAAATGTCCTTGCTCTGTTAAACATCATTTAGGAATCATTTTATTTTAGGATCATTTTATCTAAAAATGAGAAAAAAAAATTAAAGGGGGGCTAATAATTCTGACTGTATGTTTTTTATGCAGTGGATGCCCTTCCACCTGCAACCCATCACTGGGAAATATTTATGCACACTCGCTCACACTCATACACTACGGACAATTTAACCTTCCCAATTGTAACATATTTATAATATAAAAATTAATATATTTAATAATAGTTAATAATAAACTATTAATTATAAATAATTAATTATGATTAAAATAATCATAAACAATGCATTTTGTAGAAAAATAAAGCCCAAAAAAGCATTTCATCTGCACTTAATAAATAACTGCAGTTAGTCTGTTGGCTTTGATGTTTTTTTTTTTTTTTAAGGGAAATATCTTCTTACGGAGCATGGATTTATCATACAATGGACTAGGCAAAGACGGAGCTGTAGCTTTAGAGGAAGCTCTCAAACAGAACAATACACTGGAGGATCTGAACATCAGGTACAGTCATCACAGTATGGTTATTTATCATAACGGCGGGTCATTCAAACCCATGAGTCAATGTTTTGAGTCAAGGTGCCTGATTTTTTATTTTTTATGTGTACACAGACAGATGTCCTTGATTTATTGCTGTAATTATACAAACTGTTCAGTGTTTGTCTACTGAATTAGTCTGGATGTTCACAATGCAGGTTTTCGTGATTTATTTGCAGTGGCTAAATCAGCAAACACCACATTTAGCAAACATTCAATACACTGACATCAAGTATAAGAGTGCACATTTATTTTTTACTGCCTAGAAAGCTTCAGTATTGTGTTTTTTTTCTTTGTCTGCAGCAATAATCGCATACCGTTTGAAGGAGCTGTCCATTTAGCGCTAGGCCTCAAAGTGAACACAACTCTACGAATTCTCAAAGTAAGGAAAGTGTTAAAGCTGCTTCTTTATGATGTAGATCTGATGCAATGAGAAATGTCCAAGTCTGCAAAGTTTTAAAAAACAAAGTGCAGTTCTTAGCCAAGTTCCAATTGGCTAAGAGGTCATCCATGATATATTATACCCATAGCACTAGAACTACTTCACTGAATGTATCACTCCACCTGTGGCATTTATCAAAGTGTGCATCATGATGAACTGCGTCATTATTTTACAAATATACAGTGGGTGACAGTTCAATATGACCACTATTGCCGCGTGTGGTGCCACCGCGGGACTAAGGGATTAAGAAAATGTTTTTAGGTGTGTCAGCAGTTTGTTACTATGCCGCCAGGCACAAAGGGACAGAATGCGAACAAACAGAAATATACAGTAGCTGTAAAATAGCTGCGTAAAACATATGCTGGATAAGTTGGTGGTTCATTCCGCTGTGACAACCCCTGATAAATAAAGGGACTAGGCCAAAAAGAAAATGATGGTTTATTTATAATTATACTATGGCTTAACCAATCACAACAGACTGGGCCAAAAAATCTGACCAATCAGCAGTGTAAGCTCTTAGAAAGGCGGGGTTTAGAGAGACTGTATTTTTGAACAGACTGTTTCAGACATTGTAAGACGCTGTAATGGATATTCTGAAAAAAAAAGTTGTTTTTGAAAATGTAAACAATGTAGGAGACCTCCAAAACAAACTAAAAACATGTAATATAGCATACTTGAGGGTCTTTATGACTGAAACAGGGATTTTTTTAACCTAAACCCTTTGTTAGAAGAGATTTATGTCTTCTGTTTTTGTCTTTTTTATAACTAATATTGGTTTCCGGTGTGATCCAGATGTCTAGGAACCCAATCCAGTCAGCCGGATGCTTCGCCATTCTGAAATCAGTTCAAGCCAACCCAGAATCTGCAGCTGAGTTCTTAGACTTTTCTGTGAGTGTTTCTTCCCCATTTCCAATGATATGTATTCATCTCCTGAATCTCTAATATCAATTTTCCTGCAGGACATTTGTGTGGACCAAGAATTCGAAGACTTGTTCAACAGCACCAAAGAAACTTTCCCAAAACTCCAAGTGAAACATGGCGGAAAAATGAATGCTCCATTTAAAAAGAGCTGAAAGTTACTCAAAAAACACAATCAATCAATCTGTGATAATATCTACAGTTGAAGTCAAAATTATTCGCCCTCCTGTGAATTTTTCTTTTTCACATACTTTCCAAATGATGTTTAACAAAGCAAGGATTTTTTCACAGTATTTACAATAATATTTTTTCTTCTGGAGAAAGTCTTATTTGTTTTATTTCGGCTAGAATAAAAGCAGTTTTTAACTTTTGAAAGCCATTTTAAGGTCAATAGTATTAGCCCCCTTAAGCTATTTATTTTTTCAATTGTCTACAGAACAAACAACCTAATTAACCTAGTTAAGCTTTTAAATGTCACTTTAAGCTAAATACAAGTATTTTGTTAAATATCTAGTAAAATATTTTTACTGTCATCATGGCAAAGATAAAATAAATCAATTATTAGAAATGAGTTATATAAATTTGAAATGTGTTGAAAAAATCTTCTCTCCATTAAACAGAAATTGGGGAAAAATATACAGGGAGGCTAATAATTTAGAAGGGCTAATAATTCTGACTTCAACTATATATATTTCTGAACATAAAGCTGAGACTCTAAAGTGATCTGAAAATAGCTCCATACTCATCCACATGGAAAATTGGATCGAGTCATTGTTGATAGATTGTGGTTTCCGCTGTTAAGTTTTAAACAGGATTTGATGGCATTAGTGACCGTAGACTTCAAAGCCTAACTTGTGGAGCATCGACATGATTTGTGTTTTAAAAAGATTGAACTAATATGTTTATATCTTTCAAAAGTTTAATTCATTTGAAATAGTTCTCTAATGATCATCAAGGCTGCACTGATTTGTGAGAGACCCTGGTCTTATGATGCATGGGTGTATTTTTGGAAATAGCCAAAATATGGATCAAATAGATTTTTCTTTTATGCAAAAAAATCATTGCAATATTAAGTAAAGATCCTCTTCCTTAAAGATCTAAAAAATCTGAGGGCGCAAAAAAATGTTACGCTCTTAGCAATGCATCCCAAAAATATTTATTTTGAGTTTTAATATGTTTAAAGTTGAAAATTTTAACTTGACCAAATATTGTCCTAACCAGTGTTTGGGAAAGTTACTTTTGAAAGTAGTGCATTACAATATTGAGTTACTTCAAAAAAAAGTAACTAGTTGCATTACTTAGTTACTTTTTATGGAAAGTAATGTTACCTTACTTTTGAGTTACTTTTTCATACCTGCCTGAGGCTTCATCTCTTTCAGAACTTGCAGTGTATTTTTCTTCTTTTTTTAAATAGAGGAGCTCTGCATTTAATGACACACTGTATAGCTTACACCTTCATTTACCTGTAAAAAAAATAAAAATAAAAATAAGATTAGAATAACGATACCTTCTGAGAACGTCCTGAAGCTAAACATGCAGTATATACAGATGAATAAAAGTTGAAAGCAATGTGTTTGCTACTTTTGCATTTTTGTTTTTTTAGTTCAGTAAAATTACTGTCCATTGAGACTATAATGCCCTTTTCTGTGTTCAGAATAATAAGAATACTTCCTTCCGAAGAAATGTAAGGCTCTGCCATCTTGGTTTCTGTCTGTTCTCGCATGGAGCTCATTCTCTCATTGAGTGTGATTTAATGTGATTACACTCATTTTCATTCAGCAAATTATTTTTTAAAAGTAAATTCATCTAAACAGTAACATGAGTTATATTACAAAAGTAACTCAAATATTAATATTTAATTTTTAATGCGATGCTTTACTCGTTACTGAGAAATGTAATATTAACTCGCGTTAATTGTAATGCATTACCCACAACACTGGTCCTAACAAGCCATATCAATAGAAAGCTAATTAATTCAGCTTTTAGATGTAGAACTCTCAATTAAAACATTATACACTTATAACTGGTTTTGTTGACCCAGGCTCATTCAGAAAACGTACCACTATATACATTTCTGGAGAGCACCAAATACGTCCTAAGAGCTATGGGTTTTTTTTTCAGTTTTTGTTTTTGCGAATTAACCAGAGGCCGATGTGTACGTTTTTTCAGTTCTTAAATTTCTCTCACTAGTGCCATTCGCCCCTGATGTTCTTTTGTAAATCCACCAGAGGCCGCTGTCAACTGACTGATCGACTGACCCACCCTCCTCCTTTCCTAAACCCAACCAATAGTGTTTTCAAAAGCACCGCTCACACTTCCCTAAACCCAACTGGCAGTTTTCAAAAACAATCCAGAAAAAGAAAAGCCCTCACCCGATTTTTACCACGTTTTCAGATTTTACCACATTCTCATCCTGTTATTTACTTGTTTAATTTATTTTTTGGCTTTCTGGAACCGTTCTTTGCCAGACTGGAATCATATCGTCGTGGTTAAATCCTCTTTACGTCTCAAGTCCGCCGGTGTACATGTTGAGCTACTGGACAAACTGGTAACAGCAGGAAAGCCGTCTGTTCGCAGGTAAGCGGTCAGCTGGTAAGCACGAAAAGGAACGGTGTCATTCCGCCTCGTATCGTTCATTTTAAAGATGAAATGAAGCCATACTTCCTCCTGGCTACATAATTCATATTCTCCAGAAATGTATTTAGGGCTACATTTTCAGTATGAGCCTATGTTGGGTTTTGTGGTCCAGGGTCACAAATATGATTACAATTTAAATTGTATTTTCTTTTTAAATATATAAAAATATTTACTTTGTTCTACTTTTTTTTTTAGAATTAAACTTTTTTATGCACATGATCCTCAATAAATCATTCTAATATGCTTACCTGCTGTTCAAAAAACATGTATTAGAAACATGTATAAGATGGTCTAAGCTATTAGTAAAATCGTAATGTATTTTCTATATACAGGCTACATCCTGCTAAGTAAAATAAAAGCACATTTGCAGAATGTACTGTAGTTTTGTATCTACAATTGAAGACAAAATTATTAGTCCTCCATGTGAAATGGTAATCCTTTTTTTAAATGTATTTGACAAGTCACTAGTTCAAAAATATTTATTTTGCAAGGTACCAGTGTTCAGGTTAAAGTTCAATTGAAAGGTTTAAATATAATTAGCTGGGCATATCATTGGATAACAGTAATTTGTTTTGTAGCCAATCATCCATTCATTCATTTTCTTTTTGGCTTAGTCCCTTTAGTAATCTGGGGTCGCCACAGCAGAATGAACCGCCAACTTATCCAGCATACAGTATGTTTTACGCAGCGGATGCCTTTCCAGCTGCAAACCATCACTAGGAAACACCCATACACTTCCATTCACACACATACATTACAGACAATTTAGCTTACCCAATTCACCTAAACCGCATGGAGCAGCCGGAAGAAACCCACACCAACAAAGGGAGAACATGCAAACTCCACACAGAAATGCCAACTGACCAAGCTGAGGCTTGAACCAGCCACCTTCTTGCTGTGAGGCGGGAGCGCTTCCCACTGGGCCACCATGCTCTTTGTAGCCAATCAATTTTTTTAAAGGTGGCTAATAATAGGCTATGGACCTTAGCAGTTAAAAAAAATTAAAAAAAGATGACATATGAATAGTCCCACACGGAATCTGTGCGCGCAGAATTACGCAGGTTTTCCGCAAATTTTTAGCCCATCATTAATTCTGTTTATTTACTTGAGTAAATGTGTGTAAATCTATATTTATTCAATTTTTAAATCAATTACAGTAATATTATTGACTAATATAAAAATGTTCATCTGATTTAAGTACAATGCCGTTTGTACAGTAATATTTTCTGTCTTTTAGTAGATCTATTATATGAGAGACTTGCTTTGTTTACCAAATAAAGTGAATATAATTGGATTTGCATTTTAAACATGAAATAAAAGTTTAAAAGGGTATTATTTTTTATTTCACATATTAAGGTTTTAGTTAGGATACTCCCAAAATTATTCCACAGAAATCCGAATTTTACCAAAATTCTCTGCAGAAATAGCAAGAAACGTCCACAGATTCCCTCTGGCCCTGCATATGACTTACATACAACTACAGTGCGAACACTGGGTGGAAGTAACATCAACACAGAGCTGTTCTTTTGGTTTGATTTAGGCTTGAAGCACTTTGTAATATAAGCCGCATTTGCTTCTTTTCCATTAATTTAATATCCATGCTGGCGCTGTATATAGTGATAAAAACCCTTTTGTACCCATGATTTGAAAAGGAGTGAAAGTGGACACTTTGTGTTTAAACAGGCTCATAATAATATGTAAACATGTCCAATTCGGCGTGTTTTATTTTAAACACAACAATTTTGTCGTAAACGTGCATATAAACAGTTATGAACGTAATCGAATGCTTTCATGGATCTTCAAGTGACCTTTAATGCTACTTAAAATATCAAAATGAAAGATATGCTGCATATTAACTTTAATCAATATTTAAATTACTGTATACAGTGAGTACAAAATTTATAGTTATAAAGTTATAAATTTGATAACTTGGTTTAATATATATATACATTTTAGGCTATTAATTTTAATAGACTAAATATTTTATTTGCAACCTTTTTCCTATTGTATGCTTTGCAGGCTATTCTATTGTTGTAATTTCTTTTTTCCATGTAAAACTGTATTTATTTACAAGAAAACTGCTCTGAATGAACAGATTTAAGTGTTTGGGCTCTTTTTGGGACTTGTTGTGGGTGGGTTTTCTTTCATATATATATATATATATATATAAAGAAATATGGCTTTCTCTGAAGAAAAAATACAACAGGAAATACTATGAAAAAAATTCTTGCTCTCTTAAACATCACCTGGGAAGTATTTGTAATATAGTTAAAATCTCAAAGGGGGGCTACTAGTTTTGTCTTTAATTACATTTGGTGCAAATGTGGTTCATTAGGCTACTTGACTTGGTCAACTTGGTCCTGAGTCATAATATCATCACTCACTCTTTTTTCAGACCCCTTAAAATGGAGTCAACCGACAAGACCAGCTTAATCTGGTTTAATCTCTGAGTGTGTTTCTTCTTTGTTTGTTTGGCGGTATTTTAATCACGTCAGAGGTCAACGCAACAGATTAATTATCGTGTTTAACGACTTTCTAAACTTTGGTGAATGAAAGAAGGAGCACGTGTAGCTGAAGTCCAACAGTTCACGGGCGTCAAACATTAACTTTGAGGAGCAGGACTGACGAAACTCCCGCAGCTTCATAAAGACGCAAAACTACAAACAACAGGCGACAATAATGGCGACCGCACGACCTCTGCAGATCCTCAACACACAGCAGCATTTCCTCAACAAGGTGCATGCAGCATGGCTGGCCAGGTAATGTCGAGTCGCTACAGCTGTTCACATTCAGCCAGCAATAGGCTACTTGCTGAGTAAAAGTGCAGATGTACAGTGAAGTCCATTCAGTCACGTATTTTATAGTTCTTAAAAATCGGAGGTTTTAATGTATGGATGCAGTATGTAAAGTAAAAAAGAAATATTTAAAAGTGCAAATAATTATATATAAAAAAGAAAATAAATGTACATAACACACAGAAAAAGTTGACAGAAGTTTGGTTAAAGTTCTGGTAAGAATATCTCAAAGTTTGTATATTATATAAAGTAGGCTACTCAATGTTATTATTGTATTATTTAAACGTTGCTACATGATTGCTACAATTTAATAGTTAGGCATTGCAATCAGAATATGAAAATATATCTTAAACATATAAATAATAGTAAATGTTAACAGAAAAAGTGCAAGGTAAAAAGTAACAGAGTCTATATATTGATTATTGTGACAGGCTTATTTATTTATTCATTTATTTATTTATAGCAGATGCTTTTAACATAATTTATATTGCACTTACTGATACTTATTTAAAGGCTAATTCTATAATATAAATGCCATATTCTCAATAAAAAATGAAGCATTAGGCCCAAAGCATATACTTTTAATTTGCTGAATGATAATTAAATATTTGAAAGTGCAAAAAAGGTCAAATGTTTTATGTTTAATCCACATAAATTTGTTGAAAGTGTTAAGTTAACTTAATGGATTTGTGTTGGGACAACATAAATGAATTGTGTGGAACCCTGCATTTTTTACAGTGGTTTAGTTAAAGTTCTGGCAAGAATATCTCAAAGTTACTGTATGTTTTATGTAAATAGCTAGTCAAAATCTTGAAATTTATGTTGCATAAGATTATAAATTCTAAACATTAATGCCACAATTAACATTAGATTTGTATGTTTTTTTTAAGTTTAAAGTTGTTTTACGCTTTACTTTTACTATTTTAATTATACAACATGGTTCAGAACATTCATGAAGGTCTTTTAAAAATATATATTTTTTAAAACTTTTTTTTAAGTTGTATTATTAATATTATTGTTGTATTTAAGCAGATGCTTTTAACCATAAATATATAGTATTTATTGATGCTTATTTACAAGCTAATTTTACAATAGAAACATATTCATTAAAAAGACCCCATATTCTCATTTAACCCTTGTGTGCTGCTTGGGATGTTTACATTTAATCTGGGATGATTTTAAATCATCATTTGGCCACAACTTGCAGCTAGCAGGATGATTTTTGGTGACAAATCTTATTTTGACACATATTTTGGGAAATTTGCTGTTTTACTCCATATAAAATCCAAAAACTAAGCTTTTTTGCACAGGCCTATGTAAAGGGTTGCTAATTGATAATCAACAGTAAAAAATACAAACTTTTCCTCTTCCTAACAGGGAAAGACACCGACAATTAAGAGTGCATGATTACATGGTGATTATAATGATTATATGGTGTTATGGTTTTGCAGTCAAAAAATTTTGTTATAATATAAGGTCAATGGGAAAGTCAAAAAATGCCACCAACAGTAAATTAGGGAGAAAAAATGAAGATCTCATGCTGCACAAAAACTAACAATGCATCTAAGCCAATGTATACTAATCTTTTACATGTCCAAGAGTGTGCTAAAAGGTTAAAAAATACAATCCACAATTACTTTTTATATTAATAATAGGTCATTTTGTGTCTCAAATCAGTGACATCATTTATGAATTTGGCAATTAAATAGTTAAAATCCTGTAATTCTCTAAACAATATAGTAGTTTTGATCAGGACTGAGGATGATTAACAGATTTATGCAAAACAATGTGAAAAAAATATTTATCTGATGCATTTTTACAGCAGTTTAATTCAGTGGATGTTTTCATCCCAAACACACACAAGGGTTAAAAGAAGTAAAAATTTGTCATTAAAAATGTAGCTAAGTTACAATAAAATTATCATTAAAAATATATATTTTTATTGAACAAAAATATCGAGTTTTAATATCGAGTGATCAAGCTAATTTTACAATAGAAAAACATACTATAGACCAGGGAAGTTAACAATAACAATGGTCCCAATGCATTTCCTGATTTACATTTTTTATTTCTATAGCTTCCGAGAATCCAAAAAGAGCCACATATTGATAAATAATGTTATGACAGCTGTTTTAACATCAAGTTATGATTGAATTGTTTGATAACAAGCAGGAAATGTTCATGGGCCAATGACATGACCACATTGAAATGGTCTATTGGACTATGGACATATTCTATGGACATATTCTCTATTTTAAAAAAGTCAAAAAATGTCATCAAAATGTAGCTTAGTTACAATTAAATTATCATTAAAAAAACTATTTTTATTGAACAAAAGATATCAAGTTTTATAAAAAAAACAATGTGCATCTCATTTGTGCATTCATTTTTGACCTACATACACTATGAAGTGCAGGTGGAGGCTTGGTAGGCTATAAAAGTTAATATTAAGTCATTAAAACTGTGCTTAATAATTATTTAAAATGCTGCTCAAAATGTCACATCATTCGCATAGCTTTTTTATGATATTGTGTGCATTGCAGCTTGTGATGCATCTTTTACAAATGAGACAGTTTTGCTTGTGAATCCTCAGAGGTTTTGCGAATAAAAGTGACGAAGGCTGGTTGAGTTCCATGTTTGCACACAAAGTGGATGCCAGGAAAGATGCCCACTCCAATCTGCTCTCCAAGAAAGAAACCAGCAACCTCTACAAGATTCAATGTGAGCAAATCCATCAAAAAAACCTCGACTGTTTAGGCCTTGGGAGAAATTGTAATATAATGTATCTGATAGAAACTGCTAAAAAATTTTCCCTCGCAATGAATGATGCACTTTCTCAACGTTTTGTTTGAGAAAAACAGCCTGAAGTGTTTATTTTCTTTTAATTGCTTTAATAAATTAGCCTCCAAAATGTTTGTTTGTAGAAATCTATTGATATCCAAGGAATCGGCCGTGCACGTGGAGAAGTGTAAGGAAAATTGGGTTTAGAAAAATGAGAGCGATATTTCATAAAATGCTTGTGTGATGAAATCCCAATGGATTTCTGTGAATTCAAAATGTTTACCACATTAGAATATCTTGAAGAAATAGTAGATTTATCCATACAGAAATTTGATGTTGCATGACAAAATATGCAAATTACGTTCACTTTTGGATTTCACATATATAAAATATATGGAATATGACAAAATATTGCAAAAATGGCCATTTGCATATTATATATTATTGCATATTATATTATGTTTTTTCAACCATTGGAACTACAAATATGTACATATATGTTCAAATAAAATAAATAGTAAAATGTGTTCATAGATGGGCGTATATAAACAATCATTTTAAATTCACTCACCGGCCACTTTATTAGGTACACCTGTCCAACTGCTCGTTAACACAAATTTCTAATCAGCCAATCACATGGCAGCAACTCAATGCATTTAGGCATGTAGACAAGGTCAAGACGATCTGCTGCAGTTCAAATTGAGCATCAGAATCAATCCATTCTGCCTTGTATCAACGGTTCAGGCAGGTGGTGGTGGTGTAATGGTATAGGGGATATTTTCTTGGCACTTTTTGGGTCGTCTGATGGCTACTTCCAGAAGCATAACGTGCCATGTTATACAGCACGAATCATCTCAGACTGGTTTCTTGAACATGACAATGAGTTTACTGTACTTAAATGTCCTCCAGAGTCACCAGATTTCTATTCAATAGAGCAACTTTGGGATGTGGTGGAACGGGAGATTTGCATCAAAATCAAATCAAATCACTTTTATTGTCAAGTCATCAGCAGCACGTGTGCTATGATGAGTGAAAAGCTTAGGTGCTGGCTCCAGACAGTGCAAAATACAGACAGTGCAAAATACAACAACATACTCCCCAAAAAAAAAAAGACAATGTGAAATTGGCAGTGTTGACAGCGATACATACGATGAATAGGTGTACACATAGTGGTAGGCAGTATTGTTTTTAAGTATGAGTTGGTTAAAGTGCAGTGCATGCTACATCTTGATGGTGTGCAGTAAGGGGATATGGAAGAGTTTGTGCGGGGTGTGTTAAGTGTTCATCAGCCTGATAGTCTGACGGAAGAAACTTTCCTTCAGTCGGCTGGTGCGTGACCGGATGCTGCGGAACCGTCTGCCTGAGGGTAGCAGAGAGAAAAGTCTATGGCTTGGGTGGCTGGAGTCGCTGATGATTCTCTTGGCTTTCCTCATGCACCTCCTGGTATAGATGTCCTGGAGGGAGGGAAGCTCACCTCCTACTACGCAATCAGTAGTTCGCACAATCCTATGTAGACCTTTGCGATTGCTGCTGGTGCTGTCATGGATGTGCAGCCGACAAATCTGCAGCAACTACGTGATGCTATCATGTCAATAGGGACCAAAATCTCTAAGGAATATTTACAGTACCTTGTTGAATCTATGCCATGAAGGGGTAAGGCAGTTCTGAAGGCAAATGGGGGTCCAACCTGGTACTAGTAAGGTGTAGGCATGGAACGATAACCGTTTTCAAGGTATACCGCGGTTTGAGAAAGTCAAGGTTTTAAAACCGTCAAAATTTTCTGCCATACCGTTACTAAGGTATGTGTAAGATTTTTTTATTTATGTTTTTTTTTTTTGGTTTGTTTGTTTTTAGGACAGCAGTATCTCCAGCAGAAAACGTATCCAAAGATGCCGTTTTTAATTGTAAAGAAATCAGTGTTTGTGGAACAAGAGCAGAATACAATGATTGATTAGAATTATTTAGCCTGACATGCTTACTGCTCCAAAATATTATACATTTTTCTCAAAATAAAATATATCGTGTTTAAAGGGGAAAAAGTTTTTTTACACAGTTATTTAAAAAGAACTTATTTTAGAGCAGTGCTCACTATACCGTCATACTGTAAAATCGTGATATTTTTATCCAAGTTTATCATACCGTCAGAATCTTATACAGGCCCATGCCTAGTAAGATGTACCTAATAAAGTGGCTGGTAATTATATACATATGTACAGTATGTATGTATGCAAACTGCCATTTTTGCAATATTGTGTTGTTGCATATATGATTATAAGTTATATTCATTATTACAGAAATTAACTTTTAGATTAAGATTAATAAGTGCTTTAGGAGATTATTTCATGTTATTTAGATGTAGTAATGTAAACAAATGGAACCTGACTGTAAGTGTTATTGAAAAAACTAATACAAATTTGCTAAAATGAAAGCAAAATTTGGCAAAGCTGCAAATAAACATAACAAATAAACTGCATTAATTTTTAATGTAAAAAACTGAAAAAAGAAAGGTGAAATTAAAAACCAGCTGAAACTTTTAATCAAAACCCAAAGTTTTTGATTTGGGTCAATAATCACAAGTGATTTAAAAATGTTTAGTACACTGTATTATCTTAAATATCTAAAACAAATTTAGATTTTGACACTGAAAGATGTTAAATTACCTTTTTAACATTTTTTTTCAGTTCACAATGTCAAGCCTGAGTATATGGAGGAATACAACAAACTATCGTAAGCTCCCTTTAATCATTCTATGTTGCGCCAAACAGATATCCCTACACTCTCAGAATAAAGGTACAAGAGCTGTCACTGGGGCGGTACCTTTTCGAAAGGTACATATTTGTACTTAAAAAGTATATATTGGTACCTTAAAGGTATATATTAGTACCTAAAAATTTTAAGAGAAACACTTTTGTACTTCTTAGGTACTAATATGTACCCTTGAGGTATTAATAAGGACCCTTTAAGTACAAATATATACCTTTCAAAAAGGTACCACCCCAGTGACAACTCTTGTACCTCTATTTCTGAGAGTGTAGATTAATAATAACATACAAGGGACAAAACAATTATAATATTATTGTTTTGTGATTTGCATCTAAAGCACGTTTAAATCAAATTTTTGTGTACAATTTGAGGGATGAGGTGCAGAAGGAGCTTCATCATGATCCTGATTATCCCTGTGAAGTTGTAGGAAGCTGGAACACATGGTACGGTGAACAGGATCAGGCAGGTCAGATCAAAACTTAAATATTTTGGTATTGTCTCTTATGTTAGCAGTCTGTTTTATTATGTAGCTATCTATTTCATATTATTTTATTACATTACATGTTTTTTTATTTGATGGTTTTATCCACTCACTGTTGTGTCATAGATATGACACAATACTAATAAAAATGTGATTTATCAAGGTGGAGAATTCTTATAAGTCTTGCAACAAAAACTCTTAATAAAAACTACAAGACTATGACAAAATGACTAAAACTGTATAATATAATATAATATAATATAATATAATATAATATAATATAATATAATAAATATAATATAATATAATATAATATAATATAATATAATATAATATAATATAATATAATATAATATAGGGCGACGCAGTGGCGCAGTAGGTAGTGCTGTCTCACAGCAAGAATGTTGCTGGGTTGCAGGTTTGAACCTTGGCTGGGCTGGGTCAGTTGGCGTTTCTGTGTGGAGTTTGTTCTCCCTGCGTTCGCGTGGGTTTCCTCCGGGTGCTCCAGTTTCCCCCACAGTCCAAAGACATGTGGTACAGGTGAATTGAGTAGGCTAAATTGTCCGTAGTGTATGAGTGTGTGAATGAGTGTGTGGATGTTTCCCAGAGATGGGTTGCGGCTGGAAGGGCATCCGCTGCGTAAAATCGTGCTGGATAAGTTGGCGGTTCATTCCGCTGTGGCGACCCCAGATTAAAAAAGGGACTCAGCCGACAAGAAAATGAATGAATAATATAATATAATATAATTATAATATTTACATAATAAATGAATTCACAATTGATTATAAGATAAAAATACACTGACATATTGAAATGTAATTGTTATTACGATTTATGTCTTTACTTATCTTAAATAGTTTATTTCATTGCTGTTATTATATAAAATATTGTTTAACATTTTTAATTTAAAAGTGTTAATTTTAAATATTATTTAAAATATTAAAATATAATTGATTGCTGTAAGGTGAAACTGAATTTGGAGCAGATATTTTCATTCATTAGTTTTGCTTCAGCTTAGTCCCATTATTCTTCTGGGGTCACCACAGCGGAATGAACCACCTACTATTCCAGCATATGTTTTACACAGCGGATGCCCTTCCAGCTGTATACTAGTACTGGAAAACAACCATACACACTCATTCACACTCATTCACACACTACAGCCAATTAAGTTTATTCAATTTATCTACAGTGCATGTCTTTGGACTGTGGGAAAAACCGGAGCACCCGGAGGAAACCTACGCCAACACGGGGAGAACATGCACATCTTCACACAGAAAAAATTGTCCGTAGTGTATGAAGTGTGTATGAATGGGAGTGTATGGGTGTTTCCCAGTGATGGGTTGCAGCTGGAAGGGCATCCGCTGCGTAAAACATGTGCTGGATAAGTTGGCAATTCATTCCGCTGTGGCAACCCCAGATTAATAAAGAGACTTAGCCGAAAAAGAAAATATGAATAAATAATAATTATATAATTTATAAATTAATAAAAATTTTAAAATAAGATACAAATACACTGAAATACTGAAATGTTGTTATTATTATTATTATTATTATTATTATTATTATTATTATTATCATTATTATCATTATTATGATTACAATTGATGTCTTTATTTATTTTAAATATGAAATTATTAGTTTTTAAATATAAGTTATTAAATATTATTTTAAATACTAAAAATATAATTGATTCCTGTAATGTGAAGCTGAATTTACAGCAGCCATTGTTGCTGCTGCTGCTGCAAAAAAAGATATTATTTATTTATATTTAGAGATCCAAATTAATATGTTGGGAACATATTAAATAAAATTTTAATATCAGAAATAAAAAACACAACATTTAGTGTAATAATATAGTTTAATTTATTTTTTAACTACTTTTGTTGCAATAACTCATTTGAATTTAAATGTGTGTGTGTGT
>CAIGQZ010000427.1:28838783-28855363 GCA_903798205.1 Danio tinwini
TTTTTAAAACACTTCTATACAGCTTAAAGTGACATTTAAAGGCTTCACTAGGTTAATTAAGTTAGAGTAATTAGGCAAGTTATTGTATAATGATGGTTTGTTTTGTAGACTATTGAAAAAAATAGCTTAAAGGGGCTAATTTCACCCTGAAATGTTTTTAAAAAAATTTAAAACTGCTTTTAATTTAGCTGAAATAAAACAAATAAGACAACAAATAAGACGTTTCCTAGCACTGTTAAACATCATTTGGGAAATTCTTTTTTTTAATTCAAAGGGGCGGGCTAATAATTGTGACTTCGACTGTGTATTTGTATGTATGAATGAATGTATGTATGTGTATATATATATTCAAGGTTTTTATTGGTTCTTTGCTTTGTTCATTTGATTTCATTTACAATAGTTTATGCGATATTTTAATTACATTTTTACCATTAAAACTATATTGAAACGACATGTTTTAAAGTAAACACTAATAAAAACGAACTCTTTCAACCTTTAGTCTTTTCATACACTGTAGAAAATTCTATTATCATTCATATTTATGATTTTATCAAAATTGTATTTACAACGTTTTTGTATTTAATATTTGCAATGTTAAATGAAAGAAATTTAAAAGGCTTTACATAAAACCTTTGTAAAAAAAAAACGTGTGCAGCCACTTGTCTATGAAAAGCAATGCTTTGCTTAATTTGATAATAATGATATTGCATAAGAGCAAAGCGTTTATTATAAGATAAGAGCTTAGATTCTAAGCTCTTTGATATAAGGCAATATTCAAATGTAAATAATTTATTTTATTTCAATTCAATAATATTTCCAATGTAATAACATATTTGATTAAACTATTGCAGAGTTTAGTCCCTTTATTTATTAGTGACCATAAACTGTAGACTGAGCCGTCAAAAAAATGGAACTGTTCCTTTAAGAAAAAAGGGGCGTGTCCCTCCGCTGGACGTCTCCTGTAAAACCCGTACAAGTGCAGTAAAATGAACAGGTAGAAAAGACCTGCTGAAACACAGGTCTCAAAGTGGGCGGTGCTTCGCTGCAAATATTTTTATTTTGGATTATTATTGTTTTTTAATTCATATTTCATGCTAAATTATTTTATCGGATTTCCAATGTCATATTACAAGTGTAGGTATGGCCTTGAAATATTTACAAAAGCGAAATACATCCGATTTTGTCAGACGGTGTCTGTTACTTTTCTCAGCGCTTTTGAGGATCGACTTTTCACGAGTACTTGCGATGACTTCGTATGGATAAAAAATTATTTACCATCGATTTCTTTTCATATTTAAGGTAATAATCATTGAAAAAAAATAATCTTTTATAAACATACACTCTAAAATCTACAGATAACTTCAATAAGACAAATAAGCAGCGTCCTTATTCTCCAAACGCCACCTGAAGGACGCAGGGTGTATGTCCCATCGTAGTCTGTCCATATTGCTCCACTTTCTGCTCATTTCTCGACTCGAATTACAGTGAATGTGTGTGTCCCACCAGCAACCTCCACCAGTGTGCCCAACGCATGAGGATGAGGCGTTTTTACGAGCAGGGGAATGTAACATCATATAGGCGGATCTCGCGTTGCGTTATTTAACGCGCCCACCTGCGCCGCACACGCACATTTCCGCAGCGTCTTCTTGGTGGACCCGAAAACGATGGATCTTCACATACTGGACCATCGATTAAGGGTGACTTGCATCAGCAAAAGCGGACTGCAACATTACACACACCCGCTGATCAAACTGATATTTCTGAGAAACAGAACGAGGTAAGAAATGAATGCCACCAGTTGGTAAACATGTTTTCACGCGTCTGATGATTCAGCTGCAAAGTAACTCAGCCTCACCCTGCTTTAGGTAGTTTTGAGAAATGATAAGTAACCAAAAAATGAGTTGTCATGCACGTGCACTTGGGCCTTTTAATTTAATCTGACGTTTATCCAGTTAAAGGTCTATAAATGTATGATTCTTTTATTAAGTGAGCATGTCTTGTGCTAAGCTATTCAAATATTGAATGTTTGTGTTTTACAACCTGACATTTATTTTTCACTTTCAGGTTTTGATACATGTCCTGTGTACTTTTTTTTATTAAAAATTTGCATAGAAAAATGGACCAAGTTTGACTTTAAATTAACTACAAAAACAGGCAAATGAAATAATGGTGGTCTTTCTCTTTCTTCAATGAATAATTATATTGTGGCCCCAAAACTGATTGGACGTCTAAGAATAGGAACTTCATCACAATAGATAACTAAATGTAAGTCAGGTCTTGTTTTTTAATTAAGAAGTAATGAAAAAAAGGTTGAATATTCTGTACAGCTCATTTGCTGAAATTTGGCTTTATATCAGCTTTATTTCTTTAAGATATCATCGGTTGGTCATATTTTGTTCATTATTGTCACTGTAATTGAGATCCCCCATTGTTTTTGTGCCAGATAAATGTATGATTTTTTTCTAACATGTTTATCAGTCAGAAACTGGATATCCCATTTTTGTGTGTGCAAACTGCATCATGTATTTAAATTCTTTATATATAAGTTTTTATGTATGTACACACAGAAAGTGTAGCAGAGACATCTGCTACAGAAGCATACTAAATGTGTCCTTTAATTTTTCAGATAGCTTTTGTGTAAAGATTAGTGCTTGTGCCTTGTGTTTGGTTTAAGCCATATCTTGTTGAACTTTCCAGAACTTTGAATGCTAGAGATTGATGATGTTGCAGAGTTGAGCATATCTCTTCCTAAGACCATATCCTTAAATGAACTTGCACTGAATCTTAAAATACAGATCCAAAACTAAATATTTCTCATTTACTCACCTTCATATTGTTACAAATGTGAACGCCTGCACTAATTTTGAGGTCTTCTTAAAAGAACTGACTGAAATGAACAATTCCATGCAAGTGTCAATTTTTTTCACCAAAATAGCGAAAAACTTTCTTTGTGTTTTACAGTATTGTAAAATACTCAAATACACTCACAGACCACTGTTTGTAAACACAAATTTCTAATCAGCCAATCACATGGCAGCAACTCATTGCATTTAGGCATGTAGACATAGTCAAGACGATCTGCTGCAGTTCAAACAGAACATTAGAATGGGGAAGAAAGGTGATTTAACTGACTTTAAAAGTGGCATAGTTGTTGGTGCTAGACGGACTGGTCTGAGTATTTCAGAAACTGCTGATCTACTGGTATTTTCATGCACAACCATGTCTAGGGCTTACAGAGAATTGTCTGAAAAAGAGATATCTAGTGAGTAGCAGTTCTGTGGATGCAAATGCCTTGTTGATGCCAGAGGTCAGAGGAGGATGGCCAGACTGGTTCCAGCTGATAGAAAGGCAACAGTAACTCAAATAACCACTCGTTACAACCGGAGTATGCAGAAGAGCATCTCTGAACTCTGAAATTTGGCGTCAACAACTTGAAAGCATGGATGCATCCTGCCTTGTATCAACGGTTTAGGCTGGTGGGGGTGTAATGGTGTGGGGGATATATTCTTGACACACTTTGGGCCCATTAGTACCAATTGAGCATCGTGTCAACGCCACAGCCAACCTGAGTATTGTTGCTGACCATGTCCATCCCTTTATGACCACAGTGTACCCATCTTCTAAAGCTACTTCCAGCAGGATAACATGTCATGCCGTGTCATAATGCGTGAATCATCTCAGATTGGTTTCTTGAACATGACAGTGAGTTCACTGTACTTAAATGGCATCCACAGTCACCAGAACTCAATCCAATAGAGCACCTTTGGGATGTGATGGAACGGGAGATTCACATCATGGATGTGCAGCTGACAAATCTGCAGCAACTGTGTGATGCTATCAATATGGACCAAAATCTCAGCAGAATATTTCTAGTACTTTGTTGAATCCATGCCACGAAGGATTAAGGCAGCTCTAAAGGCAAAAAGAAGTCCAACCCGGTACTAATAATGTGTACCTAATAAAGTGGCCGGTGAGTGTATCTCTGTCAGCATTTTTGAAGAATTTCATTCATTTTGCCAAATTGACCGCTGTCACATCTGTAACGGAGACATGTCACATCCATAATAAAACTTTTTCCTTGTAAATTTCCTTGTA
Source organism: Danio tinwini (assembly GCA_903798205.1). Taxonomy (NCBI): domain Eukaryota; kingdom Metazoa; phylum Chordata; class Actinopteri; order Cypriniformes; family Danionidae; genus Danio; species Danio tinwini. The sequence goes on from CAIGQZ010000427.1 coordinate 28,842,879, forward strand.
AGTTCTAAAGGGTTTAAATATTTTCCCTTTTTTACAAAATTGTTTTGTTTATTTTTTCTCCTGCCAACTCAAAGTAGGTTCTCCCCACCCCCTCTTTCGGGCAGATGTCAGATAAGCATATCACATTAGCTATGTTTCCATCCACCTATTTTTATGCACAATTTGGATTTGCACATAAAGAATGTTGATGGAAATGCCAAGATGCGCAAATATTTTGAAACATGCGCATAACTGAGTAGGATAAACTTTTTATTTGTTAAGGAAAAATGTACATAAACTATGATGGAAACACTTTTACCAAACAAATTTTACTATATGAATAAAAAAAACGTCATGTGATTTTGTTATAAGAGATCATGAGATGATAAATGTGTGTGAAAAATGTCTGTGATCATCTGCAGCTCAAGAATGAGTTTTACAAGTTTAAAACATTTTTAAAACAGTGCATGTTTGTAATAGATACAGTAAAAATCACTGTAATCACCACAGCCACATGTCAGTACAATTATAAAGAAGATGCTTCAGTCCCATTTTGTGGATATTAAATAAGGTTTATTGTGTTTATTAACAACAGAGATCCATACAGCAGTGGATATTAACGTTTATCCTGTCACATTTGCCATGCAAAAACAGTAAAAAGTTAAACGTGCGCACTGTGTGTGTGCGTGAACTTTGTAACGACATTGTATATGACTCTTCATTTCATAAAGGCTTGAATTAACTGCACAACACAGGCAACAAAACAGCTACATTGTGCTCAGAGCTGAAAATTCCAATATTCAGAAAGTTATAATAAATAATGAGTATTTCGAGCAGAAAGGTTACAGACACATTCTGCATACACAAGACTTATCCTTAAGAGCCCCTAGTATACATTAAAAAGAGTCATATTTTGGTTTTAAGGGTCTCCGACAGCAGGCTGATATGCATTCATGGTCAAATAACACTTTTATTGTCTTATAATATGCATTTATTTTTACCTAATTATCTCAACGACTCCCATATGATTCATTCAGTGATTCATTTGTTCCCAAACCCCTCCTTAGCACGAAGCTAATATACGCTGATTGGACCGATGACAGCCTGTTGTGATTGGTCGACAGCGTTCAGCGCGAGACAGTGAAATGCCCAGCACGGCTTATCAACAATATCAAAGTAGTCAGAGTGCAGAGTGTATGTGTATGTACATACCTGCCAACACTCCTGTATTCCCCGGTAGTCTCCCGTATTTCAGACCCATCTCAAGCCACCCACCCATTTTGTTATTTATCCCGGAAAACTAGGGCGGCAGAATAGTGAGGGCGATGTCCGCGAACCCCCCCAGTCCTCACTGACCACTTACTCTTCACAGTTTCATCATTGGGTAGAGAAAAAAACACTAACTTTCCCATAATTTACTTCCAATAATATCTAGCAGAGCACAGCGCCTTCATGACTTCATTCAACCAGGATCTGCTACAGTGCTTGTCTTCCTCTTTTTCTTTGATACTGTTTGTGGGCGGGGCCTCAGGTTTAATTTTTCCCGGGTTTGCGCATGCAACAATTGGGCGGGGCTTAAGTTTCGTACAGACGTCACGCCGAAATGGCTAAAGACTTATCAAGACGATTTATTTGAAGCACTATGAGTCGACTCTTGTATAAATGAATCAATAGTTTTAAACACTGTGCACTTTCAGATTTAAGCCTTAGCTGGGTATTTCACTTCACTTAGAGCTTTGTTACACACTACATGGAAGGTCATTCTCAAAAACCCATAATAGGGGCTCTTTAAATCTTAAAAAGGGGTAAAATAGGTGCCCTTTAAAATAAAAAAAAAAATCCACTTGCTTTTATGTCACCAGGCAGCATTCTTGATGTATCTTGCAACGTGATGTGACATGGTGGTGGGCAGTTTCATTTTCAGGTGCTTTTTAAAGGTCAGGAGGATTGAGGACACCAACACAACAAGATCTTATTAGTTATCTGTTTCCATTCACATGTTTTGGGATCTTGCATTAAAAACAGTGAATGAATGGAAAGACCAAGATAAGCATACTTAATGCACATAAAAGTGTGTATATGGCATGTTTTAGCTGTAAGAAGAAGGGCTGCACGATATTGGAAAAATCGAACATTGCATTTTTTTTTTGCTTTTTAATTCTGTGATATGAATACAGTTTCACTAGATGTGTTGAATATAACTATTTGGAAAACAAATAAAATTTTTGATTGATTGGGATGATTCTGTAGAGGAGTGCATATGCATAAAATATAAGATCTACAAGCAAAGATAAATTCAATAAAGAGAAAGATATAAATTATATAAACGGCAAATGATAGTTTTTCAGAGAGTCGAACTGTATGTAGGTATATAGTAATTGAACAATCAAATGTAAAATAATACTGCATCATTTTTTTTTGTGTTTTTTTTTTTTATGAACAATTCGGTAGAAGTTATCGTTAATAATTTGTTAGTTAAAAACAGTTACCATATCCTAGCCCTATGATTTCTTCGGTAGGCCCACCATACTGCCTTTTGTTGTTGACAAGAAAAAAAAGAAGTGTGCTGAGCTTTTTTTATGTCGCTAGGCAACAACTGAATCAGTTGCATATTGTTTGCAAGTGTTGATATTGATATAATTTCAACATTTAATAATATTGTGATATTCAAGATCAATGATTCATACAGCACCGGATAACTCAAAACAGCTACCATAAGTCTCTCCTCCATCTTTAAAAAAAGTATCTGTAAGTGTCTTGACAGCACAAAAATGGCTGTCACCTCAACTGAAACCCCGCCTCTGCTTTTATTTGATTGGAGAATGAAAAAAACGTGCTTGACGTAATGCGTGCGGTGGTGGTGTGTGTTTGTCTGAATAACACAGTTGAGAACTGGGTTAGTAACTGTACTATGGACTGGGTTTTGGGTGGCCGCTGCAATCAGATACTATACCAAAGTTGTCAACCCGGAGGTGTTACGGACCGTACCAAAAAGCTAAGGACTGGGGGGGAGGTGAAATTACGGGAGTTTTATGAAAAAAATAATGAGACGGGAGGGTGGCGGGAGATGAGTCTGAAATACGGGAGACTCCTGGGAAAAATGGGAGTGTTGGCAGGTATGGCGATGTGACTATTGTGAATGTTCATATTGCGTCATCAATGTTAAAACAATATATTGTGCAACCCTGGTATGAAGTCATTCAAATAAAACGATTCCACAGATAATTCATAATTTTATATTTGATATATATATATATATATATATATATATATATATATATATATATATATGTGTATATATATATATTATATAACACCCACCACAGTTGAAGCTAGATTTATTAGCCCCCCTTTGAATTTTTTTTTTCTTTTTTTAAAAATTTCCCAAATGATGTTTAACAGAGCAAAGACATTTTCACAGTATATCTGATAATATATTTATTTCTTTATTTATTTATTTTTATCATTTTAAGGTCAAAATTATTAGCCCCTTTAAGTAATTTTTTTTCAATAGTCTACAGAACAAACCATCATTATACAACAACTTGCCTAATTACTCTAACCTGCCTAGGTAACCTGATTAACCTAGTTAAGCTTTTAAATGTCACTTTACGCTGTATAGAAGTGTCTTGAAAAATATCTAGTCAAATATTATTTACTGTCATCATGGCAAAGATAAAATAAATCAGTTATTAGAGATGAGTTATTAAAACTATTATGTTTCGAAATGTGTTGAAAAAAACTTCACTCTGTTATATATAATATATATAACAGCTAATTTTTTTTAATCTAAATTAATCTCACTGTAATCTTGAATTCTGCCAAAGGCATTCAGAATATGTGTACTACCAAATAATGACTAAAAGTAAGTCAGGCTCATCTCCTATGTCCAAAATGCATCACAAACTGCTTGAGAAACAGTTCTATTATGATAATTGGTGATGAAAATAAATAATGTACAATAAGATGTACTTGTGTTTACTAGCTGTTTATTCAGTTAATCATGAATTTTGAACTGTAGGCCTATATAAGCTCTAAACATCGATTTTTGATTGCCTTAATCCGACTAAAGTCATAACTGAACTAAACAGAAATGGAATTAAGACATGTAGTATGCATATATTAGTGGCATTATTGAAGTAAACATCACAATCAAACTATTACTGTCATGTAGGACTTTTCGCCATATTTTCCCACAAGATCCACACATGCGGCTGTCAGTAAAGGACCACACACACACACTCATCGCGAATTGCGGAAGTTTTTTTCTTTCCATTTGGCGTGTGTTATTAAATTCCATAACACTCTCACTAGTCCTTAGTTTGTCACGGGGGCATGAAGGAAATGTTCATCTAGTCTTTTTTTAAAGTAGTTTTTAGTTCACTCATAGCCACCATCAGCATTGTGTAGGCAAATAAGTTATTTTCTTATCTGGCCAGTTATGACTGCATTAACCCTTGTGTACTGTTCAAATTGACTACCCTTTTGGTTATGTTGGGGGCTATTTTAGCCCCATTGACTTCCGTTATAATGACATTTTTGATTGCAAAGCTATGACCATATAATCATGCGTTCTCGATTGTTGGTGCTTTTACTGTTGGGAAGAAATACAATTTGTCATTTTTACTGTCGATCATCAGTTGGCAGCATTAACCCTTTAGATAGGCCTGTGCAAAAAATGTTTGACTTTTATATGGAGTTCTATGTAGTAAAACAGCAGATTTATAGTGTGTCTGCAGAAATACATTTACTCTGTTTACTAGGTTGTGAGAGCTAAGCTGATTATTTTTTAGTTTCTCAAACATATCAAGGTAAGTGTGCAAAGGTCTCTCTCACATTCGCACACACACACACACACACACACACACACACACACACACACACACACACTATACTTCATATAATTTTTACCCAGAAACTGTGCTTTTTTTGTGCACTGCAACTGATGATCAACAGTAAAAAAAAAATAGTAAATTTACCTCTTCCCAATAGGGAAAACCAGCAACAGTCATGAATGCATGATTATATGCTGTCATGGCTTTACAATTAAAAAATGTCATTATAATGGAAGTCAATGGGGCAAAAACAGTCCCCAACATAATGATCTAGCAGACATGGTTCTCCCTTTTTTCTTTCACATTCTGGAGGATGTTGGTTTAACACCACTCCTATATTTCTGTGTATTTCAGAGGGCTTTGGAGCTCTTGCAGGAAGCTGACCCCTGGAGCTCTGGATGTTGTTAGGAAGTGTGAGACTGGCTGACACAATGCTGTTGTGCTGAGTTAGCCCTCAGGGTGGGGAGGGATTATTTCCCTTCTGTTAGGCCCTTTGGGTTGATGTGCCCAGTTAGTGACAGGAATCAGAAGATCTATGGTTTACTGATAGTATTCAGATAAAGGCTGCTAATATAATAGTATTTAGTGGTATACACTAAAGGATTTTTGTAAATTACACTGTAATTTGAACTGTATTTTACTGTAGGAGAGTTAAGCAGTATGTTAGAAGTTTGAATGTAAAAATTACTTTATATTTTACTGTAAAATATACTTACAATTCTGTAAATACATATACAGCAAGATAAATGGTGCTGTAAATGTAAATACAGTATTTTTGCTGTAATAGATTTACTGGCAAACTGCTAACAGTAAGTTACTGTAGATTGTATTATGAATTTATAGTTTTATTTAATAGTTTATGAAAATTGTTCAAAACAAATTATTATTCTATTAAATAATATACATTTATGTTTTAAGATTTTAAATGTAACTTATACTGATTAAAAGTATATATAAATAAAATAAAATAACCACATTTTATTGAGAATAAAATATTTTGTGACCGTGAACGAGGCTAGAAGTTTTAAACCACTGTTACCATGACAGCCGGGCTATAGGTTGCTTTCACATGACGTCATTGATGATGCGCGAGATTCAGATGGAGGGCAGGAAGTGATTCTTCTACGTAGAAATCCCTATCAGAGCATCAAAATGTTTATGTTTTGTGTTGCTTATAATTGTTTAAATCGGCCAAAATAAGAAATGTCGAACACCTTTTATAGACTTCCAAATGTTTTTGCTCATAGAGTTGTAAGTTCAAGAAACTGGCTGAAAAACGGAAGAAAAGGTGGCATGTAATATACATTTATTCAGTACATCCATGTGTACAAACTTTTTTTTAACACTATAATTCGTTTGACAGCACTAATAAAGATTATATACAGGCCCAGAGCTATGTGTATAAATATGTTAATGTGTTATATAAACATCAGATACAAACACCACCACACTTATACAAAATCCAGGAGAATATAAATAACGTACCCTGCCATGTAATCGCTGCAATGAAATATCTGTATTGTTTTGCAATAATCCGTGGTCTTCACTTGTGTTCTGGTAGAATAAACAACCATAACTTTAACATTGGGATGCGCAGCTGCGGTGAATGATTGTTGATGGCAAGCTCATCAACAGAACAAAAAAGCGGCAAAAAAAACCAACCCTTGCGACAAAATTAGACAGTTTTTATTGTGGAGCACTTTTTTTCCCTTACACAAATAAATAAATAAATAATCCAGATTATGTGTCCACGCTTTTGTATGCTGTCATCTGTTATTTTGTGATGCCTGGAAGATATCCGCATGGGGGGGGGGAAACTATAGTAGTTTATATTAATTAATTAAAGGGCACATAGGTTACCACTTTTTCCAGAATTAATAAGTCTTTTGTGTCTCCAGAATGTGTCTGTAAAGTTTCATCTCAAAACACCCATCAGATTTTTTATTATACCTGTCATAAGTTCCTTTTTTGTAGCATTTAGCATAAGCTAGCTGTTTTTGTGTACTGCACCTTTAAGGCTAGTCCTTCACGCCCACCGTTTCCACGTGCCTGGCAGCGGCTCCCTCGGCTGCGTCAGACAACAGACAAACACGAAGGAATAAGATCTCACATAACGTTTGTGAGGAAAAACTACAGTAAGAACTTTACCAATGAGTATTTGATGCATGTTGTGGAGTTGCAGGATGAGTCACACACAATGTCGTTACAAAGTTCACACACACACACACACACACACACACAGCGCTGACAGGCACACAGACAGCGCGCGTTTAGCTTTGCACTGTTTTTGCACGCAAATGTGACAGAATACAGGTTAATATCCACTGCTGTATGGATATCTGTTATGTTAATGTACAAAATAAACCTGATTTAACGTCCACAAACCGGGATTAAAGCGTCTTTTATGATTGTTCTGACACGCGGCTGTGTTGATGAAGTAAATGGCTGTAATTCATTACACACATGCACTGTTTTAAAACATTTTAAACTTGTAAAACTCACTCTTGATCACATTTGATGATGATTGATGATCCTAGCAAACCGAACAGACCTTTTATTTATGGTTGCTTAGTTTGCTCACGTCCTGGTCCTGTGTCTGTTTGATATGATTACACACGTTACTACGGAGACATGTTAATACGCAGCTGTCAATCAATTCGGTGGGCGGGGGGACCGCACTCCTACGTTAAGTTGCGGTCGGTCTGAAAACCGCTCCAATTGGTCCACCGTTTTTATGTTGTTAAATTGAAAAAAAAGGACTGGGTGTGTTTATATCACCCCAATATGACGGTCTATACACCATACATACACATATGTCTGTCCAAACAGCTTAAAAAGTAGATTTTTCACCATAGGTGCCCTTTAAAACACCCCTCCGCCATCCACCGCACCAACCCCAACCCCGCTTTCCACTTTCCACTTTTGTGAGTGTGTTACGGGTCCCGGCCGCGGAACTCGTAGGCAGATTAAAAGTGTCTGAATTATCAGAAGAAACAAAATCACATTGAGACTTCAGTGTCTTTCCCCAGGCGCAGCTTAGTAACATCTGATTATTACCAGTCATGTTATAGCAACATATCCTCACAAATCATGTAATGCAAAAATATCTTCACAAATCATGTTTCATTTAACCAAACACACAGTTTTGTTCTCTTCTTTTGTATAGTTTTTTCACAACAATGAATTTGTCACATGCTTATACACTCTGTACTCTCATTAACACGTATAGATATTATTCCTTCTGTATATTTATCAGTAGGACACAGAATACACTTTAAATTCTGTCAACCATCTTTTTCATTTTTCTTTCTCTATAAATAGCTCTATACACAACCATTTACCATAAAACTACTAAACTCACAGCACAATCATGCGTCTGTTATTTGTATCATTTAAATTGTAACAGTTACACTTGACACCAATTACCAATGTTACTCTCATAAACTTTACACATTAACAAATATAACCAATATATACAAATAATAAGTCATTTTCTGTTCAATTATCACATACTGAGTAAAATACATATTATTTACTGGGGAGTCAGTTATAACAAACATAACTCGGACCAACTGTCATTTTACCGGTACTTTCATCTGAATCACTCTTCTCAATTAGCGACTGTAAATAAGCTATTCACTTTATAACACATAGGAAATGTGTACTCATGTTATTTTACATTAATTATAATAAACATTTACACTTTTTTTTTATGAAACATACCTGAATTATCAGGAGAAACAAAATCACATTGAGACTTCAGTGTCTTTTCCCAGGCACAGCTTAGTAGCATCTGAAGTAAACACAACGAGTATCGCCATGGTAACCCACAGCTTATGCTTTCTCAACTGCTGATGTTATTTAGTTTCAAACACAGTCATTAGTAGTGATAATAAATGACTTTTAACAGTATATAAATAAATAAATAAATAAATAGATACATTAATAAGAAACAAACATTACTATTGTGGATACACAATGGCGTCTCACACGTGACACCTCTCCATCCTTGTGTAACATGCCGGATCCGTTAGCCCGATCTGTTCCGGGACCTCGCAATTCAAAAATGAAGCATTGATTAAAATAAACATGTTTTTGAACCACACAGTAAAGTGTATAATGTGTACAAGTCTTTGCTAATGAATGCTACAGAATACTGTAGCATAGTACACTGATAAACTGTAATAAATACTGTAATGTTAGTGTAAACTGTGGTGATTTGTGTATAGCGTAGAAAACTGAAGCCTATTGAATAATTAGTTTATTACTACAGTTGTGTTGTACCACAGCGACAATATAATTACTACAACAGTTTAATTAAAGTAATTATTATCCATAATATGCTTCCAAACACTAGTGTTTACTATAGACCATTTTGAGGGATGTAAACAATAACAATGGTCCCAACATATTTCCTGTTTTACATTTTTTATTTCTATAGCTTCCGAGAATCTTAAAAGAGCCACAAATTGACAAATAATGTTATGATAGCTGTTTCAACATGAAGTTATGATTGAATTGCCTCCTTGTTAAGCTATGAAATAGTTTGATAACAAGCAGGAATTGTTCATGGGCCAATGACATGACCACTTTGAAATGGTCCATACAATTTTTTTTCATGTAACGTAATAGTTTATACAGTATCTAGCGCCTCAATGACCGGCAAATATATTTTCAGTAGAAAACTCGGCCCTCTTCATGATATAAGGATCATGCCCAACATATGCATAAATACATTGGTATAAATCGCAAAAATACTTTCCTCTATGTCTCCCAGTTTTTTTCCTACTTCCTGTTCTGAATCTGAATTTCGCACATCACTAGAACCACATGATTGCAAACAACTTATTGCAAGCAACAGGAAAAAGTACATAGAAATGTCCTGCTGGCCTGTTATTCGAGTAGACTTTACTTTATTGGTGAGAATGTGTGGTTCATGCATCGGAAAATATACATGTACATGAGAAGACCATTCACAGAAAGGAATATTGAGCAATATTTATTTTAGTTTTCTCTCTTGGCAGCTAAAAATTTGGTGCATCCCTAACAAAAATCATCTGCCACAATTGAAAGAATAGATTTTGATGTGTTTGAAAATCTTGTATTTGTGGTATAGATGTGGATATTATCATTGCATTGAATCTAAACCATCCAGGTCATTTTTATTATCATACTATGCTGTTGATGGCCATTTTTGTGTGTTAGTGAAAATACGCTGTTTCGTGTATCTCTTTAAAATTGTAAATAAATGCAAATGAGCTGTAACTCTCCACATATTTTCCAGTAGAAGGCGGAGCATTACAGCCTCTGTCTTGGATATTCTCTCTTGACAATAACATAATTTATGATATGTATTAATGCGTTTCTTGAGTGTTAATGTATCCGTATATATTAGGCCTGTCACGATAAGTCATTTTTGTTGTGCGATATATTATCATCGAAATTCTTGAGATAAGTGATATTAGTGTCATTTTAAGAATTATTCTAAAACAGGATTTACATTGGCATAAAAGCATTCAAGGCACAAAAAAACACATGTGAATGGTCTTTTTGGCTTTAATGTTATTCATGAATCATAACTTTTCTGAAAGTGGACTGCAGATTTGAAACCGTTTACTTTTGACACCTCTTCAAAACCGGTAGTAGTTTTTCAGAAAACTTTGAAAATTCACCTTTTCTTGACGTGTTAATACAAAAAAAAATACAAAAAATTTCACTGAACTCCCTGACACCTCCAAAGGAGATTAGATGAAATGACAGAAGCTGTGTAATCTGCTCAAGTTTTTAACACACTCATTTTTATGTTAACATGATGGATGTTATATCTTGAGTGGTCATGTCCATGTATTGATAAGTCAACATATTGATTATTGTGACAGGCCTAGTATATATATATAAATACTATATGTGTAAATACTATACCAGAAGTTAGAACATTTGGGGTCAGAAATTTTAGTTTTTTTATTTTATTATTATTTTATTAATTAAATTAATCAAAAGTGAGAATGAAAAGTGATGCATTTGCAATCTTTCAAGAAACTAGAAAAAAGTAACGTTAAGCAGCTTAGCTGTTTTCAACTATAATAATACTAATAATAAAAATAAATGTTTCAAATCAGCATATTCGAATGGTCATGTGACTGAAGAATGGATTAATGATGCTTTAAAATTCAGCTTTGTCATTTCGAGAATAAATTACATTTATATGATCTGGTCTAATAGAAAACCATTATTTCAAATGGTAATGTCAATATATTTATATACAAAATACAATTTTTATAAAAAAAAAATGCAACCTCTGCAAACATTTAATTATTATATATTTTTTTACATTCTCAAACTTTTGAACAGTGTTTGTGTTTTTTTTATTATTATTAACTTGGTTAAGTTCATGAATTTGTTTAAATACACGACATGACCATTGTAGATACCAGTGTTGGAGAAAAAAATGCATTGCTATATTGAGTAACTTTTTATGGTAAGTAATGCATTGCATTACTTTTGAGTTACTTTTGCGTTACTTTTTATAACCTGGCTAAGTTTTTTTCTGTCTTTTTTGTTCTGTAATTAAAAGCACACTGTATTACCTACAGCTACATTTACCTAAAACACATAAAAAAATAATATTTTAAGATCATGTTTTCTGAGAACTTCCTGACCCAGAGCTCTACATGCCGTATATACTGATTATTAAAAGTTTAAAGCAATTCGTTTCAAAATAATGAACACATTTTCTCATTGACTGCCTGATTCATTGTGGCTAATTTTAGTTTAGCATTTTTTTTAAAAAGCTAATTGATTAAAATAAAAAGAAAAAAACTAAAAACTTCAAAAAAGTAACTAAAACATTATTACTTTTATTTTTATGACTTTTTTTTTTTAACGTTTACTCGTAATTTTTTATTACATAACCTTCTTTACTTGTAATGCGTTACCCAAACAGTGGTAGATACTAAACTCTATATTACTGGACTTTATCTTTGGTTTCAGTCAACACTCATCGTGCAATTAATTTGCACAACTCTCAGCAGTCCCTTTCCCATGATTCCCGTTTGCCTCTGATTCTCAGTCCTGTGGCTCTTAGACAATAGATTAGACTGAATAAAGTGGAGCATGTTGTTCTGGGTTCCTGGATCGGCCCCTAAAGAATTTAGGTCAAACCCTGTCGCGAAGAAACCAATTCACACACTCAATCTTACATTCTCGTTTTAAATCTTTTTTATCAACCACAACAAACCACTTCACCTTAAACCCGAATGCAGAACCGTATGAATGGATTTCAGATGTTGACTCCAAGTTCAAGCACAAGATAAAAATGGCTTTCACTTTTTGGCGCAAGGCAAAGGGTTTGATGTGGTTTTTCCTCTTTATCCCACGCCTCCCCGCTGGAACACTCTTCACAACAATCTGCCATTGTTTTTGTCCATTATGCAACGTCTGATCTGTCTGATTGGTTTTGTTTCTTGTTCTCTCCCTTTATTTATTTTTTATCTCTCCTGTGATTTCTCTCACAGATGCAAATTTTTCAGTCTCACAGAGACTCCCGAAAATTACACTGTTGTCCTTGATGAGGAGGGATTTAAAGGTAAAAACACACTCACACCCTCTCTTTCTCTCTCTCACTCACACACACACACACACACACACACACACACACACACACACACACAC
>CAIGQZ010000427.1:28855373-28888638 GCA_903798205.1 Danio tinwini
ACACACACACACACACACACACACACACACACACACACACACACACATACAAAGTGCTCCTCAAAGGCTCTTATGTTCAATAGATGATAACATGCAGCCATGGAAATATACTGAGAACACAATTTTTAATGTGTCGTGTTGTATACAGTTAATTCTGGGAAATGTTCACTTAATAATATTAATAATAATAGTAATTCCTTACATTTATGTAGTGCTTTTCTGGATACTCAAAGCTCTTTACACATTGGGTGGAATCTCCTCATCCACCACCAGTGTGCAGCATCCACCTGGATGATGCGACAGCAGCCATATTGCACCAGACCGCACACCACACACCAGCTGATTGGTTTAGAGGCGACAGAGTGATGAAGCCAAGTATGATATGGGGATGGTTAGAAGGCCATGATGGACAGGCCAGTGGGCAAATTTGGCCAGGATGGGAGCCCCCTGCTGGCCTCACTAACACCACTTCCAACAGCAACCTAGCTTTCTGATGTGGTCTCCTATCCAGGTACTGACCGAGCACAGCGCTGCTTAGGTTCAGTGGGCAGACTTGCAGAGAGCTATCTGCTGGCCAACTATCTCTTCCTAATAGAGATGCACCGATGCCATTTTTTGGATCCGATCCCGATACCAAAATTCAGAATATCAACCAATACAGATCTGATCCCGACTGTGCCGTTTTTATTTATTTATTTATTTTCACATAATACAGTTTCTTTGGTAAAAATAATAGACCTATAGGCCTACTGTATATGACAGACGGCACAATCTAACTAAAAACATGATGCTTGCTATAAACTATAGGCTACATTATTAGTTATGACATTGATGTGATCTGTTGTGGTCCAGCTTATGTTTCCTTTTTTAATATCAAGATTTTTCTTTGAATTCTGTAATAGGCTACCACTTTTGACTCTAATCGTTGGTAATCGTTGGCCTTGTAGCAAAGCCTGATATTTTCCTGCAGGTTTGAAGCAGACTAAACTAAACCTTCTGAGGCAGTTTTAGCTAAACATTCCCTTGCCTAAACTTGCCGCTTTGAATTTCTCCATCTCACACGCATGTCTGAATTTTTATTTATTTTTTATTTTTTGTCTGAAAATTTTTCTTTTTAAAACTAATTTTGTTTGGTATAATTTGTTGGTTATTTAATGTATTTTTTGTCGGTCAGTTATCTACAAAATAAACAAGAATATTTGAGGTGAAGTTCAAAACAAGTTCCGCTTATGCTTTAGCGCACAATCTGACAAACTGGTCTGTTAAATAAAATATTAATATAAATGAAATTAAAGTGAAACTTTCACAGTTTCAGAGTAGCCTATATTAGGCTAAATAATCTTCCGTTAATGACAATCCATATGCACCAGTCAGTTTCACTTTTATTAATTTAATCATCTACTTTGACCACAAAAAGTTAGGATTTATGATTTTTTTTACAGCACTTAAAGTATTCACCTCAAAAGAATAAACTCAGTCGGAAGGATGAGAGTACAGAAACTTATTGTGAGAATCATTTTACGGAGCGGGTCATGTCGCTTCTGCGCAGCCGTTTGCATGAATGAAGCTCTTGCATCACTGAGACACAGTCTGGTATCTGCGGACACTTTCAAAACAGCAGCACAAAAGGAAGAAATCAGTGCATTTAGGATTTGTCCAATGTATTATTGAGCCTTTTCTAATTTAAAGATTCAGGTACTGTAGGCCTATGTTGTGTGTGTGAAGAGCAGGTAATAACCCTCTCTACTCCAGTGTTGTGAATGCGATCTGCTGGTCTGACACAGCGCAACATGATTTAGAAACAGCAATGAACCTTGTTGCAGGTCAAAATGAACCCATTTAATGCAAAACTAAATGCATTTCTCCTCTGATTATTTAAACTAACAGGAACAAATAGTTTTGGAGAAAGTTTGTGTTGTCATAAACGAACACAGTTTGAATTGTGAAATGAATGGAGAATGATTGAAAGGCGCAGCGGAGGGAAGCGCTGAATTTAACATGAATTTAACTGCATTAATATTCATCTGTGCTTCACATTAAACTATAGAATGGCTTCAGAACATTTGGGATATAGTAGGATATGACAATTTTTCAGTGCCTTATAATAGGCTTCCTTTGTGGCTTTTGTTGGCTTATAAATTACACCGAATACACAGAGGCAATGAATGAATGCTACTCATGGAATGGTGTATTTATCAGTGGCTGCTGCTGACTATTTTAAGTATAGCTGGTTTGGTGTCTAGTTTAACAAGTCCATTAATGCAGGAAGACACCATTCCCTCAGTGATCAGCAGTGTGTATACATCAGGTTTTAATAATGGGCCATTTTCGCAAGATTGTTATGATGCGCTTAACGGTCATCAGCATCTTAAATCCTTTAGTTTTTATTATTTAAATTTTTTTTAAACATAGGAACATTCATATGTATTTATGTATGTATTATATCATCCTTGCATCAAATTACAAAAAAAAAAATGAATAACTCCCTTATGTGAGGCGTTTGAAACGCTGAGTAGATTGGCGGGACAGTAAATTTGTTGGTGCTGTGGATGGCTGAGGGGTGTCGCAGACGAAAGTGAGCAGGGCGGGGGTGTCGCAGACGAAAGTGAAAAAGTGTTGGAGAGTCGTAGAAGAAAGTGAAAGTAAATAGCAGACAGGGAAGGAGGGCGGTTGGGGATCAGTAAAAATGAGGTGCTGGATCAGATTTCAGAGGTTCCAGATCCAGCGTGTTTCGGGACAAATTAAGCCCTGGATCTTCATAGAACATGATTTTGACTTCTTTAAATGTTCTAATGATTTTGACATAAAGTAACAATCTGTAAATTTGACCTGTATTCAATGTGTTTTTGCCAAAAATATACCTGGCAAACATTAGATTGCATGGTTCTGTAATCAAGGGTCACACATATTGTATATTGAGTAGTTGTTTATTTGAGAATATGGATGTTTCTTCCGTAGTCTTGTGTTATATTTAGCAAGCCAACATTTAAAACTATGAATTTTCCAGCTAAATGCCTAATAAAAATAAAAGGCTAAAAAAGCCACCTCAATCAGACAGATTTGTTGTTGCTGAGCCCTGAAGGGAACAATCCACAAAATCATTAAATTGCAGAAAGTCAAACAATCTCCATTGACTCTTTCTCATTGATCAGGGAACAGGTGTGTGTGTGTGTGTGACAGTACATTGAGTTCATGGCTGTTATTGAAGAACTCTGTCCTCCACCTCTGACCCAAACAGATGTTTCCCCTGCAAATCCACAGCAATGACCTTTTGTTCTTCTCATAATCTACAGGAAGACACACACCATTATGTAGGAGCAGAGTTCTGGATGCCGTGCACATTTGCAGGTGTTCTGATACAAGTGCAATATGTTTTCTATTGCAATTTGAGCCATACACACACTCAAATTATGTTTGTTGCTTGTTCAAACTACTTATTTAAAATGATGTGAAACAATTTTTTTGGGGGGACAACTTAATTGTTTTATGTTCAAGCAACTTAAATTTCTAAAAACGATTGATTTCATTCATGTTTTCTCATCACAAATCGATTGTGTCACAGTCATTTATTCATTTTCTTTGGGCGTAGTCCCTTTATTAATCAGTGGTCGCCACATTGAAATGAACCGCCAACTTATCCAGCATATGTTTTCAATTCAATTCAATTCATCTTTATTTGTATAGCGCTTATACAATGTAGATTGTGTCAAAGCAGCTTCACATAGAAGTTTATAGTTTTACACAGCGGATGCCCTTCCAGCTGCGATCTGGTACTGGGAAACATCCATACACACTCAATGACACACATACATACAGCCAATTTAGTTTCTTCAATTCACCTTTACCACATGTCTTTGGATGCTCCGGTTTCCTCCACAGTCCAGAGGAAACCCACACGAACACGGGGAGAACATGCAAACTCCACATAGAAATGCCAACTGACCCAGCTGGGAGTCGAACCAGCGACCTTCTTGCTGTGAGGTGACAGTGCTAACCACTGGGCCACCATGTCACCCTGTATTGTATGTCCAAATTGTATAATCTGACTTTCAGTTTCCAGTGCTAGTTTTTGACTTGCTCTTTTCAGCCACACAAATGCAAGGCTCCTATACATTTCAAAATGACTATGCTAACTAGTGAACGCCACAGGAACACCCACACAGATATTTGCAGCTTCCTGCTGTGTTTCTGTAAATAATTATAGAGTCCGTATTGGTTAACAGAATCGGCTTTTGAAAGACATCTTCATGTTGTGCTCTGTGGTTTAAAGTGCAGATCTAATTTCATTAGACTGTTGTCGTTTACAACTTTTTTGTCGTAATACTAGATAGTTGCTGGGGCGTTTATGTCCTGACCTTTTGATTTAAGCTTAAGAGATTTCAGTATCACCATGGCTGCATTTATTTGATTAAAAATACAGTAATATCAGCAATATTATGAAGTATTATTAGTATGAAATTACACTTTTCTTTTGTAATATGTAATGTACATTTGTATAGCACATTATGCTACCCCAAATCAAAAAAGTTGGGACCGTATGGAAAACGCAAATAAGAAAGTAGTGATTTCTAATTTTACTTTGACTTGTATTTCATTGCAGACAATACAACAAACATTATTTATTTTTATTTTTTTTCAAAATAAAAACGTATTGGAATTTTGGTTCTTGCAACACATTTAAAAAAAGTTGTAACAGTAAAACATTTACCACTTTGTAATGTTGCCATTCCTTAAAGACCTTTAGGGACTGAAGACACCAAGTGACGAAGCATTTCAGGTGTAATTTTGTCCCATTCTTACTGCAAAGAAGTCTTAGAGGCTGCAAGTGAGCAACAGTATGAGGTCTTTGTTGTCGCATTTTGCACTTCAAAATGCACCACATTCTCTATTGGAGATAGGTTGGGACTGCAGGCAGGCCAGTCAAGTACTTGTATCCTCTTCCTCCACAGCCAGGGCTTTGTTACGTGTGCAGAATGTGGTTTTGCATTGTCTTGTTGAAATATGTATGGGCATCCAAGGAAAAGATTCATGAAGGCAACATATTGTGCTCCAAAATCTCTATGTACTTTTCAGCATTAAAGGTGCCATCACAGAAGTGCAATTTACGATTGCCAAGGGCACTGATACAACCCCATACCATGACAGACCCTGGCTTTTGGGCTTTGTTGCTGTAATAGTCTGGATGATCCTTTTCTTCTTTGGGCCGGAGCACATGGTGTCCTTTTCTCCAAAAAAGAAAAACTTAAATACTGATTTATCTGACCACAGTACATGTTTCCACTGTGTGATAGTTCATCCCAGATGCCTTAGGACCCAAAGAAGTCAACAGTGCTTCTGGACACTGTTAACATAGGGCTTCCTTTTGGCAGAGTGCAGTTGGCATTTGGGGATGTGGTACTTGTCAAAGGTTTGCCAAAGTCAGAGGTGCCAACTCAGTCCTGCAGGGCCAGTGTCCTGTAGATTTTTAACTCTTAACTTGCCTCAACACAACTGGTTGTTTCTAGAAAGCCTAGTAAGAGCTGATTGGGGTTGGAACTAAACTTTGCTAAGGCCGAGTTTGGGCACCCCTGGCCAAAGTAGTCCTGATCCCATGAGGTGTTATATCTTATAGATGAAATGGCAATTCTTGATGCAGTGCTGCCTGAGGGATGGGGGTTGACAGTTGTTCAGCTTAGGCTTGAGCCCTTGATGAAATGAAGCTGACCAAACTAAACATCAATATTTTGTGTTCATATTGTCTGCAATAAAATACAAGTCAAAGTAAATTTGGAAATCACTACATTCTTTTTTTTTATTTGCGTTTTTCATACTGTCACAACCTTTTCTGATTTGGGGATGTATTTAAATAATACATATATTGAAGTCTGCGTGAACCAGAAGTTGTTTTGGACTTAAGTATAATGATATGTTTACAGTTTAAATGGATTGAGTTAATGGATTGTTTTTTTTTTTTTATGCTCATCCTGTCTTTCACTCACAGCAAACTAATGGTTGTAGGGGTGTGGCTAAACATTATTTGACTCAGTCTGTCAAACTGACATCATTAAAGAAGGACTGCTATAGAGTGGAGGAACTATGACGTCAATTTGTATGCAAAAACCCGGAAGCAAGTTTAGCATTTTAGCAGTTCTGATTCCCTCGTCCCAAAGTCAATGTTTTTTTTTCAATGGGATTTTGGTTAAATCACTTAAATAGGGTTTGTTGCAAACACAAACTCAAGATACTTTCACGTTTTATTTCTACGACATAGAAACATCACACTCTTGATATTTAAAATCGTTACACTTCTTTAAAAAGATGGTTGCTATCAAGTTGCTAAATGGGACTACAGGTGGTGTCGGAGACATTATACGTCATCAAGCTGAAGTGGTCTGGAACGCAGCTCGCTTGCGTTGGGCATTTGGATTTGGCTGATTTAAGTATTTTCATGAGTAGTATTTAATAGTTTGTAGTATTTTTCTAATTGGGTTAATTCATATTGTGTGTAGATAATGGCTTCACTTGTAAAGTGAAGTAAAGTTTATTTGTTGATCATTTATTTTAATTAAACTATATTATGGTGATACTGCTTACCAGTGCAGCCTGTTTCTTTCCTGCTCTCACTAATGCAAATGTGTAAATAAATGTGTAAAAAATACATACGTCAACTGTCATTTTAACGTGATCATTAGATTTTTTTTGTCAGTTTTTTTTCTTAATCTGAACACATTTATCTCTGTCATAACTGCAGTATTTACACTCCTCAATTTATAAGTGACTATATGGGCTGTTTTTTACTGTACTAAGAATATTGAATGTTGTTCTTTATCTATGATGGAACTTGCAGGCATTTAATAGACTTGTCCCTCATGCTTCATTTCTGTCGTCTGTTACTAAGGTAAGCGGGCTGTATGCATGCGAGCGATACACTTGTTAAAAATGTCTTAAGATAATACTATGTAGGCACATTTATGCATACAGTTTTACAATTTTTACTACAACCGTGAAGCAAAACAAAATATATTTTCCCACGTAAAAAAACTATCCAAAAGGCACGTAGGTTTATACAGATGTGTTTTTGCATATTTATTTGTTTATAATATATAGCGTGGATTATAATATAATAAACCGAGAAAGTAAATCGTTGTCATGGATTATATTTCTAAAAATAAGCTTGAGAAGTTGTCTGTAGCTGGGTGGTGCTGATGTCACAGACGAGCGCCCCAAAGGCTGTAGTCTGTTTATAGCCTGATGTTAGCTTTTTAGTTCTTGCATTTGCATTTAAGATCCAAAAGTGCTAAACGTTGTATTTCCGTGTGAGGATTATCCGGCTGGACAAAACGTGTAAGTGTAATAAACAGTGTTTGAACACAGAGCTTATTATTTGCAGTCTTTGAAAAGCCTATGGGAAAATCCTGTAGGGATTTTATCGAGGGAACCAGTTTTATGTTAGCAGCCGATTAGCCTACAAGTTGACGTCATAGTTCCTCCACTCTATTCCAGAGCAGAAGCAGATTGTCAAAGCTTCATTAAAAATGACCAAAACAGTTCCCCTTAAGAATAATAATGTGCTCTAGCTAAGTAAAGTTTGATTTCTTGCCGACTTTAGAAACGATTAGTTTGTGATGTCAAATCTGTATTTTCAGCATATTTAATCGTTGTATTACAGATTATTTTTATTTCTATTTTTTTTAGAAATAAAAATATATATTTATCAATGTAAAAGGATACTTCACCCCAAAACAAAAATGTTATGTTATTTTACTACTACACTTGTTTTTCTTCTGTAAAAAATTTAACTAGATATAAAAACGCTAGATTATTTTTTCTCACATGATGCCTTTTTTTAAGATTTATTTATGAGATTTTTATGACAGTTGTCAAAAGTAACAGAGAAAATAACAGTACAAATAGAATAAATAAATATGTAACAGTGCAAAGTTGAATAAAATAATAAAAATAAACCACACTATAATCCTCGGTCCCACTTTATATTAAGTGTCGCTTATACCTGTGAACTTGCATGGTAACTAGATGTGTAAGTAGTATGTAACTACAGTATATGTACACACTGGTACATAGTATTTACACACATGTAACAACACACTAAACAGTATGTGTAAGTTCAACTGTGTAACAGGACATTGGTAACAACATAAAAAAAAAGTACACATCTGTAACAAGAATTACATAAGTGCTATGTGTAACAGCAATGTACTTGCAGGTGTTTACCCACTTCCATACCTGTTTGCGTACCATGTACTGTACTTCTGAACACTGTATTAGAATAAGAATGGCAGAACTAGCGCTGCATTAGAAGGTTTTACCTTGTGATACCAGTGTAATTACAGGGTAAATCCTAAGGAACTGTCCACTCAATATAAAGTGTAAAATGGTCACAAATTACCGTGTAATATATAAAACCTAAGCCTTTGTGCAACTGTTTAAAAAAGTACAAAAAAGTATAAGTGTATATAGAAATATACAAATGCCTTATATGTTGTTTTAAAGTAAACTGTAGAATCCGTAATCACATTAAAGTGGGTAGTTTACCAAAGATTGTGTTATTAATGTCCTGTTACACATTTGAACTTACACATACTATTCAGTGGGTTGTTACATGTGTGTAGTTACACCATTATTACAAAAGTAAATACTATGTACCAGTGTGTACATACACTGTAGTTACATACTACTTACACATCTAGTTACCGTGTAAGTTCACAGGTATAAGCGACACTTGATATAAAGCGGGACCTAATCCTCATATTGTGCAACAAACAGTAAATGATGTGCATAAACAATATAAGATGTACATTCATTTTACAAAATAAACAAAAAAACAGGTCAGTACCGAAAGTAGAGGTTGACAGCATGGTGTATTAGGTAAAATAATAATAAGAAAAGAAAAAATTAAAAGGGAGATAAGGGAAAATATATTAAACTAAATACGCTGTGGGGGGTACATAATGCCTTTTTGAGAGCCATGAAATGTATACAGGTCAAACAATATAATACTCTTTCTTTACAAAATACTTGATCTTATAAAAGATCTTATGAAGCAAATTATAAAGCGAATTGATCAGGCTCTGCAATAAACTGAACTGAATGTACAATGTTGTTACCTTTGATCCAGAGCCTCTGTAATCAGTTTCAGCATCCTGTATAAGCACAAGTATCTTTTTAATGATCAATATGACATATGCGTCCTCCTTCTCTGGACAAACAGTGTCACCTCATGTAGGAGTTTGCATCTGCTCGTGTCAACACATGAAAGGTGTCAGACTGTGAATAAAAATGTGATAAATTTGTACATAAGAAATATCAATATCTCCATGTTGGGATGATGCATAGACCGCTATTTTTTTGTGCTTTTTATGATAATTATTCATTCTAATATTGCTTAAAGGGATAGTTCACCCAAAAGCTAGAAATTCAGCATTGTTTTCCCAAATTCAAGTGGTTGTAAACGTTGTGGAATTTCTGAAGCACAAAGTTTTTGGGGAAAAAGCAGCCACTGACATCCATAGTAAGAACAAAACATACTATGGAATTTAACGGCTGTTTTTTGAGCGTTCTTTGAATAACGTGTTTTGTGCTCAAATGTGAAAGTCTTAACAGGATTTGGAACGAGTGTAGGATGATTAAATGATGGCAGAACTGTAATTTTAGGGAGAACTTTAGTAGATAGCATACAGATTTTAATGCCTTACAAAAAAATTGACCATTTTAAACGAACAAACAAAACATTAAGCATCAATTCTGCAGCAATATGGGGGCTATATTTAAACATTCCAAATTTTACTCCAATTCTGTTTTTTTTGTTTTGTTTTTTTTTAAAGAAAAATGCAGAAAAACTGCAGTTCTGTTTTTTTCTCACATTGTGTATGGTTCATTGTGTATATTCATCCAAACATTGGGCCCTGTCATCCACACAACACAAGTGTTTTTATTTTTGCTAGTTGCAACCCAGTGCAGGTATCATTTTCACATCCTGCACCATGTTTAAATAGCAAATGTGTTTGTGTGCTTGTCTGAAAAGGATAAGGCACGTTGTTGCTATTTTGAGGTAACTGAAATATATGCCATGTGCCATTGATGGTCTAAAGTCAATGGTGCAGTTTTGTTTTTGTTTTTTTATTTAAATTGTGTGTTTGATATGTGGGTGGGTCTAAAATGCACATGCACATGCTTATTACATGCATAGGGATGCACAGCAGCACACAAACATCTTTTAATAGGAAAAAATAGAAGTATACAAATGTAAAAGAGTATTAATATTGTCTACATACAAAAATGTTACCACATCCCACACCTTGTTGATCTCAGGGGGTGAATCCGATGATTTGCTCACTTGCACATCCGTTTCCTTACTGGTGAAGAGTTCAGTTTTCTGCTTACAAAGTCTGCCATGTGAATAGCGAATGTGCCATGGCACAACAACAACTCAATCTTAAAGGGAATGGGATATGGGCATTAGCTTGGTTTAATGCATGTTATGCCCAAAAACTTTAGCTTAGTCTTTAGCTTGTTAATAGCACCATGTTTGAACAGCAAATGTATTTGTGTGCTCATTTGTTTGCTGGTCTGAAAAGGAGGCATGGTAGGGCGCTTTGTTGCTCATTGGGGTAGCTAAAATAAACTGTGCCGTTGACTAACTAATAGCTGATTTAAAGTCAATGGGGCAGTTTTTTTTTTTTTTTTTTTTTTTTTAATTATGTGTTTGATATGTGGGTGGGTCTAAAATGCACATACACATGCTTATTACACATATAGGTATGCGCAGCAACACACAAACATCTTTAAATAGGAAAAATAGAAAGAACTCAAATGTAAAAGATTATTATTGTGTACATAATTATAAAAATGTTACACATCCCACACCTTGTTGACTTCAGAGGGTGAATCTGATGGTCTGCAGATCCGTTTCCTCACTAGTGAAGTGTTCAGTTTTTCTGCTTACAAAGTCTGTCATGTAAATAGCGAATTATTCGTAGCACAACCAAATCTTGCTCTTAAAAGAAATGGGAGATGGGCATCAGCTTTGTTTAATGCATGCTATGCCCAAAACAAACGTTTAGCTTATTAATAGCACCATGTTTAAATAGCAAATGTATTTGTGTGGCCATGAATGTGCTGGTCTGAAAGGAGGCATGTTAAGGTGCATTGTTATGTTGGGGTAACTGAAATAGACTGTGCCGTTGACAAACTAATAGCTGATGTAGTCAATGGTGCAGTTTTTTTATTATTATTATTATTATTTAAATTGTGTGTTTGATATGCGGGTGGGTCTAAAATGCACATACACATGCCTATTACGCACATAGGGATGCGCAGCAGCACATAAACATATTTTAATAGGAAAAAATAGAAGAATTTAAATGTAAAAGAGTATTATTATTGTCTACATGTTACCACAATTGTTACCACATCCCACACCTTGTTGATCTCATCTGCTCACCTGCAGATCCGTAAATAGTGTAAATAGTGAATGTGCTATGGCACTACTGCAACTCGTTCTTACAGTGAATGGAAGTTTAATGCATGTTATGCCCAAAAACACACCTAATTCATAAATAGGATAAGGACAACCCTTTTAGACCAGGCGCTAAAACCTTTGATTGTTTTTCCTATCCTTAAAATAAGAAATGTGGATACAAACATGCCCTTAGTGTGCATGTGCTGTGCTTGGATCATACAAAAGAGCCCATTTCTCATGTCTAAGCTCCTAAAAGTAAGATTCAAGCCCTGTGGAAATCTTAAAGATGTATTACTTTGTAAAGTTTCTTTCCTCAGCCAGTGATTGGAGATATCAAATTTGTAGCACATTTTAGTAACAGAAGCTTTTTTTTTTTTTCATTCAGATATGTTTGGGTTGAAAAAAGACATCTAGTTTACACTTGTATATTTGATTGACCTCCATCTTCATGTCTTCTTCCAGAGCTGCACCCGTCTGAGCACTTACAGGTGGAGGGCTCCACGTGGCTCCCACTCAATGTGGTCTCGAACGGCAATGCTTCCAGCAGCTCGCAGGCAGTGGGCGTCACTAAAATCGCCAAGTCAGTCATCGCTCCTCTGGCAGAACAGCACGTGTCTGTCTTCATGCTCTCCACCTATCAGACAGACTTCATTCTGGTGAGAAAGAGAGTAACTGATGCTTAGATATCAATAACATTTTAAAGGGATAGTTTGCACAGTGATGAAAATATACTGGTTTTTTTTTCACCCTAAAGTAATTTCAAAACTTAGTTTCTTTTTTTGTTGAACGGAGAATAATATATTTTGAAGGATGCTAGAAACCAGTAGATATCATAGTATGGCAGATAAAATACTAAAATAGTCAATGGTTACAGGTTTCCATCATTCTTCAAAATATCTTATTTTGTTTTCAACAGAAAAAAGAAACTCAATGTTAACTTTGGAACAATGAAGAGTAAGAAAATGATTACAGAGAATTTAGAATAGTTTGCTCATGACAAATCACTGTGTTTTAAAGTGAATACATTTTCAGTATTTTTTTCAACTATTTTAACTGTTTTCTCATTCTCAAGTGGTAGCAAACCTTTGCCTTCTTTTTTGAAAATGTTTTTGAAGAAACATTTTGGACACTGTTAACATAGGGCTTCCTTTAGCACAGTACAGTTTTAACTGGCATTTTTGGATTTAACTACGTATTGTGGTACTTGACAAAGGTTTGCCAAAGTATCCTGAGCCCATGGGGTGATATCACTTATAGATGAATGATGATTCTTTCACTCACAGCAAAGTCATGGTTTTTGGGGCGTGGCTAAGCATTATTTCACTCAGTCTGTCAAACTGACATCATTAAAGAAGGACTGCTATTTCAGAGCAGAAGCAAATTGTCAAATCTTGATTAAAATTGCTGAAACAGTTCCCCTTAAGACTAATAATGTGCATTAGCAAAGTAAAGTTTGATTTCTTGTGCACTTTAAAAATGATTAATTTGTTCATGTAATGGCAAATCTGTATTTTCAGCGTATTTACTCGTTGTATTACAAATTATTTTTATTACTATTTTTATCTATCAATGCAATATAGGATAGTTCACCCCAAAACAAAAATGTTATGTTAGTGTTTTTTTTTACTATTTTTTTAACTATTGTAACTGTTTTCTCATTCTCAAGTGGTAGCAAACCTTTGCATTCTTTATTATTATTATTATTATTATTTTTTTTTTTTTTTTTTTTTTTGAAGAAAGCTGAAAACCTGCACCAGTCAACTTAGTATTTGTTTTTCCTACTATGGAAGTTAATGATTACGCAGGTCCAGCTTTCTTAAAAAAATTATAAATAAAGGAATTTTGTTTTCATTTTGCAGAAGAAAGAAACCCATAAAGATTTTAATTTAAAAGGAGCATATAATTACAGAATTTTCATTTTTGAAAGAAGTGTCCCTGTAACTAATGCTAACATGATTTTGACTGACTAAAATGCTGTAAAAGTATTGTTCATGTTATATGAAACATTTAATTCAAATCCTTTTGGTAAGTAGGAGAAAAGCCATAACTGGAAAATGGTTTCAGGCTGATCCTCCAACAAGGGCTCAATGGATAGGAACTGTAAAGGAAATGCACTGTATGGAGAGACTGACTTTTAACCCAAGATTTGATTCAAAAAAGTGTAACAAGTACTGGCAAAAATGGTCTGAGTATGTCATTGTAAACAATTTGTGATAATGTATGTCAAATGTATTTTGTAACCCTTATGACAACCGCTTTGTTCTTTGTTTTTTTATTTCTATTTTTTCCCCTTCTGTCTTTTTTTCTCTTTCTCTAAATACATTTTTTAAAAAGTAAAAAACAAAACAAAACTATGTTTAGAAATGTGTTGGAAAAAAATCTCACAGTTAAACTAGACTAAAATCGGGTAAAAAACATATAAAGGGGGGCTAATAATTCCAGTGTAGTTTGCTAACTAATCTTACTGTAAAGCCATGTTCCTTGAAAAACTTTAATTTTAATGTAGACCTGCCAAAAGAAGTAAAACATAATGTTTTATGTTTTTACATAAAACAATTATTTCAGCAAACATTTAGTCAGTCTTAGGATGTTTATCATATTATAACTTTTTTGAAGGAGGAAAACAACATCTTTAAAACGACAATCTAGCTAGTTACCTTAAATTGATCAAATTTTCAAGTTAAATCAAAACTAAAATTTAAATCAAATCACTTTTATTGTCACATCATCAGCAGCACGTGTGCTATGATGAGTGAAAAGCTTATAACTAAATAAAAAGATAGCTCTGTGCTGTGATTATACAAAAAAGCTGACAGATACTTTACTGAACCCAGAGACATGGAGCATTGTGTTAATGAATCAAGTATTAAACAAACGTCAGCATAAACATGCTCGCACATCAAACACACCAACCTGCTGTAAATGGTTTACCAGTTTATGGTCATTTTTGTCATTTAATGGGTTTGGTAGATGTGTAATGAAAGTCGATTGTTCTTTGTGATTGGTGTTTTCTAAAGCATTGAAGCTAATGTAAGAAGCTAATTTGTATAAAATTATAAATGTATTTTTCCCTAAACACTTGTTTTCCAACTTAAACTTACAATTCCTTAAAAGATATTTGTTTTTCACAGATTATTTTTTAGTTTTTATTATTTGCTGCCCGATATTGAACAATCAACAAATATTTTTGGAATGTGAAGTGGAAAAACTGAACAAAAAACACACACATATGCAAAACGTACCAAAGATCACCCACAGGAGGTGCTACAACAACAAAGTTTGATTTGAAGTTTTGCATGGTTTCTTGGACATCAGAGGGTGCTGTCTAAAAAGAATGGTAACAATTTTTAGTTTAATTACAGATTGCCACTATTAACTGCAAGCTTATTACCTGCCTATTAATATATCAAGATATTGTTTTTTTTGTGCTATTAAAATAATTATACTGATCTTATTCTACATTCTTAATCCTACCCAATATACCTAAACCCAACTATTAATGAGCAACTAGACACAATTAGTTTAGTTAAGAATCTGTTAATGGTTTATTAATATTGATAATTGTTATAAGTTGTTTGTATACAATTCTGAAATGTATTTTTTACTAAATACTTGTTTTCGAACTGGTTTTCTTTAAAAGAAAATGTACAGTTGGAGTCAAAATTTCTAGCCCCCTTAAGCATTTTTTTTAATTGTCTAAAGAACAAACCACTGCTATACTGTACAATGACTTTCCTAATGAACCTAGTTAAGACTTTAAATGTCACTTTTAAGCTGAATACTTGTATCTTGAAAAAAATCTTGTGAAATATTATGTACTGTCATCAAGGCTAATATACAGAAATCAGTTATTAGAGATGAGTTATTAAAACTATTATGTTTAGAAATGTGTTGGAAAAAAATCTCACCGTTAAACTAGACTAAAGTCGGGTAAAAAAACATAAAGGGGGGCTAATAATTCTGACTTCAACTGTGTGTACATATATATATATATATATATATATATATATTTGTTTTTCACAGATTAAAATTGGCAAACAATTAAAGTTTGCAATACGTTTACATTAAATGTTGCCCAATATTGAGTAATCAAACAATATTTCTGGATTATAACAGGAATTCCCAAAATGCACCAAACAGATCACCCACAGGAGGCACTACAACAGCAAAGTTTAATTGAAGTGCTGTCATTTACTAATTCCAAAAATAATGGTCACACTTTAGTTTAAGTACAGATTGCCGCTAATAACTCCTGCCTTATTACATATCTATTATTAATACAGAGTGATTCAATAAAGAATACCACAACTTTGAAAATCAACAACTCTGCAAAGAAGTGAACATCTATGAGCTTGTTTTCTACTGAAAGAAAACTTTAAATACTCTTCACATTGATTAATTACCCAAGGTTCCATCATGTTTCTTTTATTTAAATACAGATTTTCAAAGACCTGCTATTCTTTTTGAATCACCCTGTATATTGGTTGTTTATTAGTGCTTATCCTGATCTTTTTCTACATCCTTAATCTTATCCAATACCCAAACACAACTATTACCTTACTTACCATTAATAACCAGCAAATTAGTAATGTATTAAGCTAAAAATCTCAGTTAATGGTTTATTAATAGTGAGAAATAGTGTGAGCATAATAATGGTATGCTATTAACATGCTGAAATGTTTGTGTTGTAGGTGCGAGAGAAAGACCTGTCTGTGGTGGTGGAGACTCTGGTGGAGGAGTTTAATATTTTCCGAGAGGAGGGAGGAGAATCAGTGCCTGTTCACAGTCAGGACGCCTGCAACGGCCTGCAGAGGAACGGCAGAGAGGGTGAGAGACGGATGAAAAATCAAACATCGTGTTCAGATTTGAGGATAAAATTATGGAAAAAGTGTCTCATGCTGACCAAGACTACATTTTGAGTTCTGAAATAATATTATTATCATGAAAAATATCTGTTTTGGATGTAATTGAATGCAAAGCTGTAATTTATCTTTCTTTATCTCTTTCTTTCTGTGCTCCCCGGTGTTTTGTGCTGCCTCATCAGGGCTGTCTTCTTTCAGTCACTGTTTCCTTCATTCTTTTGTTGTTGATTTTGTTTAAAGTGTTGGCTCACCCAAAAGTTACATTTACATTATTATTTACACACCCTCATGTTGTTTCAATACCTTTGTTCATCTTCAGAACACAAGTGAAGATATATTAGATGAAATGCGAGAGCTCTCATTCTTTATAGACAGCAACGGTCCCGAGATGTTCAAAGTCCAAATGGACCAAACACATTGTCAAGCATTCCATGTGACTTAAGTGATTCAACAGTAATCGTACGAAGCTCCAAGAATGCTTTTGTGTGCCAAAAAAACTTATTAAAACTCTAACTGTCTATACAGTGGGGGAAATAAGTACTAAACATGTCACAATTTTTCTCAGAAAACATATTTCTAAAGCTGCTGTTGACTTGAAATGTTCCCTATATGTTGATAACAACCAAAAAAATCCATATATGCAATGAAAGAAATCTAATTAGTTTACAAATTTGGTTATGTGTAATAAAACAAAAGGACACAGGGTAAAAGTATTGAACACTTGAAGAAAGGGAGGTGTAGAAAGGCAGTGAAAGCCCAGACAGCAGCTGAAATCTCTCAGTAGTGTTTCAGAAACCGTCTGCCCCTCATCATTGTTAATGAAAATTAGCTGCTTCAGGCCAACATCTACATTAGCAGGATGATGAAGATAAAACCAGGGTGGACATTTCAGCAAGACAATGATACAAAACACAGCCAAGGAAACTCTCAAATGCTTTCAGAGAAAGAAAATCAAGCTGTAGAATGGCCCAGCCAATCACCTGATTTGAATCCAATAGAAAATACAAAATAAAGTCTGAATTATTGACAAAATAAAGAATTATTTAGTTTTGTTTTATTTTTATGTTTGTGTTGTTTGGGTTTTTACCAGCCCTGGTTTAATTCCATGTCAACAGCCCCTTTAGACATATTTTTCCCAGGTAAAAACATGACATGTTCAACACTTATTTCTACCACTGTATTTTCTCACCTGCATCAGGTCATCTTCATATGATCACAGTTGAATGGTATATTTTGACAATGTTTTTGGTTTCTTTTTTTCGACTTTAAATGAGTCTGGACCATCGCTGTCTATGGAGAATGAGAGAGCTGTCAGATTTCATATAAAAAAAATAAAAATATATTAATTTGTTCTGAAGATGATCGAAGGTCTCAGGGGTCCAGAACGACGCAGTGGTGAGTAATTAATAACATAATTTAAATTTTGGGTGAACTAACCCTTTAATGCAGCACTCTGAAATTAGTCCTAGGAGAATTGGTGGATGGTTCCTAAATGAATTCCTGTAACTGCCTGATGCAAATGCCCCAATTGTTAACCTACTAACTTCATTTAGTAACAGCTTACTAAACAAATGTTTCTAAACCAAATATTAAATATGGTTTTGTTTTTGTGTTCATTTAGTTCCACACGCGACTGTCCATCCAGTGTTGATTCCGGAGAATCATTTTTGCGTAATGAGTTTGGATCCAGATACTCTGCCTGCAATCGCCACCACCCTCATAGACGTTTTATTTTACTCAAACAGGTATGAAAAGTGCTGATCCAAACCATTGGTTTGCATTGCATTGGTGATTGGTGATCTTTTCACTGCTTTGACAGCTCTGGCATGCTTTTGTTGCTGCCAAACAAAAGTCATTTACTGCCACCAAGAGGAATCCTTTTTTTACACATTGCACTCCAGAATTGTGCAATTTTTATCAAAAGTAAACCTCAAAAAACAGTTTTTTTTTATCTTATATATTACTATTGATGTATTTTAGTTTATGCATTATTTATTGATGTTGATGACTTTTTTATTGTTAAAATATTTTTATCATTATAGAAAAGTGACATTTATAAAATGTTGTAAACTTGATCTGTTTTTTTTTTCTTTCTTTTTTTTTTCTCTTTTTTACAATGACATAGCCAGAGAAGCTGATATGGCAATAAACTCACACATCTACCCATGTATCCCACATTGTGCAACTTATCTGCTGTTAAAACTTAGGGATACAGTAGTTCACCTAATATTTGAGTTGAATACTTTATTTCATCTATTGAACACAAAAGAAGATATTTTGAAGAATGCTGAAAACCATTTACTTGCAGCGTACAGTAGGAAAAACAAACAATATGGAAGTCAGTGGTTACAGGTTTTTAGCCTTCTTCAAATTATCTTTTTCAAAGGAAGAAAGAAACTCTTAAAGGAAACTCAATTTTGGATTATCTTTTAAATATTTTTGAGATGACTATTTTAATATTCTAATTTCATTAATAATATCATAACAGTATTTCTAATCTTGTATTTTATTTTTTAATATACAACATATTTTAATATTTCAAATGGTATTACAAATGTAGTCCTTTTATTTAGATAATTAAAAATACACTTTTTCATAACCTTTGGGTGTGGTATTAAATTCACTGATATCCTACTCCATTGTTTACTAAATTAGGGTCTCTGTATTGATGTAAAGAAGTTGCTGAAGTAAAAAAAAAAGTAAAAACATGTATTTTATTGCATTATTATTATTATTATTATTAGTAGTAGTAGTAGTAGTAGTAGTAGTAGTAGTAGTAGTAGTAGTATTATTAGTATTATTAGTATTATTATTATTAATGGGGTGACACAGTGGCTCAGTAGTTAGCACTGCCGCCAGCAAGAAGGTTGCTGGTTCGAGCCTCGGCTGGGTCAGTTGGTGTTTCTGTGTGGAGTTTGCATGTTCTCTCCATGTTGGCGTGGGTTCCCTCCATGACATAGCCAGAGAAGCTGATATGGCAATAAACAAAAAAAATCTATCTATTTATCACACATTGTGCAACTTGTCTGCTGTTAAAAATTAGTGATACAGTAGTTCACCCAATACTTGAGTTGAGTTTATGTCATCTGTTGAACACAACAGAAGATATTTTGAAGAATGTAATTATTTTAAAGAAAACCATTGACTTGCATCGTACAGCAGGAAAAACGAACACTATGGAAGTCAATGGTTACAGGTTTTCAGTCTTCTTTATAGTATCTCTTTCAACTTATAAAGGAAACTCAATTTTGGATTAACTTTTCCTTTGAAGTTCCAATCATACCTGCCAACATTTGTCTGAAAATCCGGGGGCCGGGGAGGTCGGGGTAGGGCGGGGGAGCTACCATTCAGAGACTTGACAAGGGGCGTCAGCTTTGAATGGGTGACGTCAGGCGTTGCCGAACTGCATTGTGGATCTGTCGACCCCGCTTCAGTGGCGTTGATCACTGCAGAAGTTGGGACTATCTCAACTCTTCAAGTGCCGACGGAAGCGCCAACCAATCAGATCGCTGTATGCAAATACATCAGCTCAGACAGTAGCCGATTGCTGACTAAATTCATTGGCTGACACTGCTATGACGATCGCGTCAGCCCCAACTTAAGACACGCCCTCTGTCAAGCGTTGACGCTGAAGCCCCGTGTGAATGGGGTGTTACAGATTGTACCCATCACCTGAGGACCGGAGGAAGGGGTTGAAATTCCGGGAGTTTACCAGAAGAAATGACAAACCGGGAGGTGGGTCGAGACTCCCGGGAAAAACAGGAGTGTTGGCAGGTATGGTTCCAATACGTTTTTTACAACAGCTAAAAAGAGGCATTTTCATCATTTGTTTTGATCTCATCACATCGTTTGATGTCAAGCAGATGAAGCAAAACGAGAGTATAAACAGTCTAAAATTTGAGCTTGTCCTCGTTTCACTACTTGCTGAATAGTCTAAGGCCAATTCTATTTTTGTACCTCTACCCCTTCCCCTTGGCCATTAAAACCAAGTGTGAAGGGGAAGGGCTTAAAAATTTACCCCTAAGAAATGGGACAGCACTACAGCACCTGCACACATTATCATATATCATCGCAATCTCTTGCTTCATATGAGATCAGACGATCGCGACTGCTGTAGTTGTTCCAGTTGTGTTATTTTTTGGTATTTATCTTCAGGAAATCACTGAAGGCATATATTATGTTATCATAACAATCTAATGTGGCAATAAGATCATAACTATACTGTGTATTTACACAGTGGCCATATTCATTTATGTAAACACACCAAAAACAACATTAACATTAGCAAACACTGTAAAAAGCCCATTCTCAGCCACTAGACTTTTCTGACAGGGGATTCCAGTGTCATCGAGTGTCAAAATGTCATGGGACTGCTGTACAGGAGTTATAATTATTATGGATTATAGATCGCGAAATTTAGCGAATAGTTTTTATTTTAGGGTTTTTTTTTGTTTTTTTTTTATAAAAGCATGATGGTAAAACACGAATGCGGTTATGAATATATTAAAACGTGTTTGTTTGTTGTAAAAATTTATAATAATGACAAAAAAACACAAATTTGTAAATCTCTTTACTTCCGGGTGCAGCTATCATGCCCTTGTGACTGGTGTATTCTGGAAAATTTTCTTCCCCCTTGGTTTCAAGTGTGGTCCTGAAAAATCTAATTTCAAAGGGCTATCTATCCCTTCCCCTTAGCCCTACGCCTTTAAGCTAAAGAGAATTGGGACACCCCTACCCCTTCACGGGAACGCACAAAACGAGGGGTAATTGGGATCGGGCCTAATGTTGATTGCTTAATCTCATTTCATTGAATGCATTTAAACAGTCACAAAAGAGTACCTTGACCTAAGATGATCAGGGACATAGAAAATGACAAAAAAGCTATACAAATATACAAAACAAAAGTTGTATTTCAAAATTTTGAATAATAAATGCAGACTTATTTAAAGTACAAAGTCAGTTTATGTGTGTCCGTGTGTTTACAGCATGCTTGTGTGCTTTTTATTTTCTTTTTTTGTTTTAAAAGTTTTTTTTTATTGAGATATTCATTGCAGCATTACAGCAAATATTACAACATCTCTCTCTCTCTTTTTTTTTTTGCAAAAAAAGAATTTAACTAATTAAATAACACAAAAAAGATAATATTAATAATAATAAAAAAGGGATAAGTGATTAGGATAGACCCAGAATACACTTTCAAAAAACACAAAACGTCTAACCCATAAAACCCACCCCACTCCTGTGACTAAGCTTATGCAGTACTGTTAGTGTGTTCTTCACCATCTGGGTATTTAGCTTACGCTTTCAAGATAGAAATTTTTTTACAAGATTTGGTGTCCTCTTCTCTATTTCTTTGCCATAAGAAATCTGATCCTTTCCAAATGTGCTAATTTAGTTAATTCTTCCAGCCAAGACCTAAATGTTGGTATTCGGTTGATTTCCAAAACCAGCTTCTTTGCCACAATAAGGCTGTAGGACAACAGTTGTTTTGGGGATTCCTGGAGTGATCTAGTTTTGTCTGAAATGCCGAATATGACCAAAAGTGGGTTGAAAACTAATTCACAATGTAAATATTTAGATAGAGTTTTAAATATTTCAGCCCAGATTGGGATCAGTTTAGAACACCGGGCATAACTATGTAAGGGAGTGGCTAATCTGTCTTGCGTTTATCAAAGAAGGGATGTGCTTTTTATTTTCATCTGGCTTTTTTCTTTGTATCTTTCTTCTGCAGTCCTAAAGAGGGCGCCAGTGTTGACCAGGACATGGAGTGTATCAAGTTCTTCTCCTTCTCTCTGATTGATGGATACGTGTCTTTAGTGATGGACACAGACGCACAGAGACAGTAAGACCTCTAATAGACACAATCAGGTTGTAAATACTAGATGTAGAATTGGCCACTCAAGACTTACCCACTCATATTTATTGAAAAGGCAAGAGAAACCAATTGGTTAAAAAAAGTTGTCTATAAAACCTATTTTAATACAGCGTTTTTATTCAGAAAATATTTTAAGGGGAATGTATTTTTAAAAAGTGTCTCCTGGTAGACTTTTAGAAAATGTATCACTGACTAAATGGAAAGATCTTAAATGAGCTTTTATCTTGTTGTCATCTGTATTTAATTTTTCTGTAATGTGTGTTTAAAAAAATCTTATTTTCGTAAAGTGAGTATTGAATGTTTTTGTTTGTTTGTTTGTTTGCTTTATTTATAGAGCACATTTAAAAACAACAAATGTTGACCGAAGTGCTTTACAAAACGACCAGCTTACAAAATCTATACTTGTATATAAGCAAAATATGTCAAACAGATTCAAATTAATTGCAGTCGAAAAGCAAGAGACAGAAGGTGATTTTTTTTTTTATGAGACTTAAAAACAGCAAGGGAAGAGCATGAGCTAATATG
Source organism: Danio tinwini (assembly GCA_903798205.1). Classification (NCBI taxonomy): domain Eukaryota; kingdom Metazoa; phylum Chordata; class Actinopteri; order Cypriniformes; family Danionidae; genus Danio; species Danio tinwini. The sequence continues at coordinate 28,878,094 of CAIGQZ010000427.1, forward strand.
TAAAGGCAAACGAGGGGCTGTGCCAGAAAAAGCCCTGTCACCTCTTGATTTTAACCGTGATTTGGGAACAACTAGTTAAAACAGTAGAAGCTCACCAGTGTTTGGATATGAATATTAATAACCAATGTTGCCAAGATTATACCCAATGCTGCTGATATGAAATTAAGACACACACACACACACACACACACTAGGCATGGGCCTGTATAAGATTCTGACGGTATGATAACCTTGGATAAAAATATCACGGTTTCATGGTATCACGGTATTGTGCTCACTGCTCTAAAATATATTTTTCCTATATGTTTTTCCCCTTTTGAAAACAATATATTTTATATTTTTAAAGATTTATAATAGTTTGGAACAGTAAACATGTCAGGCTAAATAATTCAAAAGATTAATTGATTTCTGCTGTCTTCATTAGTTTCAAAAACACAATTTCTTCACAATTTAAAATGGCATCTTTGGATATTTTTTTTTTTTCCTGGAGATACTGCTGTCCTAAAAAACAACACAAATAATGTAAATTAAAATCTTACACATACCTTAGTAACGGTATTACAGAAAATTTTGGTGGTTTTAAAACCTTGACTTTTCCAAACCGCGGTATACCTTGAAAACAGTTATCGTCCCATGCCTAACACACACACACACACACACACACACACACACACAATCAAAAAAGCATGACCCTCACAGAGTCACCAGCAGAATATCAAAGCATTATATCTGTCTAAGCTGTCATTATACCAGTCTGAGAAATGTATAATTGTGTGTGTGTGCGTGTGTGTCAGATTCCCAGCTGATCTTCTTTTCACCAGCTCCTCTGGTGAGCTCTGGAGGATGGTGAGAATAGGAGGGCAGCCTCTTGGATTTGGTGAGATACTATCACCTTTTTTTCTTTCAATATTGTTTTGTTTTCTCTTTTGCCAAAATTCAAATGTAGTTTGTATATGTAATAATTAAAAAATGCTTTCACTTAAAGGGATAGTTCACCCACAAATGAAAATTTCCTCATCCTTTTCTCACTCTGTTGGTTCTAAAGTTTCTATGAACATCTTTGACTTTTTTCTGTCAAACACAAAACAAGATATTCTAACTTCAAGATAAGAACTTTGGGAGGAAAAAAAGCAGCCATCGACATTCTTCAGAACATCTTTTTGTGTTCAATAGAAGAAACACAAACAGGTTTGGAACAAGTGAAGGATGAGTAAATATTGGCAGAATAAACAAGAAAAATGTTTAAACCGTCTCTTTAATATTTGTGAGATGCTTAATTTAATATTCTAATTTGATTAATAATATCATAACAGTATTTCTAATTCTATTTTATTTTTTATTATACAAAATATTTTAATATTTTAAATGGTATTACAAATGTAGTCATTTTATTTTGATAATTTAATTTATTTTTACACTTTTTCAAAACCTTTGGGTTGATATTAAATTCACTGATATCCTACTCCATTGTTTACAAAATTAGGGTCTCTGTATTAATGTTTACTGAAGTAAAAAAAAAAATAAAAACATTTATATAATAATAATAAAAATAATAATAATAATAATAGGCGGCGCAGTAGGTAGTGCTGTCGCCTCACAGCAAGAAGGTCGCTGGTTCGAGCCTCGGCTGGGTCAGTTGGCGTTTCTGTGTGGAGTTTGCATGTTCTCCCTGTGTTTGCGTGGGTTTCCTCCAGGTGCTCCGGTTTCCCCTACAAGTCCAAATACATGTGGTACAGGTGAATTGGGTAGGCTAAAAAATTGTCCGTAGTGTATGAGTGTGAATGAGTGTGTATGGATGTTTCCCAGAGATGGGTTGCAGCTGAAAGGGCATCCGCTGCGTAGAACATGTGCTGGATAAGTTGGCGGTTCATTCCGCTGTGGTGACCCCAAATTAATAAAGGGACTAAGCTGACATGCTATCACTGCAGCATGTCTTTGGACTTGTGGAGGAAATCGGAGCACCCAGAGAAAATCCATGCCAACACAGGGAGTACATGCAAACTTCACACAGAAATGTCAACTGACCCAGCCAAGGCTCAAACCAGTGACATTTTTGCTGTGAGGCGATCATTCTACCCACTGCACCACTGTGCAGCCTAAAATTAACTTATTTTCACAAAATGTACAGTGTTCCTTTAAAATGACATTTTGATGCTGCATTGTGATTCTTAGGGTGCTTTCACATCTGTAGTTCACTTTATTTGGTCCGGACCAAGGGCAATAATTGACACATTGTAGCATTTCTGCCGCCTTTGGGCCACTTTCACACCGCACTAATTGCTTTGGTCCGAACCAGTTGAAAAGAACCAAAATGCATTCATGTGACAAAATCCACATCACTCATTGGTCAGATGTTGTTGAACATATTTCCTAAACTGCTTTTTGATTGGTCAGAATTCACGTGCAGAAAAATGCCAGTGGAACTCCCGCAAATAAACAAACCAGCAGACACAAAATGTCGCTTCACTATGGAGCACGACTGCGCTGGCTGATTGTATTCCTGCTCATAGTATACTATATAGTTTGTATACATAGGCAAACTACACATTTCGAGAATGAAGCACGGCTGTGGTTGGGAAAACCATGTTTTAAGGCATTGCAAATGACGAAGGTGCATCGTACGTCACTTCAGGAGGCTGCGTGAATTAATTTAGCTAAACTGCAACATGGTCATCTTCCGGAAATCTTACCAACGAACCATTGGGCAACGAACCATTGGAAATATTACCAACGAACACCCCCCTCTCTCTCTTTTGGTAAAGCACTGTAAACAAATACTTTTCCTCCTCATTCAATAATGCACAGCGGATACTTTCCTCCTCATTCAATAATGCACAGCGGATCGGCCTACGGCAGCTGGATTAGTCCAAAAAGGTGCAGTACATTTTGCGGTTGGGTCTGTTTCATGTTCATGAATCATGTTCGAATCATGTTCTCACCACAAACGATCCGCTCCAGGGTTCGTTTGAAAGCATTCGGGACCACCTCTTCAAGGAGGTCTATGCTTTTTTGGTCAGCTTTTTTGGTGAGCACCAGAGTACGATTGCTACATTCACACCTACCCAAACGAACCGTACCAAAAGGGAAAACGAACTCTAGTGCGATTTAACCGAACTAAATAAGGCAGGTGTGAAAGCACCCTCAAAGTCATAATATTAATTCATTCATTGTCTTTTCGGTTTAGTCCTTTTATAAATCTGCGGTCGCCACAGCGGAATGAACCGCCAACTCATCCAGCATATGTTTTACACAGTGGTTGCCCTTCCAGCAGCAACCCAATCACTGGGAAACATCCATACACACTCATTCACACACATACACTACGGACGATTTAGCCTACCCAGTTTACCTGTACCACATGTTTTTGGACTTGTGCGGGAAACCGCAGCAAATCCACACGAACACGTGGAAAACATGCAAACTCCACGCAGAAATGCCAACTGATCCAGCCGGGGTTCGAACCACTGACCACCTTGCTGTGAGGTGATTGTGCTACCCACTGCGCCACCGTGCTGCCTAAGTCATAATATAATAATTATTAATATTAATACAAGCTTGAATCATTCAGAAAAGTTAGGCTTTGAGTAAAATATATTTTAGGTCAAATGGGCTTGAATGACAAAGGTTTGGGAGTCCCTGGACTATTCATAGTCATTTCTGAGTCGCTCGAGTTTCAAATATTGAGCACTTTTTAGATGACACACAGTTGCTGACTATGAAGAGCTTTCAAAATCAGTCATTTTTATGGAAACGGTGATGCGTGTTTTGTAGGATCTTTAAATGAATCAGTTGGGATGTCGGTTGGGGTCAGAAATCACATTTGAACCCATAAATTAAAGACTTGTCATTATTTACTCATCCTGCACTTGTTCTGAAGCAGTAGGAGTTCATTTCCTGTGATTAAATTAAACATGGGTATCCTACAGCAATCTTGTAACTCATTGTAAAGGCATGTGTCATGAACTGAATAATATATTTGCAATACAGAAATCAGTTTTCAATTGTGATTTAATTCTATTCTAATAATTTGTTTGGTAACACTTTTAGTTTGGGTCACAATTCATGCTATTAACTACTGGCTTATTACCTGCCTATTATGAAGATATAAACTTTTTATTAGTAGTTATAAAGTATATTCTTATTCTGCATCCTTAATCCTACCCAAAACCTAAACCCAACTTCTACCTTACTGTTACGACCTTAAAGTTTAGCTCTAGGGGTTAAAGAGGTAACATGTTGATGTGACTCAGTGTGTAGTTAGTTGGTGGCAAAATAGCAAAACGACAACCAAACACTGCAAAAAAAATAAGTGAATTTATTTACAAAAGTGAAAAGAAATCAAACAGCAAAAATATTATTTACAAGTTAGAATTTCACAAAAGAAAAATAAATCAATTAATGTAGGTTATTAAAGGGGAATTTTAAGTGGTGCCAAAAAAAAGAACGCAATAATACAAAAACCCCAAAACTAGCTAAAAAATTACCCTCTAAACTACCTAATAGAAAATAAAAAACCAAAACCTCTTCAGCGGTTGCACACTATATCTAACACTACTCACGATATATCTACACTACTACAAAATATATGTAGAAAACTTACAGCAGGTGGCGCTCACTTCCAAACTAGTGTGTTTATCGTGTTGCGAGGTGTATGTCACGTGACATCTAACTCCTCGATTCCCAGGGGAATTCGGACACAAAAGATCAGGGATTGTAAAATATGCACATACTGTACAAGACATCAAACTCTAAAGTCACATCAACATGCAACACAAGCCAAAACAAACACACACACACACACACACACACACACACACACACACACACACACGCAAAGGCAAGCAAGAAAGAATGAGCTTTTCTGCTTGCATCCCTTTAAACTTTGAGCTTCCTTGCTATTTGGCAGCAAAGGTGATTGTCACAGGGAGTAATAAAGATTAACGTCATGATAGACAACTGGAAAACTGAAGTGGGCTAGCCTAAGAATTTTGGCCCCGTTTACACTAGTATGTTTTAGTTTTAAAACGGCGTTTCAGAATGAAAACTATCCGCGTCCACACTAGAGCTTCTCCCAGCGTTTCTGAACAGCTCTCTGTCTACAGTAAAACGGTAAAAACGCACATCACGTGACCACACACACTCTCTGGCATGTACTGCAGCGTGCTTTGAGCGCATACCCACATGAGAACTGTCCTCGTCGGACTGTTCATCACGGATCTCCCGCTGGATCTAATCTCACTATATTTGTTAAACGTGATATTTAATTCATCTTGTTGTCTATATCTACATATTCCCCGACTTTGGTCTTTTGAATCTATTACTTGTTCTCAGGTAACGTGCTTTGGCTGAGCGCAAAGATAAGTTAGGTTAATATCATAATTAATGTAACCGCGGACACCGATTCTGCACATTGACTGATCGCTTGCTTTTTTTTCTTTATTGTATAAGCTTATTGTGCATTATACTTTTATAATGGTCATTATTAATTTATTAAAAATGATATTCATTGTAAGAGAGGGTATGTTTCGTATTTTCAATAAAAATGAAAGGAGGCAGTGATGTTATAGGCTCTGTTTTGTAAATATGCATGAAGATGACGCTCATATTATGAAGCCACCTGACGCCTCAACATTTCTGATGTCTGTTAATTTGCTAATAATATCAAAATGAAAATAGGCAGTTCCTCACATCTGGTTTTCATTTTATTGTTAAGTGAAACAGCGTAGCCAGGGTGATGTGAAAGACTATATAAAGTACACATACGGGAGTTTGTTTTCCTTATCAATTTGCGAAGTCTGAACTTACAAGGAGAGGATGTAAGACTGAACTGTGTGAAGGCTACTTAATATTGAGGAAAAAGCCCCAATCAGAGAGGCGAATGTCTGCAGCCCTACCTCCGTTTTTCAGATGTCTCTGTTTTCCCCCCATCCACACTGACACGGATCAGCAGCGTTTTAAAATGAAAACGGCCTCTCCAGCGTTTTCAAAACGCTCTGTTTTCGGGGTTTGAAAACTCCGGCGTAGTGTGGACGGATGGCGTAACCATAGCAAAACTAAACCGTATTAGTGTAAACGGGGCCTTTGACACAAAGTGAGCGAGAGAAAGAGAGAGAGCACACACACACACAAACACACACACACACACACACAAGCAAAACATTCAGGCACATACATATGGCTGTAACACTATTAATTAATGGCTAGTTAATAGTTTATTAAGCTAGTAGGGTTAGTTAATGGTTTATTAATGCCGTGAATTGTGACAAACTAAAGTGTTACCATTGGTCAAACAATTAAAAAAAGAAGCTCTGTGTTTGTGTGTGCTGTGTTTTAATAGCAAATGATCTGTAATGAATTATGACTACTGGCATTTCTATTGACCGTATCAATTAATTAATCTATCACAAATTTTTAAATCTATCGCCTATCTTATGTGTGTGTGTGTGTGTGTATGTGTGTGTATATATATTTGTATATATAAGCAATATCACACTCATAGCAGTGCGATATGGCTGTATAATGGCACTGGTGGGAGGCGTGCGTTGGCTCGAAGCAGCAGACTGAGTGCCTTAGTGCCCCAGCAGTGCCGATATACAGCCATTTCGCAATGCTACGAGTGTGATATTGCGTTTATACAACAGTTCGACGGCATAATCATGTATATAAAGGAGAAAATTCTTTTGTACGAGGAACTACTTTCTTCAGCCATTCTTTCACATCTGCAGCTGACATCAGAACTGCAAAAACCGTTGCTAATTCACCGTCGTCACGTTAGAGCTAGTATTTGAATGATTCTCTAGCGTAATATCTAAAGGGATGACAAAACAGGTGATTTTGCTCACATTTTAAGATTATAAGACGGCATGAACCGCATGAAATCTCATCAGTCTACAGAAATTTCCCAGTTTTTCTCTATTTCTCAGCATATCACAATAATTAACCCTGAAAAAGCCAAAGCAAAGCAAACACTGCCAGATTACTATGGTATAAATACAGCACTACAAAATACAAAAGAGAGAGATCGACTTAGAATGTCACATACCTGATTTATAATGATTTGTTATGCTGTAATTTTAAATTTATGTTAAGAAAACGCTGAGCTTTTTTCCCCTAAGGACTTATTATGCAGTCTCTGTCGTCATCTTGTGGCGAAATGTCAACCCTCTTTGCTCTGCTCAATATCACAGGCTGATGGCCGCCGATGAGCTGAATCTCCAAAATTATGAATATTTTAAAATAGGCACTATCTTTATAAATAAACTGCAATCTAAACAACTACTTTTTGTTGTTGTTGTTGTTCAAGCATAGTTACTTCCCACTCCTAATGCCTGTGCATATAAATAGATAAATGTCTAATCCAGTTACTAATCCAGACAGCAGCGAAATCTGTTTATCTGAGTGACTGATGAACAGACACTACATATTAAATCAGAAAGCCTGATTGATCTCCATTATTGACTATCTGTGTCTCCTTTTCCAGATGAATGTGGGATAGTTGCTCAGATCTCACAGCCTCTTGCGGACAGTGATATATCAGCGTATTATATTAGCACCTTCAGCTTCGATCATGCTCTGGTAAGACTTACTACTTTTATTCATTCATTTTCTTTTGGCTGAGTCTCTTTATTAATCAGGGGTCACCACAGCGGAATGAACCGCCAACTTATCCAGCATATGTTTTACACAGCGGATGCCCTTCCAGCTGTAACCCAGTACTGGGAAACATCCATACACACTCATTCACACACTCATACACTACCGTCGCATGTCTTTGGACTGTGGCTGAAACCGGAGCACCCGGAGGAAACCCACATGAACACGGGGAGAACATGCAAACTCCTTATTTATTAGTATTTTTATTATTATTTTTACATTGTCTAAATGTCAATTAATTTGGGTTTTCAATGGCGGATCAGGGTGGCCAGCATAATGTAAAATAAGTACATTTGTTAGTGCTCTAATAAATTTAATTAAAGATTCGGATCACCCTGTTTGGGTTTATTAACGAAGCCGTTTAATTGCATTGGTCACAATATTGACTGTACAGAAGTTTTTGATTTATAAAGCTCTAAAAAAGTGACTATTCTCCAAATATCAAGAAAAAAGGGTCTCAAATATGTACAGATGTGTCATGGTTAGTGCAAATTGTCACATCACCAGAGCATTTACTTTACAGTATTATTATTATTATTATTATTATTATTATTATTATTATAGTTGCATACATGTACCAGCGAGCAAAGGGAAGACTGATGGTCTGATCTGACTGTATGATGTTTTTGTTTGTTTTTCATGGGACATCTGACGATCTTCTATCTATGCTTCTCTCTTTTCCCAGACACCTCTTGTGTTTTTAGCAAAAACTGTATGTGGTTCCCTATTAGTTCATTAACCAAGGTCATAAACGTTTCTTGAGTAATATTGAACTATACTTCATTACAGCATCTCTCTAGGGCTGGACGGTGTGGCTAAAACAGCAAACAAATTCACTTGTTATACACTACCTGACAAATGACTTGTTGCCTATCCAAGTTTTAGGAACAACAAATAATAACTTGACTTCTAGTTGATTATTTGATATCAGAAGTGGCTTATATGAAAGCAAAGGCCTCTAGATTACTTATTTTAGCAAAATAAAAAAAAACATCATCATGCCTTGATTGTTAATTATTTAATTAGGACAGTAAGGTTTGACTTTGCTTAGACAAAAGTCTTGTCACTTAACAGAAATAATGTACAGTATAGAATATAAAGTCATGGTGCAGTGGAAAAAGAATTAGTATTGTGTATGACTCCCATGAGCTTGGAGGACTGCATAGATTTCTGCAATGACTCAACCTTATTTTATAAAGTCATCTGGAATGGCAAATAAAGCGTTCTTGCAGGACTCCCAGAGTTCATCAAGATTCTTTGGATTCATCTTCAATGCCTCCTCCTTCATCTTACCCCAGACATGCTCAATAATGTTCATGTCTGGTGACTGGGCTGGCCAATCCTGGAGCACCTTGACCTTCTTTGCTTTCAGGAACTTTGATGTGGAGGCTGAAGTATGAGGAGGAGTGCAATCCTGCTGAACAATTTGCCCTCTCCTGTGGTTTGTAATGTATTGGGCGGCACAAATGTCTTTACCTCAGGCTGTTGATGTTTCCATCCACTTTGCAGATCTCTTGCACGCCTCATACTGAATGTAACCCCAAACCATGATTTTTTTCTTCACCAAACTTAACTGATTTCTGTGAGAATCTTGGGTCTATGTGGATTCCAATAGGTCTTCTGCAGTATTTTTGATGATTGGGATGCAGTTCAACAGACGATTCATCAGAAAAATCTACCTTCTGCCACTTTTCCAATCAATCAAGTCAAGTTAGAAGTCAATTTATTATTTGTTGCTCTTACAACTGAGATTGATGACAAGACTTTTGTAAGATAGTGTATATCTTGCAGTGTCTCTATAAGAGGACAAACACCTGTCGACCATTTCAATTACAGACTTCCAGAAATTCACAGAAACGAGAAACGTTTAAGTGATTTATTCAAAAAGCATTGCAGTGATTTGAAAGTAAAGGAAACTACTGCACTGTAATCTCAATCTAAAAAAAGAGTACTTGTATTGTGCATGTAGTGATTTCAATTATGTAATTAAACAAAATGATCTGACTTTGGCTTTGTTAAATAATGCTACATTAAAAAAAGTGTCTGTACAAAATGAAAGTAGTAGACAGGCTAATAAATATGCAATTTCACTCTCTTGCAATAGGTGCCTCTGACTGTATTTTTCAATTTAATTCAATTCAAGTTTATTTGTGTGGGGCTATTGTATTTAGTAATAGTATTTGTTTCAAAGCAGCTTCACAAAAGGGGCACATTATTGCATTGCAATCAAATTCTAAAAAGTTTAAGTTATTAGTTACCATAACTTTATTGGTTACTGTTAACTTAAACTAATAACTAGTAACTAAAAGCTTTTAACAGTTATAGTAAGCATATATAAACATGATTTACCTGCAGTTGTATAGTATAGGTGATGTCTACATGTGTATTTAATATGCAGTATGTTATGGATAATGTACATCCAGGAGGTTGATATTGCAGAATATAGCCCGAGAGGCTTATCCGCAGTTGTATGAGACTGAAGGGCTTTATTCTGCAAAAACAGTTGTCCTGGATGTACTTTATCCTGCTTATTACATAGCTGCTTGCCACGAAACATAAACAAAACATTGTTCTAAGCTGTAATACCTCATTAATTCTTTGATTTAAATGCAAAGCTGACAGAAACGAAAACAGCTGATAGAGTATACACTAGCATGTGCAGTATTCAGTCGCAAGATGCACCAAACAGCCAAAAACGCAAAACTAACAGAAACAAAAGCAGCTGATGGAGTATACACTAACTTGTATTTTATTCAGTTGCAAGATGGCGCCAAACAGTCAAAATCGCAAAGCTGACAAAAACTAAAACAGCTGAAGTATACACTAACCTGTGCATTATTCCCTTACAAGATGGTGCCAAACAGTCAAAAACGGCAAGCTGACAGAAACGAA
>CAIGQZ010000427.1:28888648-28901054 GCA_903798205.1 Danio tinwini
AACCTGTGCATTATTTAGTCGCAAGATGGCGCCAAACAGTCAAAAACACAAAGCTGACAGAAATTAAAACAGCTGAAGTAAATGCTAACCTTTGCATTATTCCATCACGAGATGGCTCCAAACAGTCAAAAATGCAAAGCTGACAGAAACTAAAACAGCTGATGGAGTATACACCAGCCTGCGCATTACTTAGTTACAAGATGGCGCCAAACAGTCAAAAACGTAAAGCTGACAGAAACGAAAGCAGCTGATGGAGTATACACTAACCTGCGCATTATTCAGTCACAAGATGGCGCCAAACAGTCAAAAAACGCAAAGCTGACAGAAACTAAAACAGCTGATGGAGTAAACACTAACCTGCGCATTATTTTGTTACAAGATGGCGCCAAACAGTCAAAAACTTCAAGCTGACAGAAACAAAAACAGCTGATGGAGTATACACTAACCTGTGCATTATTCAGTCACAAGATGGTGCCAAACAGTCAGAAACACAAAGCTAAAACAGCTGGAGTATACACTAACCTGCGCATTATTCAGTCTCAAGATGCACCAAACAGTCAAAAACGCAAAGCTGACAGAAACAAAAACAGCTGGGAGTATACACTAACCTGTGCATTATTCAGCCACAAAATGGCGCTAAATAGCCAAAAACGCAAAACAAAACCGGTAGAATGGAGCATATACTATCATAAACTGCTACGTGACAGACAAGCAGATACATATGAATGTGGATGTAGGTATATGTGTTTGAATGTATTCACTGATGGTCAAGGTGATTCGAGGATCTCGGATGAGCCTGTGTTATTTAGCGGTTGTTATCACGGAATAACACATGTTGGAATGTCACCACTGACCACTTAGAATTGACTATTGCATACAGCTGCGTAATAAATGTAGATATTCAAATAAAAATGAAGACCGAATAGTAGGATCCATTCATAGACACCTTCATACAACCTCAGACAAAATATCTAGGCTTTTATTCTACTATTTCATATTTGGCCAATGGTGAGTTGTATTTTTTATAAATATGTATTTATATATATATATATATATATATATATATATATATATATATATATATACTTAAAATTCCAAGGGTGCCTTAATTAGATATTTTTATCTTTTTTTATTTATTTATTTGTTATTAAAAAAGGTTTGGCATAAAAGCAACACTGGATAAAACTGTTTTTGTGACAAAGCCAGATATTCCGGAATACACAAGATGAGAATAAGAATACTTCATGATTCATTCAAATCGGATATTCAGTCATTAGAGTATTAGGTCATCTCCTCTTGAATTTTAAAGTTGTTGTTGTTTTTATTATGTAATTTTACTATAATAATCTTGCCATGAAATAGCTACAAGATACCGATGTTGCAATAAATGAACAAACATTAGTTTTAGGATTTCAAAAAAAGAATAATTATAAGTGTGTGAAATTTTTAATGATGATGCTGTCCACGCCACCAGAAACATGTGATTTTAAAGTGTCCTTACAGTGAAAGAGGAAGCATGAGCAAAGACTCTGGTCTCTCTATGACCATATTTGCAATACTTTCAAGCAACTATTTCTGTTATCTTGATCCATGAATTAGACTGTAATATAATCAAATCTCAAAAGCACGCTTTTTCAAATATTATCTTTCATGCAATATGTAATATAGCTGTTTGGGAATGTAAAAGGTGTGCAAAGTTTTAAAGAATAAGGTGCATGACAAATAAAGTTACTGTCTATAATATATTAATCAATACTGGGCGGCTGAAGCAAGCAGTAGGGAATTTCAGTTACATTTTCCGTAATAGTGATATAGATTATTATAATGCATATAGCACAGACATGCAGCCTAGACTAGCATATAGATAACTTTTATTACATCTATGAAATAGTCATGCATTTCTGAATTTATTGTGCATGCATATAACATCTATGAAATGCCTATTTCATATCCATAAGCTCATGATGGAGCACAAACCTACCAGTGGGAATGTCCTGCTCATGTTATGCCTGTGATGGTGGTTGGGGTTGATCAACTAGTTATTCCAAAACTTTATAATAGGACGCAAGCTTCAATTAAATCTTAAAATCAATCCCAACCTTTCAGTGTTTGATATCGCTGAGGGAAGGAATGTCCGGTCGGATATATGATAATGGGTCTTTTGTTTCTGAAATCCACTGTGGGCCATCTGACCAATCTTTGAGAAAATGACACAGTTTTACAATGTATATTATGAGAATTATTATTATTATTATTATTTTACCTTGAATTCATGTAAAGAGCATTGAAATTAAACAAAATGTGTCTTTTAGGGGACCTATAATGCAAAAATCACTTTTATAAGGGGTTTAAATGTAGTTGTGTGGCGACAGTCTGTCAATATAACTAGCTTATAATGGTAAAAATGGATTCATTTTATTTTTTATAATCATGCTTGATAAAAACAGTCTGCAGAAACACTTTGATTGACATTCTCCCTTTGTATGTGTCATCAGATGTAAAAAAAAAGCCCCGTCCATTAGGGATGATCTCTCCCTCATTAGCATAAGACTATAGTCTCGTTTTTGAATCTGCCACTATGCTGACACATAGGCATTTGTAGCTTCGCCTACATTTGAAAAGAGCACAATCTCATTTGAATTTAAAGTGACAGTCACCAAAACAGCACAATCAGTATCAAAGCCTAAAAGGGGCAGTTGCAAAGAGTTATAAAACATTATTTGTGTTGTATTTTGAGCTGAAACTTCACACACATACACACACTAGAGACATCAGAGACTTCTTTCTATCTTGTAAAAAGAGGCATAATAGGTCCCCTTTAAATGCATAAAAAGGGCATCAAGTTAAAAAGGCTGCTTGCATGGCATCACTGGTTTATGTTTTATATTTTTACCATCAGCTGCTTTAGAAGTACCTTTCACAAAAAAACATCTTCTGAAATATAAAGTGTTCCATGCATGCAAACATGCATCATCATACTCTCATGAATCAGCTCTCACTGATAGTGAGGCATGTTTGTCTACTCCCATCCCACAAAAAAAGCTTCATCGCAGCGCGTATGTTCAGCTGATAGCATGTGACATGCTTCACATGCACTGCATATTTGAAAGGGACATAATCATGCTCGTGATCCTGTGTCACATAGGGATGCCTGCGATTGTTAATCTGCTTTTAAAACAAACCTGGCTAGTCAATGGATACATCTCTGGTTATATTTAGGCAAATTTTGTTCTTGTCCCAATTCTCTTTAGATTGAAGGCTAACGGGAAGGGCTAGATATCCCTTAAAACAACAATTTTCCAGGACCACACTCAAAACCAAGGGGCATGAAAACTTCACAAAATACACCAGCTATAACGACAGCATGGCTGCATATGCGAGTCAGGAGATGCAAAAAGTTGTTGTTTTTTTGGCATTATTAAAATTTCTTAAAACAAACAAGTATGTTTTAACACATTCATAAAAAATGGATAAATTTCACTATCTATAATCCATAATAATAACTCCTGTTTAGCAGTCCCACAACATACTTTTACATCTGTCACTCGATGACACTTGAATACCCTGTCAGAAAAGTCTAGTGGCTGGGAATGACCTTTTTATAGTGTCTGGCGTAACGTTAATGTTGTTTTCGTGTGTACATGTAGATCAGGGGTCTCATACTCAATTTACCTGAGGGCCGCTGGAGACCAAGTCTGAGTGAGGCTGGGCCGCATCAGGATTTCCACAAGAAATTAATTATATTATTAATTTCTAATTTGTTTATTTTTTCATCTGGTGTTAAAAATAAAGAGATTTGAGAAGATTTGGAAATTTTTTACATAAAAATAAGATAAAATAAAAACAATTAAAAATGAATAAGAAAATAATTCAGTCAGTAATAAATAGTAATAATAATAATTAGATTTACTGTTATCCACTGTGCTGTTGTTAAAAAAGCAGCACTGTGTTGTCATTTGTTTTGACTACTTTTACATCATATAGAAATATATGTAATGTTTATTGTGTGAGGCAATGAAAATACAATGCAGGTAGAGCAATGCAAATGACCCACAAATAATGGTGCGACCCTATAATTGGTCCGGGTTACTGGGGACTTGGACATGGACAGATGTCAAATTGTGACTACAGACGATTACATTAGGCTGCATTGAGTTCCTGACTTTTCTTTTATCCCTTTCTTTTATTATTGTATGCATCACTTTGATTTATTTTGTCTGAAAGAGAGACATCACATTAACTTTGCAAGTGCCATTTCAGTTCACTTCCAAGTGAAAAATAGTAATTAAATGACTCACTCTGTCTAATCTTCAAGAAGAGCCCACAGTTAGCTCCTCCATCATGTTCTGTAGCTGACTTGACTCACGTTACTTCTGCCTCCCGCTCTCCAGATCCAGGCAGTTCCAACTGGCTCATTATCAGATTTACTCATGGTTTTAAAGAAATTAATATGCTTGACTGCCTCTTTGCCATTTTGAAAATACAGATATTATTTAGGTAGGCCACTATGCCATTATTTATTTTCATTGCTTACTGTGCGCAAAACAACAACCACCAACCAGTGAGACTGATTGTAAACTTAAGAAGGATGATTGGTTGAAAAGATTGTTCAGGACCAAATAGTTAAACATGACTTTTAAAAGGTACTGATGCCGAGTCTGAGCCGGAGGCACCGAGCTCGGGCCAATTACTACCTGCTACCTGGGTTGCTTTAACTTGCGCATGGTGACCACAGTCATGCATGCACGCACACAAAATCAGCCTTCGCATGCACATTCTCTCTCTCTCTCTCCCTCCCTGAAACTGGAATAGTTACAGCAGACACCATCATCGATCTCATATGAAGTAAGAGCTCGCGACGACATATGATGGCGTGTGTTGGTGTTGTACTGCAGTCCCATTTCTTAGGGGTAAATTTGAAGCCCTTCCCTTTCACCCTCCATTTCAAGGGCCAAGGGGAAGGGGTAGGGGCTAAAAAAATTTAATTGAGATTGAGCCAAAGTATTGTTGTTTGCACATCATGGACATGGTCTAATTGAATGGGGATTTAAAGGGGATGTATTATGTTCACTTCGCCCCTAATCTCATATTAATGCTTAAATACCTGTGCAGTAGCACTGCATCCATCTAATCTCAGAAAATTCTTTAGTTTTTTAATACTTTTTAATTGAATATACAGCTTTTTGATTCTGTCTGAAAAGAAAATTAGGCTTATTGTGGCTGGGCACATCTACTGAGTCAACATTGCACAAGCGTGGCAGCTTCCGCTTAGCAATTTGCCTACATCCTGTGTTATCGCTGTAAATAAATCAGGGGAACAGCTTTGTAATGGTAACTCTTTGACCTATGCAATCACTTTAGTGTGATCAGTCTAGGCTGGTCCCTGGAGTGTACGATCACACTGATTGTGATTGGAAAGTTCAGTACGTCATTATTGGCTTCTAAATTCAAATCTGCCCTCCCACAATGGCTGCTGTTAAACCAGAGAAAAATGAATGCGATGCTTGTCAAAGATCAAAGCTTAGGAAAAAAAATATTTGTAAAAAAAAGTGATTTGTAGCAATTGAAGCCTAACAGAAACAACCTAGTTTATTTTTCTTTTCCTATTTTTTTTTGTTTTTCCGCCCATTTTTCCCTGAATTTCTTTCTTATTTTTTCTTCCTTTACCTCGTTTACAGGGAGTGCAGAATTATTAGGCAAGTTGTATTTTTGAGGATTAATTTTATTATTGAACAACAACCTTGTTCTCAATGAACCCAAAAAAACTCATTAATATTAAAGCTGAATATTTTTGGAAATAGTTTTTAGTTTGTTTTTAGTTTTAGCTATTTTAGGAGGATATCTGTGTGTGTGGGTGACTATTACTGTGCATAATTATTAGGCAACTTAACAAAAAACAAATATATACCCATTTCAATGATTTATTTTCACCAGTGAAACCAATATAACATCTCAACATTCACAAATATACATTTCTGACAGTCAAAAACAAAACAAAAACAAATCAGTGACCAATATAGCCACCTTTCTTTGCAAGGACACTCAAAAGCCTGCCATCCATGGATTCTGTCAGTGTTTTGATCTGTTCACCATCAACATTGCGTGCAGCAGCAAACAGCCTTCCAGACACTGTTCAGAGAGGTGTACTGTTTTCCCTCCTTGTAAATCTCACATTTGATGATGGACCACAGGTTCTCTATGGGGTTCAGATCAGGTGAACAAGGAGGCCATGTCATTAGTTTTTCTTCTTTTAGACCCTTTCTTGCCAGCCACGCTGTGGAGTACTTGGACGCGTGTGATGGAGCATTGTCCTGCATGAAAATCATGTTTTTCTTGAAGGATGCAGACTTCTTCCTGTACCACTGCTTGAAGAAGGTGTCTTCCAGAAACTGGCAGTAGGACTGGGAGTTGAGCTTGACTCCATCCTCAACCCGAAAAGGCCCCACAAGCTCATCTTTGATACCAGCTCAAACCAGTACTTCACCTCCACGTTGCTGGCGTCTGAGTCGGACTTGAGCTCTCTGCCCTTTACCGATCCAGCCACGGGCCCATCCATCTGGCCCATCAAGACTCACTCTCATTTTATCAGTCCATAAAACCTTAGAAAAATCAGTCCTGAGATATTTCTTGGCCCAGTCTTGACGTTTCAGCTTGTGTCTTGTTCAGTGGTGGTCGTTTTTCAGCCTTTCTTACTTTGGCCATGTCTCTGAGTATTGCACACCTTGTGCTTTTGGGCACTCCAGTGATGTTGCAGCTCTGAAATATGGCAAAACTGGTGGCAAGTGGCATCTTTTATTTTGCGCCTTGGTTTTTCCACACGCTTCTTGCGACTCTATTGACTATTTTGAATAAAATGCTTGATTGTTCGATGATCACGCTTCAGAAGCTTGGCAATTTTAAGAGTGCTGCATCCCTCTGCAAGATATCTCACTATTTTTGACATATCGGAGCCTGTCAAGTCCTTCTTTTGACCCATTTTGCCAATGGAAAGGAAGTTGCCTAATAATTATGCACACCTGATATAAGGTGTTGATGTCATTAGACCACACCCCTTCTCATTACAGAGATGCACATCACCTAATATGCTTAATTGGTAGTAGGCTTTCGATCCTATACAGCTTGGAGTAAGACAACATGCATAAAGAGGATGATGTGGTCAAAATACTCATTTGCCTAATAATTCTACACTCCTGTAGAATGTTAAAAGTCATTTGAAAAAAATGCACACTGATATCTATGGTGGACGGCAATATTAATAATTTTATGCATACTCTTACAATGTGTGTTAATAATTATAGATGCGCACTGTTTAGGTAACTAGAATGTACAGATTTCTTCCAATACTAATCATTAAACATGTACACAGACATCCTCTATATGCTATAAAATTTCACGGTAACTATGTCTACATATAATAACTTCTATTTGATTGTAATGCAATAATTTACACTTTTTCTAAAGCTGCTTTGAAACAATGATTATTGTAAAAAGTGCTATACAAATAAACTTGAATTGAATTGAGTTCATGAATTGGCGTGCTGTAAATCCAGCAGCTGTAATCTCTTCTGATGCATCCTAAATGTGACTTATGAAGAGGGGTCAAATGAAGTATTTTTAACTTATATTAGCTTTGGCTAAAGCCCAATCCCAATTCTACCTATTAGCCCTTCCCCTTACTCCCAATTCTCTTTAGCTTGAAGGCTTAGGGCTAAGGGGAAGGGCTAGATACCCCTCGAATGAGAGATTTTTCAGGACCACACTCGAAACGAAGGGGTAAGAAAACTTCCCAGAATACACCAGCTACAGTGGTCCCGGTAGTCAGGAGATGCACAAACAAAAGTTTTTGTCATTATTATGAATTTTTCGACAAACAAGCATGTTTTAATATATCCATAACTGTGTTTGTGTTTTACTGTCATGCTCTTTAAAAAAACACTAAAATAAAAACTGCTTATTTTTTTGCTATCTGTAATCCCTAATAATAACTCCTGTACAGCAGTCCCACAACATTCTGACACTTAGTGACACTCAAATCCCCTGTCAGAAAAGTCTAGTGGCTGGAATGAGCTTTTTACAGTGTCTGCTATAATGTTAATGTTGTTTTCTTGTGTTTACATAGATGAATATGGCCACTGTGTAAATGCGCAGTATAGTTATGATCTTATTGCCACATTATTTTGTCATGATAACATGATATTGTTGCCTTCAGTGATGTCCTGAAGATAAATACCAAAAAAATAAAGCAACTGGTAAAACTACAGCAGTCGCCATCGTCTGATCTCATATGTAGTACGAGCTCACGATGACATATGATATTGTGTGCAGGTGCTGTAGTGCTGTTCCATTTCTTAGGAGTACATTTTTAAGCCCTTCCCCTTTACACTCTGTTTCAAGGGCCAAGGGGAAGGGCTAGAGGTACAAAAATAGAATTGGGATTGGGCCTAAACAAGATCAGCTTTCCCTCACATCCAAAAAACACGCATTTTGGGACTTCAACTAGCACTTTTGTGGGGTCATGCACACACGTTTTCAGGATAAGTACCCATAAAAGGATTACCACACTTGGTTACCATCCAAAAAGTATGATTTTTGCAAAACAAATAAAGTTACGACCAAATACATTTTAGAAACTTAATTTGTAATTTTCTTTTACAACACTAGAGGGTGTATAATGTATTTATGCTCTCTAGTGATGACCTGGGGGGCAAATAAAGCCTTGATTATGCTTCTGCGTCAAGGGATCAGCATAACCCACAGCGAATGCCTTGCACGTAGCCATGAATTTATACTTCTGCGCACTGTGTGTTGCTTTGCAATAAAACTTCAGAAACACTAGCTGGCAGTGAGGTTTTTTATGTTCTTCTGTGTTGAGTTTCTTCGCAGTTTTTTTATTTTATTTTATTTATTTATTTATTTTCTGAACGCTACCTTAATGTACAAGTGGCTCAAACTCACTCATTTTGAGGCTGGAATCGGAAGACGTGCAACAACTTGAATCATAAGGTAAACACAAAACAAAAGTCTTCATCCGGAGCTCCTTCACGGGACTCCACACTCGCTGTATAGGGCTCCCGCGGCTCACACCTCCGTCCCCACTTGGTAGCGCTACCAAGCTGACCAATCACAAAGCTTGCACTATGTGTCGTTGCGACGTGTAGTTAAATTTTTTGAGAGGTGCGCACCAGCGTCGCTAACGGCCACGGCGAGGGCTATTCGACCACACGTAGGCTGTGTCATAACTTACACATGCACTTGAGGCAGAAGTATAAATCAGCCTTAAGAAGGTCAAACAAATCTTTTTTTGTGATGGATTTGAGAATGGGTTGTTTATTTTGATAAAATGGGCAATAAATGAATTGGAATATCCAACTTTATTTTTAAAGTTTGAACTGTTCAAGGAACAAACTCATCAGAAACAACGCATATCTAATGATACGGACCTACATTACCCATGCTTGAGCACAAGAGTCCATCCCTTTAACAGTGTAAATACCTCTGAATACATGAAGTAGCATTAGCCCACCTCTTTAATTAATCCAATTAAATGACAGATGATTATAAAGCTTTGTGGAAATTGACGGACCTGAACCTTTTTTTTTCTCAGGTGCCAGAAGAAGACATTACGAGTGTGACGGAGATGCTTCAGACTCAGAGAAAGTAAATGTCCAGTTGAGGACCGAAAAAGACCTTCACAGTGGATGGTAGATCTTACATGAGCCACTAAAACACAGTATTATTCTATAACCAGAGGTGCTTCAGTCACAGCATTCGAGAGTTAGGCTTTAAATGCCCTGAACTCTAAAAAAAAAAACTGTGGCTTTTTTTTTGGACTTCTGGCTTTTGCAGAAACAGCAGTGCTGGTTATATTCCATTTCTGAGAATTTGAGTATTTACATGATTGATTTTTGTAAGGATGTTGACTACTTAAAGCACTTTTCTGGTTTAAAATGAGAAGTTTATTGTTTTTAATTCCATTATTGCAGGGTAGTTCTAAGCAAATCGATGTCCTGTAATTCATAACAGGAAAGTTTCAGTTTGGTTTACCTGCAGTCATCATTACTTTAAGTATTGCACAAAAATGTCTTCCAGTGTTGTCTAAAATCAGGGTTTTTTTCTTGATTAAGCCAGTTTGAGGTTAAGCAAAATGATTTTTTATTTGTTGCAGCAACCTTTGGTGTCATTTAAACATTGCACTTAGAAAAACTAACTGTACTGATGGAGAATTAGACTGATCACTTTTGAAAAAGTCATGCTGTTATGACTGATTTTGTTTGCTTAAAATCACACTTAGCCAAATGGCAAATGTTTACACGTATAGCTTATTGGGGTGAATCTCACAAAATGTTTCTAGATCATATTTTACCCAAAAAGTAATTAATAAAAGAGTTTAAGTTGTGTTTTGCATAAAGGAAATTAAATCCTTATTTAAAACCATGAGATCAATTCTTTTTTTTTTTTTTTGCAAACATAGAAAACAGACAGACCTGCTATCATAAAACAATAATCTGTGCAAAATGTAAAATAAAGCATGAAACAAGGGAAAATGGCGACATATATGACATACAAAAAGACACAGCAATGGATGAAAGAGAGAGAGAAAAAAAACAGAAATCTTCAGAGTTAAACTTCACTATTAGTCTTTATGGTGTTTTAGAAAAAAAAAAAAGACTGGATCCTACATTTTATCAAAGTTCACAGAGTTCCCAGAAGTGGTATATCTAACTCTTTCCAAATGTAAAGTGGAGGTGAGTCCAAGAAGCCAGTCAGAAAAAAGAAGCCTAACATTTTTCCTCCAGAAACAAAGGATAACTTTTTTTTAGCTATGATCATGACATACTGAACAGGTAACCGTACATTTCAGTTGAGAGTCTCCAGAAAATCTGACCTGTCAAAAATTGCTATCGTTGGGTCAGGGAGTAAAACACAATCGTAAAACCTTAACGGAGAACTGAAATATTTCTAACCAAAAAATCTGAATTTGAACACAGGACCAAAGAAGATGTGCTAAGGTATGTAGCGCTGGCGTACTGCAATAAAGAAAACCACAGAATTTACAAAAAAGGACATTAGTCCTTACATGTATATATTTTTTTCCGGGCACCAGGTAGATCCAAATCTACCAAACGGAGTATAGAAATAAAAAATATATATATTAGATTAAAATTATTTTTTATCTGAGGGTATTCACCAGCTACACACACAAAAATAATAATAAATAAAACACAAATACAAGCTTAAAGGTCCACACAAAATGTTAAAATTGAAAGGTTTAATTTAGAGAGAAAAAAACGAAGAAAAAAATATATATATATTTATAGTAACAGTCTTTGATAACAAACTTAATAGTCTCAAAGTGGAACACAAAAAAACTCCTTCAAACTATTTTATCTGGTCGCAGTTTAAACAGTATCCCACTTTTCCCACAAAGCAGAACAATTAATCGTCAGGAAAATAGACACTCAGCAGCTTTACACTTGTTGCATGTGAGGGAAACTGAGGGATAGATTTTACTAAGCTTTGTTTTAGAATAGTGAAGTCAGTGTAATACTTTGTGCTGAAAAAGGTTGTGTCTAGAATTTATAGAACATTAATAAACCGATAAAAGCATTTATTCCAATCAGTCTCAGAGAATAAAATCCCTTGGTCTTTTTCCCAAGCAACAATCAAATGAAGAGAAGAAAAATCTGTTTTGTTTTTAAAAGCATTAACAAATAAAGAGGTTAGGCCTCTAGCATTTGGAAAGTTTAAAAATAAATCAAATAATAAATGCCTTTTTAAAGGTAAAACATCAAAATCTGGAATCTTTAGACTGACGTAGTTTCTGACCTAAAGGTACCTAAAAAGAAGAAGAGAGGAGGTTGAATTTCTCAAAGAGATGTGAAAATAATATATTTTTATTAGACAAAAATATTATTAATGCATAAATCTTTAACACTGGGAACACCTTTATCTTGCCATTGGTCAAAAACATTATCTTAAGAGTGGGAGAGATCAATTCTTAAAAAGCCCTTATTATCATTATGATTACATTCACATATTTTTCACATTACCTCAGAACCTCAGGTGTGATCATAGTAACTGCATTTCAGTATTCGTTTTACAGTACAAAATAACTGTATTATAGTGGTGAGAATCAAATGAGAATAATTCTGACCCAAAATTAAATATTTAAACAAAAAAATCAATACATTAAGACATAAAACTCTACTTATTGATGACATATAACCGTATTATGATGCCACACACACACACACACATAAATATAAATTGTAAGTATATAATATGTAAAACTTTATTTAAAGTGCAAAACATTGTAATTAAGCAATATTTAAGCATTTATTTTATTAATATTTCTTTAAAACATTGTAATTAAGCAATATTTAGGCATTTATTTTATTAATATTTC
>CAIGQZ010000427.1:28907566-28933965 GCA_903798205.1 Danio tinwini
ATATATATTTGCTCAAATACTCAATAATGATCCTGTGAGGTTAAATGGGTCATAATTTCAATTTATTCCTGGGAATAAAAATGAAACGACCTTTGTTTTGGGCGTGAGTGCAGCTTTCGTCATTGTTTGTAATAAAGGCGGAAGGAAAGAGCCGGCGTGATGGGCGCTCTGCTGAAAGAATTCTATGGATTACCTAGCGAGACAACATTTGTTTTCAAAATGAGTTTGCTTTCCAAGCTTTTTGCAAGTCTTTTTCTCATGTATTAATATATTCAAGGAGCGCGTAGACTCGTGGGCGTGGTCGCATTAAAATTAACGAACTCAGACTGAGAAACTTGACATTGTATTGGTTTCATACTGATTATTTTATCAAACAATGTTTGTTTTCAACATGCACTGCACTTTCTATAGATATGTGTCTCATGTATGTGTCTCTTGTTTTCGCAGAGTTTCAGTGCATTTTACTGACGCGTTTCTAAACAGTTCGCAGAGAGAGAAAAGAGAGAATGCCTACTCTGTTTATTTTCCTTATTTTGCAAAAGCACACACGTTTGTTGTTATTGTGGGTGTACACAAAAAAAACTAGACACCTAACAGATTCAATTGATGTATTGCTCTTATCTGCACGATCTAAACTAAAAGTTTAATTTAAGTTATTTTTGGTATTATCAGGAGAAGATGCCTCAAAACGTGTATACGCGGTCTTTGACCCCTAGGGGTTAAAACGAATGATACAGGGCAGTATGATGCTGTTACTTTATGCGCTTACCAGCTGACCGCTTACCTCCATATAGACAGCTTTTACCAATGATACCAGTTTGTCCACTTAGCTTGCCATGTACGTGTAAAAAATAAAGTAAACAAGTAAATAACAAGTTGAGAATGTGGTAAAATCTGAAAATGTGGTAAAAAATCAGGTGAGGGCTTTTCTTTTTCTGGATTTCTTTTTAAAACTGTCGGTTGGGTTTCGAGAAGTGGGTGGGCGAGTCAATCGGTGCTTTTGAAAACACTATTGGTTGGGTTTTGGGAAGGTTGAGGGAGGGTCAGTCGATCTGTCTGTCAGTCAGTCAGTCAGTCAGTCGACAGCGGCCTCTGGTGGATTTACACAAG
Organism: Danio tinwini; assembly: GCA_903798205.1. Classification (NCBI taxonomy): domain Eukaryota; kingdom Metazoa; phylum Chordata; class Actinopteri; order Cypriniformes; family Danionidae; genus Danio; species Danio tinwini. Next base: position 28,908,677 of record CAIGQZ010000427.1, read on the forward strand.
AACAGCAGACACAAATTGCACTTGAGTAAATAATTTGAGATCTCAAAAAGCGTACACGGTGGCCTCTGGTGGATTTGCACGAGAACAGCAAGCATGAATGGCACTCACGTAAAAAATTTGAGATCTCAAAATCAAACACAACGGCCTCTCTGGATTTATGCGTGAACAGCAGGTGTGAATGGCACTCGCAATAAAAATTCAAGATCTCAAAAGCGTACATAGTGGCTTCTCGTGGATTTACACGAGAACAGCAGCCATGAATGGCACTCTGAAGAGAAATTTGAGATCTCAAAAAACGTACACGGCGGCCTCTGGTGCATTTGCACGGGAACTGCAGGCGCGAATGGCACTCGCGATTAAAAAAATAATAATTTTATCTGAAAAGCAGCAGGCGTAAATAGCACTCACGAGAGAAATTTAAGATCTCACAAAGCGTACACAGCGGCCTCTGGTGCATTCATGAAAACAAAAGCTGCAAAAAAACGTAGCTCCTGGGTGTATTTCGCACTCTTTAGAAATGTATATAGGGATACGTTTTCAGAATGAGCCTCAGTTGATATACTAATAATTAGGGTCACTTTGCTAACACTTATGTTTTAGTTTTTTTCTTGATCTAGCCGCTCTATTTTTAAGGCACAAATGCAGCATAAAACTAATATGAAAGTGATTTTTGAGATCATGGTTTAAGGACACCATGTATTACAAAAAGGATTTCCAGTGCCATTAAGGAGCAATTTTCATACGTTTGGTTTATCTCATTTCTGTAATATCAGCAAGTCCAAGGTTACTTGTGTGCAAAAATGCAGCATAAAACCAATAGTGAAAGTGATTTTTGAGATCATGGTTTAAAGACACCATGTACGAATTGTTAATGGAATTCCAGTACCATTAAGGAGCTATTTTCATATGTTTGTTTTCTCATTTCTACAATATCAGCAGATCTGCAAAGACCAAGGTTACTGGTATGCAAAAAGAAATATTTGTACATATAATATTTCTGAGTATTTTTGTTCTTGCTTTTTGCAGACTGGTGGTTTATCTGAAGTCATTTTTGGTACATTTTATACCGTGTCAAAGGAATTGTATACATGTTTGTAACAGTGCTGCTTGTTCAATAAATAACTTTGAAAACATTTGGCATTTATTAAGGTTGTGGTTTTTTTTATTGTTTTTTTATGTGTGGTGTGTAATCACTTGAAAATGTATGTTTATTTAATGAGAACAGCAGTTATATGCTTATTATTAACATGTTTAAATTTGATAAAAAATGTACTTTAAATTCTATTTGATCCACCACAGATTATTTTATCCTTTTTTATGGAATATTACTTTGTACTTTAATGCTTAATATTTGTAAATCTAAACCTCATCTCATTTTCATCTGCTTTTCTGGGGCTGTGTCGCGGTGGCAGCAGTCTTGGGAGAGAACCCCAGATTTTCCTCTCCCCAGACACTTCCTCCACTTCCTTCACACGGGGCTTCAGCGTCAACGCTTGACAGAGGGCGTGTCTGAAGTTGAGACTGACGCGATCGTCATAGCAGCATCAGCCAATGAAATTAGTCAGCAATAGTCCAATGTCTGAGCTGTTGCATTTGCATACAACGATCTTATTGGCTGACGTTTCACAATGCAGTTCGGCAACGCCTGACGTCACCCATTCAAAGTGAATGGGAAGCGTAGAAGCTGACGCCCCGTGTGAATGGGGCGTGAGGTGTTACCAGGCTAGCCAAGAGGCATAGTTCCTTCAGCGTGTCCTGGGTCTTCCTTCCCGGTGGGACATGCCTGGAACACCTCCCTTGGCTTCCAGTAGGCATCTTAAGCAGATTGCCAAGCCACCTCAGCTAGCTTCTCTCGATGTGGACGAGCAGCGGCTCTACTCCGAGCTTCTCCCGGGTGACAGAGTTTCTCACCGTATAAGGGTGCGCCCTGCCACCCTGCGAAGGAAACTCATTTCTTGTATCTGAGATCTTATCATTTCGGTCATGACCATAGGTGATGAATGTCGGTTGACCGCTAAATCGAGAGCTTTGTCTTTCTGCTCAGCTCCTTTTTGATTACAGCGGACTGGTACATCGACCGCATCACTGCTGCCGCTGCACCAATCCACCTGTCAATCTCACATTCCATCCTTCCCTCACTAGTGAACAAAACCCCAAGATACTTGAACTCCTCCACCTGGGGTAAGGACTTTCCTCCAATCTGGAGATGGCAAACCACCTTTTTCCAGTGGAGCACCATGGCCTCGGACTTAGAGGTGCTGATTCTCATCCCAACCATGTCACACTCTGCAGCAAACCAAATGCTGAAGGTCCATGATTGATGAAGTCAACAGAAAGTCTAAATGGCTATGCAAATAAGCCATAATAAAAAAGTAGAATGATGTAACAAAAATATGAAAAGTGTGTAATAACAAAATGCTCATGAAAACTCAACCAGTCAGTTGATTTATATATATATATAAAATCGTGAGTAAAAATTCACAAACAGACACAAACACAAACAGACAAAAACATAAACTGTCTGTCTATTGTCTGTCTGTCTAACTTTTTCTCACAGCATTAAATGTAGTCTTCATCTGTGGTTTTACCGGAAGGGACATTCTCATTTGTCATCTAGGCCTACACATCATTAATGGAAACAAAAAAACCAATCTGTACACTACTGCATAAGTCATAAGTATTTTCTCACTCACTATGGTTTCCTGTAAACAGAATCTGTAAATGAGAGGTGGGAGTGAATTGAAGACACCGTCTGCCACTGACATGAGTTTACACCCTGATAACAGCAAAATGTTCTAAAATTAATTCTGTGAGTGAAATCATCAGCCACGTCTGACATTAGGTTATATTAGGCTACGTTAGGAATTTTATGGTGAGCTAATAATAAATATAAGACATCAAAACTAATGAAGCAATAGCCAAATATAATAGTTTTTCCAAAAACATACAGCGGGGAAACTAAGTATTGAACATGTCATGTTTTTTTTCCAGGGAATAATATTTCTAAAGGAGCTGTTGACGTGGAATTGACCCAGATTTGGTAAAAACCCAAAACAACACAAATAAAACAAAACAAAAAATGAATCTGACAAATGAGTTATGTGTAATGACAATGAAATGACACAAGGAGAAAGTACTGAACTACTGAAACGTATTTAATACTTTATATAAAAGGCTTTTTTAGTGATGGCAGCTTAAAGACGCCTCTCATGTAGAGAATGAAGTCACGTGCATTGCTTAGGAGTTTTTCACAGACCTCAACAGAGTGTAAAACTCCTGATGGTTCTTTGGGTCTCGTCTATCAAATCAGAGCTTTATTTTGTATTTTCTTTTGGATTTAGGTCAGGTGATTGGCTGGGCCATTCTACAGCTTGATTTTCTTTCTCTGAAAGCGTTTGAGAGTTTCTTGGCTGTGTTTGGGATCATTGTCTTGCTGAAATGTCCACCCTGGTTTCACCTTCATCATCCTGCTAATGTAGATGTTGGACTGAAGCAGCTAATTTTCATTTACAATGAGGAAGGGCAGAGGGTTGCTGAAAAACTACTGTGAGATTTCAGCTGCTGTCTGGGCTTTCCTTGCATTTCTACACCTTCATGTGTTCAATACTTTTTCCTTGCATCATTTTAATGTATTACGCATAACTTAATTTGTAAACTAATTAGATTTGTTTTCTTTCCATATATTGATTTCTTTGGTTTATATCAACATCCGGGGACATTTTCAAGTCAGCAGCACTTTTAGAAATATGTTTTCTGAGAAATGGTGGCGTGTTTAATACTTATTTTCCCCGCTGTATGCATTTAAAGTAGACTTCACTGCATTAGAGAACTAATCAACAAGGCAGTCATGTCACTTTTAATTAAAGAATATTGCATTTAAAAACTGAAGAAAAAATTGATTTATATGTTTAATTATAATCAGAAAGAAAACATTGAACATAGAAAACAATAATAAAATGAAAGTAACATAATGCAAATGTACTCTATAGGTAGAAAGAGAACTGAGCTTTTAAATAGTTTTAAAGCAAATTCTTATACAAATTTAATTTTAAGAAATAATCTATTCTAATTTCTTAGTAAAAATAAATTAAATAAATAAAAAAAAGATAACACTTTAGTTTAAGTAATAATTCACACCATTTACTACTGGCATTACCTGCCCATTATTGAGATATGAGCTGTTTATTAGCACTTATAAAAAAAGATCTTATTTTATGTCCCTAATCCTATGCATTACCTAAACCCAACTAGGGGAGCGTGAGGCACAAAGTAACGCCGGGTAAAATGTAACAGAGTTTTAAGTTATTTGTTCAGGGTTAACCATGGCTTGCTTCCGAGGTTTTCACCTCAGTGATGTTTTCCTGACAAATATTGAAAAAAGTTCGGCGAAAGGGGCTCCCTCCCATTGCAGGGCGAAAGGGGAGTCTGAGCTCAGGTAGGTCTCGAGAACTCCCCTGCTTGATTATGGTAAATGTAGATTATGAATAGCTATGGAGAGTGTATGCTGAATTAAACGCTTGTCTATGATGTCGATTTAGATTTGTCAATTTACTTGTTACATGTTTTGGTCTGTGGGAGAAAACCAGAGAGCCCGGGGAAAACCCACACTGTAAAACAAATCCGTAATTTTACGGCAGCTAGGGTGCCATAAATAAACCATAAAATTACGGCCGTTAAATTACAGAAATTTACTGTAAAATAACAAACATTATATTACAGAAATTTACTTAAATTGAAATTTCTGGTAAATTTCTGTAATTCAACCTCTATTATTTTACAGTAAATTTCTGTAATTTAACAGCCGTTATTTTACGGTTTATTTCCGGCACCCCAGCTGCCAGAAATAAACCGTAAAATTATGGAATTTTTTTTTTTTACAGTGCACGCAAACACGGGGAGAACATGCAAACTGGCCAGGTAAATGCTGCCTTGGCCAGGTAAGATCTGAGCCAGTAACATTCTTGCTGTGAGGCAATGATGTTAACCATTGGGCCTCCGTGCTGCCCTGACAAGGAAAGGGGAGGAGTAGGGGTGGAAGGGGGGATTCTTCAAGACAAAGATGGCTAAGGTAAGTTACTCTGGTTATTTATAGTGATTTAGGAGTCGTCTGATTGGTGAATCATGCATTAGCTAACGAGGACCAGCTGCTATCAATCATAAGCGCGTGCTCCTCTCGAAATTTGTTAGTAAATAAACTTCACTTAAAAAAATCTCTGAAAGTATGTAAAATCTTATATTGTTGTGACCACCGACTTCTAGGCTAAAAGATGGAACCATTTTGAAGAATGTAAAAGACACACAGTAGCTATGTTTCCATCCAAAAATGCTAAAGAATGTTATGCGCAAAACTGAATTATCGCATTAAAGACGTGAGAATAAAGCAGCGTTTCCATCCAACGAGTCGAATCGAACAAAATCGTCACTTCCTGATTAACTGGCGCCAAATATCAAGAGTAAAAACTGAAATTTCTGCGATAAGAGAAGCTGCGTCAATCTTTTCTTCATCTCATAAATGACTTGCGCCTCAGAAGGCAATCCTGACACGAAGTGAACACGCGGTGGCGTTTGAACGTGTCAGACGCAGAGCAGACGCTCTTGACTTTGGATGTCATTATAACATAATAACACTAATACTGAAACGGTAAGGCATTTTAGAATGACCAAAACAACATTTCAGATGGTTTCAGATGTGTTCAGCCTGCTGGTTTGTTCATTTACACACATTTTTATCATCACTTTTAACAAAATCACATGACCTTTTTTCATGCGCATACTGGAATTTGTGCGGTAAAAGTGTTTCCATCGTAGTTTATGCGCATCTTTTCTTATCCAATAAAAAGTTTATCCTACTCGGTTATGCGCATGTTTTTTATGCAAATTTTCAAAATGTCTGCGCATCATTTTGTTTACATCAACCGTGTTTTTATGCGCATCTCCAAAATGCGCATAAAAATAGGTGGATGGAAACAGCTAGTCTGCTAGCCAGTTTTGAGGAAAACATGATACAGCGGGGTTAGTTGAAACAGGGTTTTACAAATAAGCCACACACTGTTGGACACCAATTAAACCAACAAAATAATTTTTGAATTTTGAGTGTAATGTTGAGAACTATTTATATTAAAAATCTTTTGGAAATATTTTATAATAGAAATAAAAAGATTAGCAAGCAAAATTCGGGACTTTGCAGCCTGCACAACCTAGGGGGAAAATAATAATTCAAACAAATCTAAATGTGTTTATCCAATAGATAAATAAGTAAACATGCTGTGCTATGTAGAATAAAAAGTAAGTACTGAGGAAATACACTATTTAAAGTAAACTGAATTTAAATTAATTGTGTGAAATCTGACCTTTTAAGCATGTTACAACAAACCCTCTTTCTGTCACTACTTGCCCCGCACAGGCACGTGCACACATAGGGCTCAACCTGTGCAGTGTACATGCCCTTTTGAGTCTGGAACATAAAGTGCCCTTCCAAAATAAACTTTGTGCCGCCAGCCCCTCCCCCCACTTCAGTTCGCGATCTCTCCCCCCTGCCTCTGCACGGGCCTGGCCCAGCAGGTGGGGTAAATAGTAACATTCTTACTCCTGGCACTTTTGGCAATACCACACAGAAACCATAGTTCCGACGATCATACTTTCAGAGCTCATTTGTAGGAGAGGCTTGTGTGTTGTTGGTAAAAAAAAAATGGTTTGTTGGTTTGTCTAACCCAGGGGTAGGCAAATTCGGTCCTAGAGGGCCAGTGTCCTGCACAGTTTAGCTCCAACTCTGATCAAACACACCTGCTTATAGATAACTATTGATCTTCAAGACACTGATTAGCATGTTCAGGTGTCTTTGATTAGAGTCGGAACTAAACTATGCAGGACACTGGCCCTCTAGGACCGAGTTTGCCCTCCCCTGGTCTAACCCCATTACTTTTATTATTTGGCCAAAACCAAAAAGTGTTACTTTGTGCCCTGCTCTCCCCTACTACTAAATATTAATAAGTAGCTAATTAGTAAATGAATGAGCTAAAAAGTCTAAAGCCGAAGTCACACTAGAGTTTAAGCTTGCGAAATTCTGTCGTACGGCGCTGCGGAAAGGGGCGGGATTAAACAAGATGATTAGACATTTAAAAAAAGCAAGCGATTGCTCCATGTTTTAAATTTCTGTTCAGAGAGGTCATGTTTTGTTCCTGGATTGGTCTCATGCAGTCAAGTGATGCGATTTCACAGGTCAGAGTTCACCAAGCTTGAACTTTGCACCGCATCGTAATGCGAAACTCGACGCATGACCCTGCGTTTCTGGTCTGACGCACTCGCATGCGTTTGAATGGAAGTCTATGGGGAGTAAAGTCCAGTGTGACCGCGGCTTAAGTTGATGGTTTGTCAATAGCGTGAATAAAGTGTGCCCAAGAATCCTATTAAATCTATCCCATTAAGGATCTTATGCACTTAAGATGCATAAAGCAGAATTTTACTCTGGTCATTACAAATAATGGCATCCCACTATATCTGAAACAAAGCCTGAAAGCCTGCATGAAAGAGAAGAACCCGGCAGAGTTTTGATGAAGTGATGTGGTTGTGGGCAGGATGTGACATCTCGTATGAAAAAAAAAAAAAAAAGAATCAAAGCATTGTGGGCAGCTGCACTTTCGTCATGATATTGATGCCATTTGTATGTGTGTTGCAGCGCTGATGCCACAGCCTGTCATCTCTGGCCACAGATCAGACATTCAGATATTTTCCTGTGAATTACCTGTTCCTACCCTATTCACCTCAAAAGATTCCTCCTGCAGAAAGGAAGGTGTTATCTCGCTATTACTCAAAAACTTTCCAACTAGGAGGAAACAACAACCACAGTGATTTAAACACAAATTCCACACAGTCAAAACCCACTAAAATTGAATCACAACATTTATTTATACAACACTAAATCTTAAAATATGTCTGAATCAAGGTTATAATAGTTTTGGAATTTTCATTAGTTTTAGTTTTTATTTCATTTTGACTTTTTGTTTTCAAATTCGGTTAGTTTTAATTTATTTTAGAGGAAGATTTACTAGTTTTTATAAGTTTTTATATTTTGAAATTGCTTAGTTTTAGTTTAGTTTTTATTAGTTTCAGTATTAGTTTTTTTTTTTTGTAAATTAGCATATTTGTTAGGTGCAAGATTCAAAATCAGAATGTATAATAACTCAACGAAAGATAGGCTACATTTTTTAATACAAGAACATCTATCACTAGCTGCCACAGCCATATCACCCTGCAGCCCATGACCGGTTACTCACTGAAGCTAAGCAGGGCTGAGCTTGGTCAGTACCTGGATGGGAGACCTCATGGGAAAACTAGGTTGCTGTTGGAAGTGGTGGTAGTGACCCATGGCACTTCTCATAAAAAGGGTGTAACCCCGGTGTCCTTGCCAAAGTCCCTCAATCGGCATTTACCCATCATGGCCTCCTAATCATCCCTATCCACCGAATTGGCTCTATCACTGTCTCTTCACTCCACCAATAGCTGGTGTGTGGTGAGCGCACTGGCGCCGCATCATCCAAGTGGAGGCTACACACTGGTGGTGATGTGGAGAAACCCCCCTCGTGATTGTGAAGCGCTTTGGGTGTATGGCCATACACAATAAATACACATTACATTACATAACATTATTTTTTAACCATCCTCAAATTTAAAAACAGTCCACAAGATAGCAGCCTTAAAGGGTCACGAAACACCAAAATACATTTTTTGAGCTGTTGACAGTCATATATGTGTCCCACGCTGCTATAAACACTATTAGGACACAGATATTGCACTAAAAAGTGAAAATTGGTTGTTTTTGCGTTATTTTAAGCATGAAAATGAAATTGAAATGAATTTTTGAAGCTGCGTCACGACGAATAGATACTTGCGTGTAAATCCAGCGTGGAGAGTGAATGTCTGTACCTGCGGGTGCATCATGACGTCTCTGAGTGTACAGCATTAATTCATGGGAAAGACTTGGTTCAAAGCAATCAGCGCGCTCTTTTGTTTATGCGATGCAACTTTATTAATATGCATGACAGCTACGAAGACTGTTTTATCTATTACAGTGTTCAGAAGACAGAGAGACGCCATGTTGTGTTGCCAAAACAAGTGAAAGAACGAGAATTTAGAGACATGGGCCGTCAGTGTTGCATTTATTAATGTGCTGCATTTATTATTGTGCTGCAACGAAGGTCTTGTTTTCATTTCCCCACTATGAGAGCTCAGCTGGATTTACGTATGAATTACAGTACACGCGACAGAAATGCATTTGTAAGGAACATTTTTACCCGAGAGCTTTTCGCATGTGGAAATGATGAAATCTGGATTTGCCGCTCGTCTCCTTTTAAAAAAGACACAGTTCCAGTTTGTATTGATTGTCCTGTGTCTACAGATTTGGTAAGTGTGTGAGATCAGTGCCCTTTGTTTGTTCATTCAGATGGCAAAGTTAGTTCATATCATCAGCAGTGCTCTTTCAGTTTTTAAAGACATACCTTAGTCAAAATGATTTAGTTACTAAGTTTACAGTATGTTAATATCACTGCAATATTATAGTACAATATTATAGACTCGGAGAGCAGCATTTACAGCGGATCTCTCAATGTAAACACTACAATCAAACTATAACTGTCGTGTAGAAATTTCGCCACATTTTGTGACAGGATAGTCTATACACACATGGCTTTCTGACGCTACATACCGAGTGCATCTAAGTTACAGAAATGCGGAGGATTTTTTTATGTCGTGCGGTATCAAACATTCCATTAAAACTTCACTCTCCAGCAGTTCCTCTCACGGGGGACATGCAGAAAATGTTCCTGAATAAAAAGTAAAAGTGCCAAACTGCAGTTAAAGTCGACAAATTAATAATTTGGCAAATAATTTGGCAAATAATTTGATTAATGATGTCCATGTAAACAGTCACTGTCTTTCTCCCGTGTCTGTGTGTTTATTTTGCCTGTGAAATCAGCACGTGCCCAAATGGAAACTCCCTTCTTTGCAAATCCTTCCCTCTTGCCCTCCTCCGACACTCCCACACTCCCAGAGCTGGACACGCCCACTTTCCAGACTTTTTCCAAACTAGAGGTGTGAAAACACCCTGCTGAGACAGGGGGGTTTCGTGGCCCTTTAAGTACAATGTGTGCAATGCTGCTTCTGAGGTTAAATACACAGTAGTGATGACAATCTTCCCATGCTTGGACTCAACATCATAATTTTGGTCAGTTAAAACATGATCTAAAAAGTTTCCTACAATTACGTTTTGCAACCCAACTGAAGCATGATTCACTTATTTAAAGAAATCGACTTTCTAATATTAAATAAACATACATTTTGCCAAATCTTCTCATTTAAGCCATCTGTTTACCTGCGCTGCAGTTGTTCAAGTTCAGTTCCGTCACAGCAGGCTGTCATGTACTGTTTGTGTTCGCTTCACCTGCTGAATCATGCATGCCCAGTATTATGGGTTCACCTCTTCTTAAATTTGATCTCAGTGTACTGTTCTAATAACTGAATCTCAATATATATAGGTTTATTTTGAGTCAGAGGGGGTATCAGGCATGTAAAAAGTAAGTTGTTTGTGGATAAGTGCTTAACGTCACTGAATTGTTTCAAATGAATCAGTTCGATTTGGTGAATTAGTTCAACCGGTTCACTTAACGTTAGAAGATCTGGTTAAAAGAAGGAATTGTTCACTATCGTGATCACTAATACAGAAATAAAACCCATTATTGGGCACAAATGTGTTAAATTAATTAAGTCTCTGTTCGGGTTTTTAATGTTATCACTATGCTGCTGTCATGTCCAGCCGTTGTTTTTGTCACAGGAGCAACAACGAGGACTGACTGGAGGAAGACTGGCTTGATCTGGTCAATAGCATCAGGATACAGATTCCGTACAGGTCAAACACCTGGCAGCGCAAAGTAATTTACTTCTAAAAGGCTTACAGTCTAAATTAAATACATTTACAAAGATGAAAACGAAGGACGTGTTTGCTATAATTTTAGTTGGTTTCAGTTCGTTTTTCAGTTAGTTCTAGTTTGTTTTTTAAACTCGTTTTTATTTTTATTTCAGTTAACGAAAACAAATTTTCAATTCTAGTTTTTGATTTTTCGTTAGTTTTATTTTACTATAACAACATTGGTCTGAATGTCATTTGATGTTGAACCCTGGCACATTTCTATTGCGGTTAGCGCTATTTGCAGTGCGTTTCTGTATTTGCATGTGTTGTGAGAATATGTGTGCCATTGTGTTGTTAAATCGATAATAATATCTATTTTTTCTATATTATATTCAATAGTACCTGTCTGCAGACTGCAAAGGAAGGATGTAATATTCAATTCATCTTTATTTCTGTAGAGCTTTTACAAAGTAGATTGTGTCGAAGTAGCTTAACATAGAAGTTCTAGTAAATTGAAACCATGTCAGTCCGGTTCAGTTTAGTTTAGTTCAGTGTGGTTTAATTTTTACTGCTGGAAGTCCAAACACTGGAGCAAATCCATCAAGTCAGTCTACTAAAGGAGGTCGAGCCTTCTCATTTATGGTTCCCACACTTTGGAATAGCCTTCTTGATAATATCCGAGGCTTAGACACACTGTCTCAGTTCAAAACTAGATTAAAGACCTATTTTTAGTAAAGCGTAGGTCTTTAGTTTAGCTCAGTTCAGTGTGGCTTAATTTTCACTGCTGAAAGTCCAAACACTGAAAAGCAAATCCATCGATGCACAGCTCCACAAGTCCCAAACCAAGCAAGCCAGTGGCGAGGAACAAACTTCACCAATGGCTCGTTTCCACTGACTGGTACAGTACTGTACGGGTCGGTACGGGTCACCTTTATCAAGCTTGCGTTTCCACTACCAAGGGTACCCTTTTGGTGCACGTGGTGTACGACAGAAAGTTTCAGACGACGTCATGTTTACTCAAGGAAATCTCACAGTAACACTGTACAGGTCGTTCACATATAATATGAAAAGCACTTCTCACAACACAGATGCTTCATACACATAAATACTTGTGTATAAATGTTTATTACTAACCTTTCTATGAACATGATTTGATTATAACTGCAGATCAATGATAGCAGTTATGACGATGAAATAGCCTACTGTAGCGTCTGAATTTACATAAAATAAATAAGTGCAACATATATGAACACATACAGACCCTTACAGTCTCCGATATGTTACCAATTACAGAAAACTACACACAGCGTAAATTTTGTTAAAAATTGCGTTAAAAAAACAACTCTAAATATGGCCCACAGTCAGAGCAAACCTCTCATCTGTGTCTGTAATCTTCATCAGCACGTGTAGTCTCTTGTTAAAAGGTAATTCTGTCATTCCGAGTTCATAATAGTCCACAAGGTGATGATATTAGGTAAACATGGCAGTTTGTTCATGTTTTACGTTGCAGAAGCATCATCCTTTGTTTTTTCGCTCTTCATTCTTGCGTTTTTCCGCATCTGAATGGATCGGATATCAGAACGCTTCAATGATCACGCGCACGTTAAAAATATGAGCTCAAAAAGTTCATTATTTCAAATATATATGCGATCGCGAGCTCTCTGGACAAAGTGAAACCGCTCGCACTTGTAGACGAGCTCGTAAAACAACAACAAGACACGACTGAGCTTGGGTCAACTATGGCTTGTTATTATATGCATAAAGTAATATGATATTGTCTCGGCTGTATATTAAAACATGGCGGTTCCATTGTTTTGATTCTGGCTAGCTACACAAGCTCGTAACGTATCTCTGTAACCAATAAGCGTTCAGCTGCGCGTGTAGCTCCACCTATTGATACTCTTTCTTGTGTTTGGTACGCTTTCGAAAGGGTACTGAAAAAGTGGTACGGTATGGTTCAGTTTGGTACGCCTTTTGACAGTGGAAACAGCCATAAAAGCGCACCGAACCGAACCATACCGTACCACTCAGTGAAAACGGGCCACAATTGAGGAAAGTGAAGGAAAAAAAACTACTAAGACTACTGAAAACTACTGAGAAACCAGGCTCAGTTGCGCACGACCATTCTGTCCAAGCTTCTTGTGCAGAGCTGCAGTCTAAGCGCCGGAGGCTGGAGAACTCTGGACATCCATCGTGGAGAAGCTGCAGGTGTGAGTCGGTCACCGTGGGTGTTCAGGCTGCCCATGGGATCAATGCGGAGCCTTGTCTGTCAATAAGGTCTTAAGGAATCATTCTCATGCTCTAATGAATGGGCATGCTCATGCAATATGAATGGGCATAACTTTTAGAAGGGGCATATCTTGAAGTAATCGAGATCACATTGAACCATGGCAAATGTCAAAATCAGATGTTTGTCGGCAAGATGGTGCTTATAATATTTTTCACAATCTTTTCAGAGTTTCCTCCAAATTCATCCCCAAACTGTTCATTTTATATATTACTAAATTAGTTCATTTAGCAACCCCACTTGCTGACTTCTTTACATGTATTGTCATGACAGTTTACTCGGGGATGCTCCCTTTTGTTGTAAATAATATTACTACAGAGAGCGCAGTAAGTATGACAGCCTCCACAATTCGAGGCTGTATGCGTTCACCGCACGCCGTGGAGTCAGAAGAGGCTCCAACTTGTCCTCGCTGAAGTCTGTTCAGTCAGATACATTACATAGTGACATTGTGCATACGCTGTCTTTGAGGGGTAGGTTTTGGGTGGAGTAGGTGTAGACATTAATAACTGTGAGGAGTAGGTTAAATGTGCTGTATGTAAGTTTTTGACTCTTCTAAAGCATAAAACACCATAATATGTTAATATCATAATATGTTGTTTATCTAAAAAGAGAAGTCAAAAATTCTGCTTTGAAAATGGGCATTACATGCCGGAACTTCTGTCTTTGTTTTGGTTCTTTTAAACCGCCCAATGCCAGTTTAGCCAATTATATTTCAGTACTCCGGGTTGCCTTGGTGGAAAACCACATATTTTATTCATTTATTCAGTTAGAAAGCATCCGTCCGAGACCAAAATACAACCTCCACGGGACAGTAGTAGACTCGAAAATGAGAGTTAGATTGAAGATTAGCAAAAAATATAAATATTACAAACAAACAAACATTAGGTGAGCAGATTACATTGTAACCGCGTGTCCTAACAACACGCTACTTGACAAGATTTGCAGTGATAATTAATTTGGCTGTTTGCACCAGACGTAACACGACAGAAATTTAAATACAGCAATTGAGAAGCACAGAATATGCACTCACTCACAAAATGGTAAGGCTTATGATCTAATTAATACATATTAAACCTCTTTAACATTAATAAATGTGCATGCTGAATCACTGATATGTGTTGGCTTGTACTATGTCACAGTTCAAAAGTTCAATTTCAAACGGTTTATTTTATTTTCAAGATCTGCTGCTGCTTTCAGTATATGGAAATAAATCTCGCATTATTAGCATTTAACACTGAATAAAGCACCTGAGGTGTACCTGATGTGATCATGTCATAGTTTTCTGTTGTTCAGCTGTGAGAAATAGAAGCCATTTCTAATATATCAATTCAAGGAGTTGGTTAGATCAAAAACTAATTTTAATATGGAAAATATTCCTTCTATTGTGTGCCATTGCTTTTATTTAGAACACTCGATCCTGTTGGTCCTCAATCAGAACTTGAGCCAGCGACCTTCTTGCTGTGAGGCTACAGGGCTAACCACTGAGCCACTGTGCCGCCCCACAACCATGTCATGTTTAAAGTCATTAAAATCACCTTTGTTTTCCATTCTGATTCTTGGTTTGCAAAACTTCTGCTGATCTCCTTGAACACGTCAAAATGTCTAAATGCATTGAGTTGCTGCTGTGTGATTAATTAGATGTTTGTCCCAATTAATACGCATAAACGGTCAGTGAGTGGCTTGTAGTGAGTTCAATCATTTTCAAAAGCCACTTGCTTTAATGTTGTGTTATCTGATGTTTAATGTGCGCCTAAAGAGTCAAAATACCACTTTGCGGCACAGCAGGGAAATTGATTTGGCAATAACGGGAAAACAGTTTGTCTTAAACATTTAAGGCCAATTAGCTTGATCAGAAGTAGATAACTAATCAATATCACTATCATGATCTTTGAGCAACGTCACCTCAATTACTTTCCATGTTCATAGGGAACAGAAAAGGGAAGTGGTCACAAAACACATCTAAAGAGTGCGTATGCATTTCCTTATAGAGACTTTTTCTGCTAAATTGTGACACGTAGGCCTTTAGATTGTGGAATCAGACCGAAAAATATTATATTTAATCAACTTAAATTTCTTTATAGCTTCACTGTAGACCGCAAAAACAGCAGTTCATTAAATCAGCAAGCCTGGAATCATCAATTGAATTGCTGTCAATAAACAACAGTATAATTCAATTCAATTCATCTTTATTTGTATAGCGCTTATACAATGTAGATTGTGTCAAAGCAGCTTCACATAGAAGATTATAGTGAATTGAAACAGTGTCAGTTCAAACCATGCAAGCCAGTGGCGACAGCGGCGAGGAAAAAACTTCATCAATTGGTGAAAGTGAAGAATGTAAAAAACCTCGAGAGAAACCAGGCTCAGTTGGGCACGACCATTTCTCTTATGGCGTCTTGTGCAGAGCTGCAGTCTAGGCGCCGGAGTCTAGAGAATGCTGGACCTCAGCGAAGACTCGTCTGTATATATATAGTGCTCAGCATATTCAATTCAATTCATGTTTATTTATATAGCACTTTTTACAATGTAGATTGTGTCAATGCAGCTTAACATAGTTCTAGTAAAGTCCAGATTTTGAAGTTGAAGTTTAGTTTAGTTTAGTTTAGTTCAGTGTGGTTTAAATTTCACGGCTGAAAGTTCAAACACTGAAGAGCAAATCCACCGAATATGAGTACACCGCTTACAAATCTCTCATTTAAATATATTTTTTAAAAAGGTTGCTTTACAGTAATATATTTGTGCATATACATTAGTTTAGTCAGTACTGAAGCCAAATATGGAGCTAATCTAACAAAATAACTTATGATAACCCAAATTTATAGGATGTACTAAATTTAAGAACAAAAAATATATGAAATTTTGTAGTTTTGTAACCCCCCTTCCCTCCCAATATTTTGCATGCATTTAAATGTATTATCTTTCTATTTCTAAAGATGTTTGGTGACTAAAAAATTATTTTAATAAATGTAATAAATTTAAATATTATTTTAATAAATGTTCATAAATCTGTTTTGTTCAAACCAAAATATATATGACCTATATTTACTGATAAATTAATGAAAAAATATTAATTTGCAACTAAGTTGTGCTGAGCACTGTATGTATGTACATACACATGCACAAGTTTTGACTTCTAAATTTACTCCAGTGACATTCAAGTTCAAGTTCTGGATTTACATTAAATAAAATTAAGAGGTACTTTTGGTTACATTTTCCACCCTATGCCCTCAAATGCATTTTGCATATCTACAGTTTTTAACCCCCCCTTAAGTTACGTAAATCTAGACAATCTCACATTTACATTTGCATTTTTCGATTTATATTAGAGTATAGATGACTATTTAAATCTAAATCGTAAATGAGGTGTGTGTTTTTTTTAAATAGTGTTATTTGTGTTGGACGTATTTACCTTTTCTTCTTCGAATGCGATTGGCCAATCATTTCTTTCCTCTTGGAGTCTTAACTGGCCTACGCAGACGCCTGGTGCGGTCTCTCGAAATTTTATCACTAGCCGTGTGAGGACTGAGGAGGTAGGTAAAAGTTTGTATTTTTCCTTCACTTTTGTTATGACCTGCCGCCGTGCAGGCTCATATTTGGTACAAAACGAAACCTTTAAAATGTTTTGTAAACCACTGAAGCCCTAATAACCCGTTTGAAAGCATGCTGGAACTCGACGCGCTGGCCAAAATGGTACGTAAAATGTAACGTAACCAAACATGTTTTATGTATGAAACGTCATAATTTAATACCGATTATATTAGTAATTCCGTACCAGTAATGATTTAGAAAAAAATAGCAACAAATCAGCATGTCAGAATGATTTCTGAAGCATGGCGTGACAGTGAAGACTTGTGTAAATGCAGCTGACTAATATTTATTTGACAAAATAACAACATATACCTGACAAAACATTAAAATAGGAAACAGTATTACGTTTAAAAACTTATTTTAATAATTATTAGCAATTCTTCATACACCGCTTTATTTGGAGGGTCCAACAAGCATGTGTTTTCAAATATTACTTTCTTATATCTCCTAAAGTTAAAACAATAGTATTGTATTGTCTAGAAATGAACACTTTCATTTTGTTTTCAGTAGTTTGCAGAAAAAAATCTAATAATATGTTTTACTTAAACGCATTACTATCAATTTAAATTCCAGAGAAACTCATAATTTCCAAGTGGTCTGTTCATTTTTATATAAATATGCATTGACATGAACAATACACGATACATGAACGACAAAGCATTTGAAGTACGTCAGTGTGTTATCACAAAGCAAGACTGAAGTAACAATGTGCTTACGGGGTTAATTGTTCTAGGTCAACTGTTAGAACCCAGAAACTAAAGAGTGCAAATCTGTAACCACTAGGCCACAATAAAGCAAAACATTTCCCCTGTGTTCAGTACAGTAGGTCTCATCTCAAGAGCGTGGATGGGAATCTCCAATTCATTATATAACTTTGAACAAGAACATCACTAAGATGTAAGAGCCTTAGTGATGGAGTACACCCCTCACCAATGTCTCTTTTAAATGAATATTTTCTTTAGGATGCCTTACAATATTTGTACATATACATTAGATTAGTTAGTACTGAATGCAAATTTGGAGCTAATCTAACAAAATAAATTTTAATAACATAAAAATATTAAATAAATAAAAAATGTATCAAGAGGAAAAATCTAAAGAAATGTTGGAATTTTAAAGTTTGTAATAAAAAAAATATTTGCATGAATTTAAATGTATTATCTGTTTGTTTCTAAAGGTGTTTAGTGAAAAATTGCATAATAATAATAATAATCGATATATCTGTTTAATAAATCTGTTTTGTTTTTAATATTTTAACCATATTCACTAAGAAATGTGTATAAATATTCATTTTCGAAATGGGGTGTACTCAATTATGCTGAGTATATAAATTAACTGTAGCCAGAACAGAAAACAATGAGTAGTGAAATTATTTTTGGATATTTATTTGTTTTAATAATGTCCACAGAAATGACGCAACCTGTTTTGTTCTTGACAATTTACCCAATAAATCCCAGTATTGCAGAACTAACACACAAGTGTGTAACATAACAGTAACATCCAAGGCAACATGAATTTGCATCATCTCTCAACCAAAATAATAATCAGTCATTTCAAAGGGTTTAATCACACATCACATGATAAGAACATTGCATGATATAGATGTCACTGACAGAAATTATAAGGACGTGCAGGGCAGACGCTTGAGATTTACATACAGCTAATAAAAACTGAAAGTGACAGATTCGTGAACAACCCAGCATGACTTGCCAGACAGTTATCAGTGCAGAATCCGCAAAAGATAAGCTTCTTGAACGTCTTGAGTTTATTTCAAAGTATTTTTACAAATGTTAGATAAGACATATTTCCTTTTTGTGACTAAGCAGTCACAGGGTATAAAAGATGGAAAGTTGACAGATTTGACTATGAAACACATCATACTTTGACAAGTTTACTTGAGCACAGGGAGCTCAGAAATACTGTGAATTTTTACCATGGGGCCAAAAACAGGTAAGCTAAAACTCTCTTTTTTATTTTAGTAAGAACAACACTGTATGAGTTTTTCATGTATGTTTTTATTTATTTATTTATTTATTTATTTATTTATTTATTCATTTATTTATTTATTTATGCTTTTAAATTGAAAAAATTTAAAGTACTTTTATTGAAGTAAAAATACTTGAAGTACTTGTATAGGGATTTTTTATAGGGAGTTTAATATGATATATTGTCTGTATTGGTGTCGTAAATTAAAGTACAAAAACTTGGTTAAAACCTGACAGTATTTTTTATCTGTTATTTTACGGAGTTAATTCTCTGTGTATTATTTCTTATACAATATGTTGCTTTAAACTACTAAAATGTCAATAAAAGTTTGTTTGTTAAACTGCATAGTTAAATTTTTAACATCAAAAGTCAACAGAGCAGAGACTAGTGCTGTACAATATATAGTTTTAACATCGATATCGCAATGTGTCTGTCTGCAATAGTCACATTGCAAGATATGCAATGTTGAGTAGAGATTATTGTTGACCAGAAACACATGAGATTTGTGGAGACACTGCAGAATTTAACCATAATACAGTGAAAGTTTATCATCTGGATGTGTTTTAAAGGCCTGTTATTGTGAAGAGACTTTAAAGCATTTAAAAGCGCAAGAAGTTTGATAAAGATTCAATTTATTGAATCATTTATATGATGGAAACTATGCAACGTTATTTTACATTTGATGATTTAATTTCTTTACTCGAATACTGTTAGACTCTCCCCAAATAGCCGTAAAGCATGCATGTCATTTTAACATTTGCTCCATTTTGTTTATTTATGACTGCATAAATGACATGAAATATATTTATATTTTACTCCCCTACAAAATCATCCCAATCAATATAAATGCATGAATTTCCAAATAGAGCTATTTAGGCATCTTGTTAAACTGCATTTCTATCTAAATATATATCGCAGTGAAAAAATATTGAAATGTCAATTTTTTTCCAATATCGTGCAGCCCTAGCAGAGACAAAGTCCCATAATGCAATTCACAACCTTAAATAACAAAAAAACTGTGAATCACAAAATGTATAACCTATTATTTAACAAGTACTTTTTTACAATGTAGTTTAATTTTCTGAGCTACATGAAGTTTTTATTCCTGACATTAACCTGTGTATTTTTCGTTTTTAGGACTTCTGGTTTGGAGCATTTTAATGGTGACAGTGTCATGCAGACCATTTGAAGGACCAAAATGTCATATTAAACCCCTCATTTATAAGACCAAGCAAGAAATGAAAACACTACTGAAGGAATATGTAAGTATTAGGCTTTTAGTACTTAATTGAAATAATTTGAGGAAAATGTTGATGAATTTGCAGTGCACAAAAGATGCATGCAAATCATTGCCTTTATGGATAGTTTACTCAAAAATGAAACATTTTCTCATTGTTTCCAAACCTTTAAGAGTTTCTTTCTTCTGTTGAACACAAAAGAAGATATTTTGAAGAAGGCTGAAAACCTGTAACTGTTGACTTCTATAGACCTTTTTCATAAAACGCAAAATTACCCAAATATTTGACACACTTGTATTGTCTCACTGACACAATGATTAAATGGTCAAGACACAGAGTACTTTTTTTTTTTTTTTTGAGATTTTAACAGATTTGTATAGGTGAATTGGGTCAACAAAATTGGCTGTAATGTATGAATGTGAATGTGAAAGTGTATGGGTGTTTCCCAGTACTGGGTTGCAGCTGGAAGGGCATCCACTGTGTAAAGCATATGCTGGATAAGTTGGCGGTTCATTTTGCTGTAGTGAGACTCGATGAATAATGGGACTAAGCTGAAGGAAAATGAATGAATGAATGAATAAATATGCCATTATACTGTGTGTAATCATACTGAATGTATAACTTTTTTTAAGGCAAAAGGGCATTTCTAGATGATTAGCGATAACATTTTTTTCAAGTGATAAGACCTGGGCTGGGCTTAGCGTTGCATTTGTTTAGTTACATGTCAGTCAAAAACTATTAGCCACATGTCGGGCCAGTTTGAGTAAAACTAAAATTGATCACTACTTAACATAAAAGAATGACACATGATGAAAAAAGCATTTTGCTTATTTCTGATTAAATGGCTACTTTAAACTGCTCATCCTGCCATTTATCATATTATTAAAATGATTATTAAAGGGCACCTATTATTCAAAAATCACTTTTATAAGGGGTTTAAACACTGTTGTCTGGCAACTGTGTCTGTGGCAACTAATAGTAAATATTCACTAGTTAATTATTATTAACATTCTCCCTTGTCATCAGAGGGGGAAAGCCCCACCCATTAGTGACAATCTCTCCCTCATTAGCATAGGACGTTAGACTTGTTTTTTTTTATTTGCCCCTTTGCTGACACGTAGGCATTTGTAGCTCCACCTGTTTTTAAAAAGAGCACAATCTCATTTGAATTTAAAGCGACAGTCACCAAAAACGGCACAATTATTATCAAAGCCTAAAAGGGGCAGTTGCAAAGAGATATTAAACATTATTTGCAAGGTATTTTGAGCTGAGACTTTACAATCACACTCTAGGAACATCAGAGACTCATTTTACATCTTGTAAAAAGAGGCTTAATAGGTCCTCTTTAAAGGGTCAGTTCAAGTCTACCTCAGAATTTAAAAAAAAAATGCTTCATGATGGCCGTGGAGCACTGCGAGCAGAGGGAAGTGTGGGCATGGCCGGCAGAGCAGGTGAAAAAGAAGGGCTTTTATCAGTTGGCTCACCAACCCAAGATAAAAAAAAAAATCTGATACAAACCGTGAGGAGACCCATGATTTTATAGTTTACAAAGTTAAAATGCTAAGAAATAAACAGTAGGTAATTTAATGCTGTTACATATGTGTCTGAATGGTAAGGAACTCAACTGATAAAAGACAAAGTCCGCCATTCTCCAAATCTCGTGCAGCTCTCCTGACAAAAATGGTTGCTGCACACAAACAGCTTGGCTGTATCGGTGGCCCGGACAGCATTGCGGAGAAAGCCATGCAACAAACTCTGTGGATCATAAAAACAAACACATACAAGCCTTCATGAACAGCTAAATAATACGTGTTGTGCCACAGCTTGGCGAGTGGTCTGTCCATATAAGACTGTCATCAGAATGCACTTGCTGTCATGAATAATTAAGAAGCAGGGGCTTCTTATAGGATAGGAAAACTCAGCTATGAATAATAATGAGAAACTGATACGTCATCACTCACTAGCAGATGCACGATACGTCACTGATTTTGATTCCAGCCCAAAAATTATTTTAAAGATGAAGTTAGCTGACAAAAGCTCCAAATGATCAATTTTTCCCCACAGTTAAAGCTGACCGGCGCTAAAGGTTGTCTTAAATGATGCTGAACACACACAAATCTGTTAAAATCTCAAAAAGAGTACTCCGTGGTGTCTTGAACATTTAAACTACATATAAACCTTTTGGTGATTTGTTGTAAAATGTTTATTTAGACTTCATGCACTTACGTTTTATCCCAGAATTATGACAATGATGAGCACCGAAACTGAGTAGCATTTCATTTGAGATTATTAATTTTTCATAGAATTTATAAAAAAATTGTAAAGATTTTTTATTGTAGTGACATCTCTTTCTCTTTTCAGATCAAAGTAAATGGAAATGTATCATGGCACACAATTCCTGAACTTGACTTGAAGAACGTGTCTATTGAAGAGCAAAGTCACAAAGCTCAATGTGGATTTAACTACTTGAAAATGGCACTTAAGCAGATCAAAAAACACCAGGAGGATCTATTTGGCAGCAACGAAGATATAGTTAAAAAAATAGATGATATGATTCTTCAGATCAGGCGTACCATGAGTTGTCTAACGCACTGTTTGGAGAATTGCACAAACGTGAGGAAGGAGGAGTTTAAGTCTGACACATATGAAAGAAAACAGTGGGGCCACGCTGTTATTGAGTCCTCTGTAGCCTTTCTTGGTGAGCTGAATAACCTCAAAACAATCAACCAGTGTTCTACAATGACCAACAGGAAATCCAACCAAATCATGCTTGGCGCCAAAGATACGGAGCATTTTACTCAAGGCTAGTCCATGCTAATTGTCAGCTGCACTTATTTATTTCATGAAAAAACATGTTATTTATAAGAATTTGAAGTGTATTCCTGTGCTAATTTGTTTAGCCAAATTTATAATATATATTTTTGCACTATTTAATATTTTGTATTTTATGAAAATGGTCACTATTTAATATATTTATATTACTGTTATTTCATTTGTGTTATTTTGCATCAATACAACAATAAAAAAAGTTATTTATAGTACATTTCCTTTTTTGAATATTTTGTATTTGTATTGTATTGTCACCATTTAACATTATACATTTTCATCATTGTATATGAATTATTGATACTTCATCCATAATCCAATATGCAAATATTATTTGTAAACATGCTTTCACTTTGAGTAATAATGTTGTCCTTTTAATTGCAAAATAAAATATTTATATTAATTTTACTTCATACTATTTCGCTTTACAAATTAGCAGTAATGTTTAAATTAAAATGACGTTATATGTAATGTTTTATTTTACAAATTAATGCAACAGTAAAATGTCATTTTATATTTTTGCTTTTTTTAATAGTTATATTGAGTAAAAATTTGTGTATTATATTGAGTAATTAAATTGTGTTTTAGTGTAGTTTTATTGATTTTAAAAAAGTGCTTTGATTTTTGGATAAATTGCTTGAAACTGATTGAAATTAATTTGTTGATGAAATTGTCATTACTGAATAGTTAACTGTTTTGTTAAACCTAAATACATTTGCTCTGTATAAAACAAAAGTGAATGAGATGTATGTTTGGCTATTTTAAATAGCCATATAAAATAACATTCGTATCACAAGGATATCTGGGGTTAAAGCTCTTGAGTTTTTCCTCCAGATTATTTTCTCCTAGTAAATATTCCCTAATATACTGTAGGTTTACAATATTGCTTCTAAAACACTCATTTCGAGATTTTGGGGTAATTTGTGGTCTACTGAAAGTTAATTTTAAGATGTTTTCTTTTAATATTGGATGGATGAACTTTTGGGAGAATAATGACACCTCATTGTTCCCAGTTTGAAAAATATATCACGTAGTATATAGTGGGCAGCACAGTGGGTAGCGCTGTCGCCTCACAGCAAGAAGGTCACTGGTTCCCGGTTGGGTCAGTAGGTATTTCTGTGTGGAGTTTGCATGTTCTTCCAATGTTTGCGTGGGTTTCCTCAGGGTGCTCTGGTTTTCCCCACAAGTCCAAAGACGTGCTGTAGGGTGAATTGGGTAAGCTAAATTGTCCTGCAGGTCATGGGGGGATTGAGCATTGGGCTAACAACCCACTTCATATAAACTAGATGTTATGAAACACCAATATGATGCGGCTGAATATTAACTTCGATATAAATGGCCCTGGGAGTAAGTATATTTATGGCTTTATGGAAGTCGTTTCTAAAATTGCCAACGGACTTGTCAAAAACCATGACTACAAACAGGAAAGGAAAAAGGATAGTGATTGAAACAACAACGAAAACAAAAATCCATAACTTAAAACACAGGGATTACCCATGAGAGTTGGAAAAATGTCCCTTAGAATAAATCCACTAGAAATTTATTTTATATTGGCAAATAATATTTTATGGAAGTCTACATTTTGTACATTAAAAATACAAAGAACAGATTAAAAACTAATATATATGAATACCCTTTAAAAGCCTGAACCCAGAGCAGTTAACAGGGGTTAAAAAAATGCCCCATATGTTACGTAGAATGCTATTAAAAAAAATAATGACAATAATAAAAACTGTAACATGTTATTAATTTGATGAACAGGCTGTGTTTTTGTGTAAACATTAACCACATTTGTAAAGTAATGGAAACGTTTAAAAAAAGGACAAGGAAAGTGCTTAAATTTCACAACTCTGTATTCACTAACATGAAAACATTATTTATATAAATTTTTGTTTGTATTTTTTGTATCATTTTTGAGTGGAATGGCAACATTTGTTTATAGCATTTTGCATTTTCTATATATTTTTTTGTGTACAATTATCACTACTTACCATAAAAATTATATGGCCTGTCACAATGTCTATTTTGTTGTATGATATCTTGCACCAAAATATATTGTGATTAAACAAACTTATTATCATTTTAAGACACTCATACAATGCCTGAATGACAATATAATAGCATTACAATGCAAGAACACTCTTCCAAAGAACACATCATATTTTATTCTCAAGAATATTACATTTAATTACAGTCATTTTAACTATTTAATCATTAGGCGTTAGAATCAGAGTGTGAAAACGAATTAATAATATCCTTTACAAATAAATAAGAATAAATGTTAACAAAATATTGCAAGATAAAAAGTAACAGGCTGCTATATCTGCTACCAGATCTATTTTCAGTCGTCAGGCACCCACATGAAAATATACTATAGTGTTTTTAAACCATATTAATACTGACACCTCCAACAGAGATAGAGATGTTGTGCAATCAGCTTAAATGTTGTAGGCGATTTATTTAT
>CAIGQZ010000427.1:28938965-28951488 GCA_903798205.1 Danio tinwini
ATCAATGTACTAATATATATATATATATATTGCATTACCAAAAATTAATGAAGTCATGTCCATGTGTTGTGCAATAAGTTGATATATTGTTTATTGTGACAGGCCTTAAAATAATATCTGTAGTACTGTTACAGAATAGATGCCCATTTAGTACACCAGTAATATTGTTGCTACATATTAGCTACATTAGAATGTTAATTGTTCAAGCAGGAAGCAGGTGGTCGGCTCCGTCTTATTGCTAAGTCTACAGTGTAATACTATAGTCTCCAGTGAGCATCATTAATCAAACTGTCAGATGTGGCCATGAAAAACTTGAGCTTGTTAATTTCCTAATTTCAGTGCAGATGTTTTTTTTTTTCTTCTTGTGGAATAATCAGGATGATTAATTGTTTAATAGCAGGCATGTATCCCCATGTGACTTCTTTATTTTGGCCACTGGCAATTTTTGAAAACTCATATTTGGAGGTAAATATAAACTCCAATGATTTATTGACGTTGTCTTACACGTTCATGGCCTTTTGTAAAATAAAATAAAAAGTAGAAGAAACTTATGTTGTGCTTGTTCTGCTGGAAATTCAGTAGACATCTAACCACATAATCTAAAGCAAGTTAGGCATAAAGCCAAATATGACAGGATTCTGACCTGATGCACACTAAAATAAGATATATCTTCATCATATCAATTAAGAATATGGAAATCCTGCTACTGCTCAACAGTTATAATCATTTTTTTTTAGACCATAACACTATTTTTAGACCATTTTATCGTGACTTGAGAGTGATGTCCTTGACTTCCTTATGAGATGTCTAATCGAGGTTAAGACCTGGCTGTCGTCAAATTAAAAAAATTTCAATGACAAAAAAAACTGAGCTGGTCTGGTTTGGTGATCCTACTCCTCTGCATTTATTAGGTTTTGGTGAGCTATCAACTTATCAAAAACCTGTTGTTAGAAACCTAGGGTTTCATTTTGACAGTGATCTGAAATTTAACAAACAGGTAAATTCAGTTGTTAAATCCATTTTTTTCCATTTACGACTTGTGGCAAAAGTAAAGTCATTTCTCTTTTTTAATGACCGTGAGAAGGTGATCTATGCTTTTGTTTTAAAAAGACTTGACTATTGCAACTCTCTATATGTGGGTATTAGTCAAAACACCCTGAATAGATTGCAATTAGTCCAAATTGTGGCTGCGAGACTTCTGACAGGAAATCACAAGTATGATCTCATATCCCCAGTTCTTTCCTCTCTGGGCTTGCTGCCTGTTAGGTCACGGATTGATTTTAAACTATTAATTTTTGTTTTTAAATCCTTAAATGATCTGGCACCACCTTACTTAGCAGATCTCCTACATGTATATAATCCTGGTAGGTCACTAAGGGTATTTAATCAGTTTATTCTTTCGGTACCAAGGTCCAGGTGCAAGCGAAGTGGGGATCGAGCTTTTGCTGTTATTGCCCCAAAACTCTGGGATGGGCTTCCACCCCACATCAGACACGCTCCAACTCTATCTGTTTTTAAAAAGCTTCTGAAACTCCGTCTTTGTTCTTTAGCATTTGAGCCTTTTTAATGTTGAGGGGCTTGCCTTATGTTTTAATTGTTATGTATGTGATGTAGATTTTATTTTAATTAGTATTGATTGTGTTTAGCACTTTGGGCAACGTTGTGTTGTAAAAAATGTGCTATATAAATAAACTAACTAACTAAGTAACTAACAAACGTGTTAGCAGTGGATATTTTAAATATTCAAGCAAAGAGCATATACTTTTGTTTTAATTAAGTTTTCTCATAAAAACAATAGGGATGCACTGAATATTCGGCCACCAATAATTTACGGGGAAAGATTTTTATCACAGAAACAACCAGGCCAAACAAATATTTTTTGCATATTTTAATCGTTTAGATTCATTTGATTGACTATATAAAAATCTGTGGATATTATCGATGCATTTATTGGGTGAAATAACATTGCTATTTTTTACTGTATTAAGTCCCCATCCCCAGAAGTGATAACCCATTGTTGCAATGTGCTAAATGAACATTTTCATAATTTGTAATTGATTAATTCTTTGAAACTTTTATATTATATTATGCAATTGCAATGCCTTGATTTTAGTAAGGTTAGTACACAGTCATAGTCATACATTCAATGGTACTAATAATTGGCATAATTTATTTTGGTTGTTCAGCTTTGTTGTCCTTTTTTTTTTCGGTTTAAGAATTTTTATTTTGCTGCATGCCTTAAAAACACTTAGGCCTGGTCAAAATCTGGTAAATTCAATAGAGCACAAATGACCTTAAAGGGATAGTGCTCACCCTTTACTTGTTCCAAACATTTGAGTTCAGTTAAACACAAGAAGATATTTTGAAGAATGCTGAAAACCTGTAACCACTGACTTCCATAGTATTCATTTCTCCTACTATGAAAATCAATTGTTAAAAGTTTTCAGCTTTTTTGAATATATCTTATTTCAAGAGTTCACAGCTGATGATTGATAAAGCGTGTTTGGCATGCTGTCCCGGGAGAGAGCCCTGAGCTCAGGATATCCTTGAGCCCAGGGCTCCCTCCCATTTGAAGGGTGAGAGGGGAGTTTGAGCTCAGGTAGGTCTTGAGAACTCCCCTGCTTGTTTTGCTATTGACAAGTATAAATTGCTGTAAAAGATATAAAGCTGACTAAGAGTTAATCTATGGTGCCAATTTGGTTTGGTCAATTCACTTATGTCGCATGGCTTTGGATGGTGAGAGGAAACCAGGAGAAGCCAGTTCGAGCACGGAACGGAAACTCACAGAAATGTTGGTCTGGTAAGGACTTGAACTAGTGACATTTTTGCAAATGAAGCAACAGTGCTAACCACTGGGCCGCCGTGCTGCTCTATCTAGGAAAATGGAGGAGCAGTAGGGTTGAAAGGGGGTATTCTTCAAGATGAAGATAACTGAGGTGAGAAACTTTATTTATAAAGTATTTATAGTGAGGTTTCATAGGATTGGTGCATTGTGTATAAGCTGATGCAGGACCAGCAGTGATCAATCATAAGCATGTGATCCTCTCGAAATTACTTTACAAATAACTAACACTTTATGTTGAACAGAAGAAAGAAACTCACAAAAGCTTGGAACCACTTGATGGTGAGTAAATAAAGAGTACATTTTTATTTTTAAAATAAATGAAAGAATAAATATATAATGATATTTGAGATAGTTTAAAATCTAAATCTGGTGTGCATTTTCATTGAAATCTATGTGCACTGCCATTTAAAAAAATTAATATATGAAAATAGTTATTTGTCAACAGTTTATCCACATTTGAATTTACTTTTCTGTACAAAACATCTTTGGAATTGAGTAAATTGGATGATTAAATTAAAATCAGCTATATTCCACATTATACTGAAAATTCTAATTGCATTATTGGATTCTGATATTCTGTCTTTATTTACTGCATTGCTTAAATCAAAGGTCCTTAAAGGGAGAGTTCATCAAAAAAAAGAAAATTCTGACATGAGCAATTCCATGCAAATGTCAACCTTGGCATGAAAAAAAAATTGTTTTTACCAAAATATGGAAACTGTTTCTTCATTTTTTTTGTGTTGGCTTGTATTTTACAGTACTTTAAAATAAAATAATGAAATACTTAAAAATGTCTCTGTCAATGTTTTCAAACAATTATATTTGATTTTACCAAAGTCACACAAGAGGCAATTTCACATTGGTCACATTAAAACGAAGAGATGTCACATCCATAACGACACTTTTTCTTCATAAATGCAAAAATGTCAAATAAAGTCAATAATTTTTGTCAATCAATTCATTCTCTATAGAGAGACATATTTTGTCCTTTTGATTAGCATTATTTCTTTTGGGTTGTGCAGTTTAATTCACAGAATTTCAACAAAATATGTTGTAGACTGCAAACTTTTTGTAGACTGAACAATTTTTTGGTCACATCCATAATGCATGTTTATTTTCCTCATTTAAAGTATAAAATATGTTTACAGATTGATAATTTTCTGATCCCTTAACTCTGTGGTCAGTTGTTCTGGAAAATATAAACAGATGTTTCAATATAATGTTAACATCTACTTTCTCTGTGAATTTATGTTTTGAGTTTTTACTGCAAATGTCACATCCATAACGCTGGAATTGCTCACATCATTTACACACCCGGCTCCACATTTTCCAAACATGTCTGTTTCTTTTGTCTGTTAAACACAAAAGAAGATATTTTGAAAAAAGCTGGAAACTAGTAACTTCCATAGTAGTTGTTTTTTCCTACTATGCAAGTCAATGGTTACAGATTTTCAGCTTATTCGACAGTGAAAAGAAACTCAAAGATTTATAACCACTTGAGGATGAGTACATTTTAACTATCCCTTTAATCACATGTATATTTTTTAATTATGGCACATTAACCATTTACTGTGTAACTCATTATGCTACAAATTTCCTTGAACTAACCACATCTGTTAGCAAAGTCTGTAAAAAAAGAGAATCATCCTCCATTATAAAGCTACATAAAATCACATTTATTTTATTAAATTATTACACCGCTCACATGCAGATTCTTACATGAATCAGATCTCACACTGGGTGTGAGGGGTTCTGTCATCTGAGGTGCTTTCTGTTTCCATGAGTGTTTAAAGCATGAAGCAACAACGCAATGACTCTTTCTGGAAACCCACCCAATGATAAAATTAGCCAGGTTACCCAAATATGTGGTCATTTTACTATGACAAGTGAAGAAAAAGGAAAAGAAATGGGCGGACTGTTTGAAAAGATGTTCATCACTGATGAGGTAAAAAAAATAGATACTACACACACATATATGCAGTGTAAAGTCTCTCTCAAGTCATTATGATTGTGCACCACTAAGAATATTGTTCATTTTGGCCCATCAGGACCCCTGAGAAAAACCACAAGAAATCTCCTTCATTATTCGAAGCCGCTTTGCTGGCGTCATATTGGCAGCAGTTCTGGTGGGCTTTCACCATAGCAGTACTTCGCCTGTGGGTTCCTGTAGGTGTTTTCATGTTGGACGCTCTGAAACAAGAGAACAGCAAGTGTGATTTAGTTCTGCCTGGTAAAATATGACATGCTAAACAGCTGCCATTGATTAACACAACAACCAGTTATTTGGTCATGAATTCTGGTATAGAATAGGGCAGCACAATATATATTTTTTAATTATTGTAATCACAATAATAGTACGCTCAAATAAGTACTTTAGCTGCTGCTTCAAACTATTTACATAAATGTGTTGACGCAGCACAATTATGTTTTTTTACTTAAAAAAACTAACTTAATTGTTTTATGTTAAATCCACTTAAATTTGTAAAAACATTGTTTAACTTAATCAATTTGTGTTGGGTCAACATGAAGGAATTGTGTGGAACCCTGCATTTTTTTTAAGTGTATATTAGGGCTGCACAATATATCATTTCAGCATCGATTTCGCAATGAGCACATCTGCAGTAATCACATCACAGGATTTATAATGTTGAGTCTGGATTAAAATTTGTAGCCACAAAACACAGGATTTTTAGAGTCACTGCTAAGATTAACCACAATAAAGTGAAGGTTTATCATTTGCATGTGATTTTAAGGTGATTTTCAAGAGAGTTTAAAACATTTGGGCACAATAAATTATGACTTTTGGAGGCGTAGCAAACATTAATTCCATTTATCATTTTGTTGAAGATGATAGTGTTAATTTACATTTACAAAAAATGTGTTTCTTAGAATTTTTTTTGTGTTGTTTCATGTCTAAATATCTAAGGAAAATCTCACTTAATTTTGATTTATTTCTGAACGTGAAAAAAACTCTTTTTTTTATATTTGGACTAGAAACAAGGTAACCCTAAGTAATTTGCATTGTCACGGCCGATACCAAGTACTGATTCTGATGCTTCAAGCTTTATATAACTACCATTGCATATTTTGCTTCTATGTATGAGGTCTCGCCTTACCCAAGAGAATAAATTAAGAATGTTGCATACATGTAATGGTCAAAAACAGCTTTACAAAAAATAATAGATAAAATTGCTAGAAAAAATGGTAAGAAAAATTACTAATAATGCAATTTGGAAACATTGCTCATGTGTTGTAGCGCTGCCAATCTATAACCTGGAGCGTACATGTGCATTCGCTTGTAAACGAACACTTATCTGTGAACTGATCGGCCAGATCAGAGTTCAGATCGAGTCGAGAAATGTGATTATTGGCCGATATCGATCACTAGCTGAATGATCGGAGCATCACTACTAAATACTTAAGAATACCTAAATACTGCTCCCTAGAAAAAGTCAAATAGAGAGTTCAAACCATCTGGTGAAACTGTATTCGTATCACAATATTTATCGCAAAAATTAAACTATTGCAATGTCAGATTTTTCCAAAATCGTGCAGCCCTAGAGTATATGGAATTACCATAATTGCAAAGGTGCAATAAATTAAATTAATTTAATGTGGTGTTAGGTGAACCTAGAGCTGAAAATAAATACTAATGCCGAGAGACAAGAGAGGTAGATTAAATGAAAAAAAGCCAATAAGAATCAGAATTTCTGACGAGGTCATTCGTAATGTTTTGTTAAGTTCAAGCTGGACAATTTTAGCCCTGATTTTCGCTCAACGACAGGTTTTGTGAAATCGCTGACAAAAGCCAGAAATCAGAGGCAAATCGGTGTTGATTCATGCGAGCAACAATCACACAAAGTTAATTTTCAAAAACGTGATCAGAGAGAATTGCAGACGTACTGCCAACTAGGAACTACAAATATTTGAAGTGCTAAATATCTAAATGAGTTCTGACTAAAAAACACATCAGCGATGACCAATAGCCAATGAGAGAGAAGGGAGAGCTTGGAAAGGAGCTATAGCCTAACATCACAAAAAAAAGCTTTACAATAACATTAAACAAAAAAAAAGAAAAAAAAGAAAAAAACATTTGCTTGATCAGCCACACCCGCAGTACATTGCAAAAATTATTTACTGACCTCCACATTTAATGAACGCACAATCCTTGTTCCCTGCAGGTCCCCAAACATTTCCTCCTCCATAAACATTTTTTTGCCCTTTTGCTGTAAATAAGCATTCAATGCAAGAACTATTTGAATGACAGATTATTTCAAATATTTATTGCACCATTTCCAGTCTCGCATGTGTTCTTGAGTCATCCTGTCACTTCTCGTGTGCGTTTGTGGGCCAGACAGAGTTGTAGGTGATTGTTTTATAGTCATGCAGTGTGTATCCTCCTGTCACAGATCCATCATGCATTATGAACACTGCAGCAACTGAACGCTACCTTAGATAGTCATACAGTGTGAAAACAACGGTGATACAACACTTATGAAAATCATGCTGCATGAAATCCCAATTGAATCGTCTCTTTTTTTATTTTTAGATTTAATTAGCTCGGAAAAATATTTCTCAGACCTGTTTATTTCAGTATGATCTTTACATTAATATATATATTTTTATTGCTGATTTAAAAAACTATTAACTTTTTTTAATAGTTATAATAATTATTATCCCAACACTCAACAACAACATTGGATATTTTCCCAGTATCGTGCAGTCCTAGTATGGAATGCCACAAACCACCTGAAATAGACTCTTTATCACATTTCCAAGTTCCTCAGCAGCAGAAGTCATCACAGTTTGCTAAACCTAGGCCCTGTTTCCACTATCAGGTCTAGATACCCAATTTTGATTTGTTGCCTATATCTTGTTTTTTTTCCTGTCCGTTTACACATTATTTTTTTTGTGAACAATTGTTTTTATTATTTCAGTTTTTGTTTAACATAGAAACCAAACAGCATATGACTTAATCGTAAAACAACCCCGAATACCCACCCCCCACCCAGGTAGACTTGTTCTATAATAACAGAAGCACAAAGATTGCTGCGTTTACACATTATTTTAATTGTGACCCATATTCGATTAATGTGTTTACACTTGCCATACAATTGCAGGTTCTAGCATCTGTGCCACACTTGCCACGATGGAAAAAAATTGACTTGCTTTTAGCTCTGCGAAATATGCCACGTTCGTCCAACTTTAAAATGATTTTGAGGCGAAGGAGGAGGGAAAGGGCCATCATTGCAGCTTGCTCCTTTTGTGTATATATGTGGTGTCCTCCACCATTCAAAGGAATTTGTGGGTACGAGAGATATCTCTGGTCTGGCGGGAGCAAATTGTGGTAACTGACTACTTTCTTCCTCCATGTTTCCTCTGTTGTTGTTGTTTACCGCGTTGGTGTCTCCACTAATGCTCTTCCTTTACGTCATTAAACTGCAGAAAAGTACTACATTGTCACAAGTTTAATGAAGTACAAAACAGAATGCCTCCATAAATCCGATCTGCCTGTTTACATGATAGTCGCATTGTCACATATCACATATTTATATCTGATTTATTTCAACATATAAAGAGGACTGAAACCAATCTCTGAATATCTGAATGCATGCGATCTGTCACATATGAGCAAAAAAAAAAAAAAAAAAACGGAATTGGCAGTGTTAATGGGGCCTTAGAGTGCAGTAAATGGGAGTACCACTAAAACATTTTTGTATTACTGTTTGGTCAAAAAAATAAATAAAAAATTGCGAGAGACTAACGACAACGACTAACGGCCTGAAGAGAAAACATCAAATTTACTGTCCCATCCACAAATGTTACACTAGAAACTACTTTTTTGTAATTTGATGCAAGGCTGGGCGATATGGCCTTTAAAACAAAAAATTCAATGAACATGCATTCAGAGGTTTATTCATTTTTATTTAGTGTTATTAGGTTAGTGAGTTGCATTTTATTGCTTTTATTTGCGCCGGGTTGCTGCATCTGGTAGATTAGTCTAGTGCATTGAGCGAGTTTTGTAAGTGTTGATATTCACAGTAATGAACGTCTTTGCTCCTGGGTCACACAATTTATCCCAAAACAACAACATTGGATTCCAACATTAGATCAGTAACAGTTCCTTTTATATTTCCTTTCCATTAATGGCCCATTTCCACTGAGTGGTTCCACTGTCAAAAGGCGTACCGTACCATACCCCTTTTTCGGCACCCTTTCAAAAGAGTACCAAACACGAGAAAGGGTACCAAAAGGTGGAGCTAGATGTGCAGCTGAATGCTATTGGTTTACAGAGATACGTCACAAGCTTACACAACAAGCCAGAATGAAAACAAAGAAGCTGCCATGTTTTAATACACATCCGAGAGACTGTTTGGTAATTATATATATACATATAATAACTAGCCCAGTTTGACCCTGGCTCAAACGAACCTTGTCGTCATCTTGATGAACAGCCACAAAGCTAAAAAAAGAGCAGATTTTACCCTGTGTCCCATAGTTTTTTACAAGCCAGTCTAAATCATGTGATGAGGGTTTTCAGGTTTTACTGTCTACCCTAAATAACATATTAATAAAATATACAAAAAACACAAGTAGAAAACAAAAAACAAAACAGAATTACCATGGTTTACAAGTACTATGGGATATGATAAAAAAGCGTGATGCCTCTTTGAAATAGTTTTTTTTTTTATCAGGATTAACTAGGGATCGATTAATTTATACAAGTTTAAGAAATAAAGTAATATCTGAAATTAGAAAGGCTAAAGCAAATTTCTTTTTTTTAATTATTGAAGATGCAAAGGGAAATAGTAAAATTATATGGAAAACTGTTAACAAATTAATTGGAAAAGAAAGTAGAGGATATACAGCTTAAAATAAATAGACAAATTGTTTATGATTCTGTAGAAATTGCAACTAATTTTAATGAATATTTTTTAACTCTGTTTAGAAACTTGCCGAACATTTTCCAGTTCTTCACCCATGTTCTAGCCCAAAAGGCAGTCAATATTCTTTTTCTCTGAGTCCCACAGATAAAATAAATGTTAAAAAAATAATTTCCACATTGAATAATAGTAAAGCAAAATATGATTATGGCCTTGATACTGCTTTTTAAAAAAAGACAAAGACATTTTAGGTTTTCCTCTTACAAAAATGATAAATGAATCCATAAATGATAGTACTTTTTCCGCTGCTTTAAAACCTGAAATAATAACACCAATATATAAATCAGGTGACAAACAGCAAACTAGCAGTTATCGGCATATAAGCATCCTACCAGTTGTATTAAAAGTGGTTGAAAAAGTTGTAGCAGAGCAACTTATGGCTCATTTAGAAAGAAATTCTCTCTTACATCCCATGCAGTTTGGTTTTAGAAAAAAAACATTCAACTGAGACAGCTTGCTGTTACTTTTTAGAAATGATAAAGACAAATTTAGATAAGGGGGGGTTGTGGGAGCAGTCTTTTTTTGATTTACGTAAGGCATTTGACACTGTTAACCATGATATTTTAATTAACAAATTAAAAAATTACGATATTTCTAAGCAAACACTAAATTAGATAAAATAATTTTTGAGTGATCGGAGTCAATGTGTTCAGGTTAACAATTTTAAATCTACCTTTAAACCAGTTAAATTAGGAGTGCCTCAGGGATCTATTTTAGGACCTTTACTTTTTAGTATTTATATAAATACAAACTAGCAACATGCGTTGATGCTGATTTATTAATGTACTCTGATGATGCTGTGCTTTACACTTATGGAAAAAAT
This sequence comes from Danio tinwini, assembly GCA_903798205.1. Lineage (NCBI taxonomy): Eukaryota > Metazoa > Chordata > Actinopteri > Cypriniformes > Danionidae > Danio > Danio tinwini. The sequence continues at coordinate 28,949,578 of CAIGQZ010000427.1, forward strand.
CCAAAATAAGTTGCTACTAAATTAACAAATTAAATGCAAAATGTTTTTAAATGGTTGCAAAATTCAAATCTCACCTTAAATGTTGAAAAAACTGTATCCATGTGTTTCTCAAATAGGTATAAAGTTGGAAATGTTTTAGAAATGACTATAAATGGGCAAAGTTTTAAAAATGTCACTGAATTCAAATATTTAGGCATCATATTGGACTCAAACCTTAATTTTAAAACTCATTAAAAAAACTTACTACCACACTGAGATTCAATCTAAGACATTTTAAACATATCAGAGATTCTGACTTATGAGGCCTCTGGTATGTATGTAAATACTATGATTGTTCTACATTTGTTGTACTGTATAAGCAGTTGGTCTCAGGCATGTAAATCATCTTTATCACTATTGGAATCATTATACAAGAGAGCACTTAATTCATGATAAAAAGCCTAATTTGTACCATCACTGCAATATCTTAAAAAAGCATAGTCTCTTAAGCTTTGATAATATTATTAAATATTCCAATATTTGTTTTGTTTTTAAAATTATTCACAATCTTTCTGCTCCATTGAAAAAAAAAATTCAATTCCAAATTAGAGAAAACATCATGAACGACACGTTCTATGGTAAGAGGGGAATGTATTGTCCCTAGACGTAAGACCTCATTTGGTCAATCTTCTTTTATTCACAAAGCCACAAATTTATGGAATTCTCTCCCAACAGAAATAATCACATGTACAAATTATAAGATGTTTTTTCATGCCTGACTAGGAGATGGTTTTTGTCAAATCAGATTTGTACACACTGAGTGAGATGTTTCTAATTTGTTAGTGTTTATATGCAAATTATGCCTGTATGTTTTGAACTTATAGTTAATTGGATATTATTGTTTTAATTTTTACCTGTCCAGGGACTGCAGGTGGAAAATAGCAATCTTGCTACAATCTGGCACAATGCATCTTTCCTCTTTGAGGTTAATGTAATTTTTATGCATTGTCCCTGCTAAATAAATAAATTCATTCATTCATTCAAGTGCGAGCAGTTTCGCTTTCTTGCTTGCGCTCGCCGCACATCTAAATTTGAAATCACAAACTTCTTGAGCTGATGAGGAGAAATACAAGGTGTGGCGTGCAAATGCGTATCTGACAGTGAATGTGTTTTTGAGAGCTCTGAATTCTGGCTTTTTTGGTGGGTGTGTTTGTGCCGTTTTGTTCTTTTTCATTTCAAAGAGAGCAACATTTCTCAGAGTTAATTCCTGTTAATTCCATGTTGTTTGTGTGTTTCTATGACAGATGTGGGGGGAACTATGGGAACCGTCATGTGTCAGGGTGAAAGAGGGGAGTGTCATGTGTCAGGGTGAAAACCAATTTTTATTCAAACAAATCGATGTAAACTTCACACTTGAGTTAATCGATAAAATTGATTTATCGCCCAGCCCTAATACAAAGTATAGCTTTAGAAATTTATACTTTAAAATTGTATATATCCTACATTTAAAAAAGAATCAAGATATTAAAACGTTCAAGGATTAGGGTGCTGACAATCATTAAATGCATCATCACCATCAAGGGTTAATAACCCAACTTTCAGGAGAGCTTTTTAAACTAGGATTTACCTTAGTCATTGTCATAAACCCTAGTAAATGTAAATATTATGCAAGTAGGTGGCAGCAAGTCTTTATCTTAATGAGTGGTTCATTTTAATGGTTTGTTCAAAATAGCTGAATCATTTAAAAAAATTAAGCAAGTGACTGTCTTGATGAATGGGTCATTGAATCATTATTACTGATCCTATTTCATCAAAAATAGTGTGCATGAAATATATGCATTGTTGTCTTCAATGTTTTAAAAAAAGTCAAATAGTTAGTCATTCCCTTTATGCCAATTTATATATATATATATATATATAAATTGGCATAAA
>CAIGQZ010000427.1:28956488-28984636 GCA_903798205.1 Danio tinwini
ATAGATAGATAGATAGATAGATAGATAGATAGATAGATAGATAGATACGTACATACATACATACACACACACCCGCCACTTTATTAGGTACACCTGTCCAACTGCTTTTTAACGCAAATTTCTAATCAGACAATCACATGGCAGGAACTCAGTGCATGTAGACATGATCAAGACGATCTGCTGCAGTTCAAACTGAGCATCAGAATGGGGAAGAAAGGGGATTTAAGTGACTATGAACGTGGCATGGTGTTGGTGCTAGATGGGCTGGTCTGAGTATTTCAGAAACTGATGATTTACTGAGATTTTCATGCACAACCATCTCTAGGGTTTACAGAGAATGGCTCGAAAAAGAGAAAATATTCAGTGAGCGGCAGTTCTGTGGGCACAAATGCCTCATGATGCCAGAGGTCAGAGGAGTATGACCAGACTGGTTCAAGATGATAGAAAGGCAACAGTAACTCAAATAACCACTCGTTACAACTGAGGTATGCAGAAGAGCATCTCTGAACACACAACACGTCAAGCAGCAGAAGACCACACCAGGTGCCACTGCTGTAAGCTAAGAACAGAAAACTGAGGCTTACAATTCACACAGGCTTACCAAAATTGGACAATAGAAGATTGGAAAAACATTGCCTGGTCTGATGAGTCTTGATTTCTGCTGCGACATTGAGATGGTAGGGTCAGAATTTGGTGTAAACAACATGGAAGCATGCATCCATCCTGCCTTGTATCAGTGGTTCAGGCTGGTGGTATAATGGTGTGGGGGATATTTTCTTGGCACACTTTGGGCCCGTTAGTACCAATTGAGTATCGTGTTAACACCACAGCTTACCTGAGTATTGTTGCAGACCATGTCCGTCCCGCCATGTCACTATACTCAAATGGCCTCCACAGTCACCTGATCTCAATTTAATAGAGCACCTTTGAGATTCACATCATGAACGTGCAGCTGACAAATCTGCAGCATCTGCGCGATGCTGTCATGTCAATATGGACCAAAATCTCTTAGGAATATTTCCAGTACCTTTTTGAATCTATGCCACGAAGGATTAAGGCAGTTCTGAAGGCAAAAGGGTTCCAACCCGGTAATAGTAAGGTGTACCTAGTAGAGAGGCCAGTGACTGTGACTGTATGTATGTATATATGTGTGTGTATGTATATATGTATATATGACACAAGCTTCTCCTAAAAGATATTAGGACGATGTACAATAGCCATCTTTGTCTGAAAATTATACATATATTTCTCAGATTTTATTTACATTTTTCATTTTATTTACATTTTCCAAAGTCAGACCTGTCCTGGGGTATGAATAACTTTGGCTTGACTGTATATATAGAAGAGTCAAGTTCTTTCTATAAAAAGATGATGAAAAGTTTAGCAACGGAAACTAATTTTTTCATTTTTGCAACTCCAGAAGTTGCAACACATTTCTGCAGTTACACTCACAAAACGGAAGATACAAACCACAGTGAGTCTCCACATTTTTGAAGTGCCGTTTACGGAAGATGCTACTCTGACACTGCAAGTGACCTAATAAGTGACGTATGCTCTTTGACACAAGTATAAGATGGTAAATAGTTTCACTTTAATAGGAATTGTCACATATCAGAATTAACTCAACTAAATTGCATTTTATTGGCAGACAAAAGCAATTATTTTACAAAGCAAAATGTGCAGAAATTAAAAAAAAAGTTAATGTACACTTCACCCAACATGTTAAATTACTTTTGGATAGGCTCAAATTGTCTTGTTCCAATTATTTGTTGAAGCTTTTATCACAGTTTTGACCAAAGCTGCAAAATAGGCTACATTTAACAGACATAATAACTAAAAGATTACTATGTATTGCTTTATTCTTTATACATGTTCAGTGTAAACAAATACATCAACCAAATTAAATTTAAAAAGTATAATAAAGTACAATAGGTAACACTTTACAATAAAATGTAATTAGTAAATGTTAGTTAATGGATTCAACTCAACAGTGAAAAAAACCCTGATTTATTATACACTCACCCGCCACTTTATTAGGTACACCTTACTAGTACCGGATTCTGAGGCAAATTGTAGCCTGTTCTTAGCTGACAGGAGAGGCACCCAGTGTGGTCTCCTGCTGCTGAGCCCGTCTGCCTCAAGGTTCAATGTGTTGTGTTTTCAGAGATGCTCTTCTGCATACCTCGGTTGTAACGAGTGGTTATTTGAGTTACTGTTGCCTTTCTATCAGCTCGAACCAGTGTGGCCATTCTCCTCTGACCTCTGGCTTCAACAAGGCATTTGCACCCACAGAACTGCCGCTCACTGGATATTTTCTCTTTTTTGGACCATTCTCTGTAAACCCTAGAGATGGTTGTGTATGAAAATCCCAGTAGATCAGCAGTTTCTGAAATACTCAGACCAGCCTGTCTGGCACTAACAACCATGCCACATTCAAAGTCACTTAAATCACTTTTCTTCCCCATTCTGATGCTCGGTTTAAACTGCAGCAGATCGTTTTGACCATGTCTACATGCCTAAGTGAGTTGCTGCCATGTGATTGGCGGATTAGAAATTTGTGTTAAAGAGCAGTTGTACAGGTATACCCAATAAAGTGGCTGGTGAGCGTAGTTACTATGCTTAATATTAGTTAAAGAAAACTGATTAAGAGTTTTCAATGCGTTATTGGGCATTAAAAAAATTAACATCACTTAATATTAATAAAAGCTTTTGTAATTTTCATCACAAGGTTATTTAAATCAATAAATGTTAACTATTGGAGCCTTTGAAAAATACAGATTTGTAAAGTATAATAGCCATATAAATAGTCAAATAATTTTCTAATAATATTTCAGCATGTTGTAGACCAGATTAACATTGGAAAATGTTCATGTGTGAACTATAGACTGATTTCACGCAGCCGCTATTTTTAAAAGCAGAATCGAGGCTGCGGTGGGAAGAAACCCGGAAGTATTCCTTGGAGTCACACAGAACTGTTGTGTACCTGGCCGTACATCTTATCAGCAAAGAGAAAGTGAAACAAATTGAAAGTCATCAGTTCATCCACCGCACTTCACAATGTTTACTGAGTGCAGACACAGACGAGCGATCCACTGATGACTCGACTAATCATCGCGGCTTTGAAACACTCCAGTGTTCGTGTATCTGTGTTTGCACTCGGTGAAGACCAGTGAACTGATGACCTTCACGGCCAATCAGTCATTTCTGTTGAGCACTGGAGAATACTACAGCAAATCAGCGGTGTTTAAGAACATGCTCAACAGCGCTTAAATCATGTTAGCAGGAAATGGCATTTTTAAAACTTTAATAACGGTCTGGGACAACACTATTAAAGACAACACATGGGTGTGCAACAGAGGACTGCATTGTTTTATCGCTCACCAGGTTACATAGGCTGAAGCAGAAAACCCCCCACTGTGTTTACCTGGTGCCATGAACTGAAGCCTAGGAGGACACTTAAGTGTATTACTTATAAAGAGATTGTGATGTTGTTTGATGCCTAATATGCTTTTAATTGTTTAAATTAAACTTAACTGAATGATATTACGTGATGTTTACACAAGATCTAGCACTTTAAAATCGTGGCAACAGCTGGAGGTTTGTAGTCCACGGCATGCTGTTGCAATGTTTACAGTGCTGATCCTTTACTTCCGGGTTTCTTCCAACCGCAGCCTCGTTTTCATTTGTTAAAATGGCGACCATGTGAAATAAGAGTATTAAGCTAACCAACTGAACATCACTGCAAATTCATTGTGAATATTCGTTTAAATAATAAATATTTATTCACTGTAGTACTTTGAAGTGCCTAAGATATAAACATTTTGCATGTTCAGTATCACAATATGTTAAATTAATGAAAATACATTTGGATCCTGATTTTAGTAAAAGAATCTTAGTCATCCAATTTGCTGGACTGTTTATGAAGAAAAAAAAAAAAGATATGTTGTCTGAAGTACCTTATCTGGTTGGAGGCAGCAGGAAACGCAGTACTCGTAGACGCTACAGCAGCCATTGGCCAGACAGCTTTTACAGATATACTGGCTTGAGCTGGGAGCATTAACGTTACAGCATCCATTCACCAGTAAATCCTTCCGCTCGCACACGTAACCTGAGGAGAAAGAAAAGTCTGTTCAATAAATCGCTTGTCATTTGCGTATAAAGACAAGAGTCCAAAAAAGGAGTCTCACGTTAAAGCATGTTTTGGTAATAGAATTGTTGTGTCGCGAGTCCAGACAACTGTGTCAGTTTTCAAGGAAACTTTCCATAGGAATTAATGGGAATATATGGGAATTAACAGGAATTAATGGGAATAAACTGTGAGTCTTGCTGCTTCATTTTTAGTTGAGACGACCAGATTTGATGCAATTCTCAACCCTTGATATTCCTCAAATCACATGCACACATCACTGCATGCACTCACATTTTCTTGAATTCTGCACATAATATAGATTTTTTTTTGTTAAAAATGTCCATCTGTCTATTTAAATGACTCCATGTTTTAAACCTAAAATGAGCTGTAAGCTATTGTGCACCAAAATTTATCGTTGTATAAACAAATACACTAGGGTTGGGTGATGTCGACCAATTTGGCATCGTATGATGTCAAATGTGAAACATCGCGATGGACAATGGCATCATCATCGTAGGCTGCAGTGAATGAATTATTTATGAATAATTAATTAATTTATAATGAATTAATTGTTTGTGGCCTACCGTTTAAACTACCTGACCCGCATGGTATTTGTTTTACCCATAACCAAATCACAAATAAAAAAAGATAAGTTACACACAAATTACCACCTGTCAATCCCTTTTTTCCGTGGGACTCTGGCATGAATAGGCAGAGTGATATGTGTCGTTATAATGGCATTGACAAACTTGGTTGGTAAAAAAAGGTGCACAACCAACCAACCAACCAACAGTATCTGAGGTTTTCAAAATTACTAAGTACAAGCGTGAAAGCAAAAGATTAAAGCAGTGTACTGACGCTGTAACATGTTACCTGATAGATTAAAAAGACTGAAGAGTTGTTAGATAGAGACAAGATTAATTAAATATCACGTTTAACAACTATAGTGAGACTCAGTCAAAAATGTCATTTTTAATATGTATTAGTTTGTGTGAATGTCAGTTAATGAGTATAATGCTTATACTTAAGTTTGTATATACAGTTCTTATAAATTTCGAAGTAATTTAAATAAATTCCTGTAAAGTTTTCAACTTGGAATATTTCCAAAATTCCTGAGACGAAGTTCAAGTGAAAATTTTCCACCCCTTTGCAACCTTAGATGAAACAGATTAGAATGCATTTAGAATGACCCTATAAATGTAAGTTTTGTATATTAAAAAATAATAATTTATTAGCCGACAACTAGCTCTCTGCAACTCTCACATGGTCGCCCACTAAAGCGAAGCAGGGCTGCGCCCCAGTCAGTACTTGGAAGGGAGATCACATAGGAAAGTTACGTTGTTTCTGAAAGTGGTGTTAGTGAGACCAGCAGGGGGACCTGTGGTCTGTGTGGGTCCTAACACCCCAGTATATTAATGGGGACTCTATACTGCTGAGTGAGCACCGTCTTTCGGATGATACAATAAACCAAGGTCCTGACTCTCTGTGGTCTTTAAAAATCCCAGGATATCCTTCGAAAAAAAGGGGTATAACCTGGCATCCTGGCCAAATTTGCCCACTGGCCTCTGTCCATCATGTCCTCCTAACCATCACCATATAATAATTGGCTTCATCACTCTGTCTCCTCTCCAACAATAAGCTGGTGTGCGGTCTGGCGCAATATGGCTGCTGTTGTGTCATCCAGGTGGATGCTGCACACTGGTGGTGGATGAGGAGATTTCCACCAAAAACAAGTAAATGAGCGCTTTGAGTGTCCAGAAAAGCACTATATAAAAGTAAGGTATTATTATTATTATTCTAAGATATGTAATATTTAATATCACACAGTCAAGTTATACCAGCATGTGTGCAAGACTGCAAATGCGATGTTGATTTTAATACAACAGTTCAACAAACAAGAAATTTAATACCTATTGAGTTACGTTTGAAACACAATAGTTTCTGTGTTTGTAAATCTCAGAGCCACACTGTATAACGAAATGGTTCAATGATTCATTTACTTGTTTGGTTGGTTGGTTTCTAAATGAAAGCCGTTTTAAATGAATCATCGTACTAACCATTAGAATCAGTTCCTGCGGAATATGTATTGCAGTATCTAATGTAAATTACATCATATCATTATTTTTAAAAATACTTGTCATCATAATCTTTTATTATATTAAATAACTCCCCCTCTCTCTTTAACCTGTCAATCACATGAGATCCACCAATAGCAAGCCATAAAAATCTAAACCAGTGGTTTGTAGATAATTTGTCATAATTTTATGTATAATTATGTGACAAAGTGATAAATATGACAGTGTATAATATGAAGTGATAAATTGGTACTGTGTTCGCTATTTGATTGGTTTAAAAACTTTTTTAAACAAAACTTTTTTAATACGTCAATGAATCCAGTATTCCAGTTCTCTGCCAGAGTTGATTCATTGTAAATATATTTTTAAATAGCTAACTTCTTGAGCTGATGATAATAACGTGCGTGTGATTATTGAAGTGCTTCTGACATCCGATCCTTTCAGAAACAGACAAACGTGAGAGTGACGAGCGAAAACAAAGGATAAACCGGAAAAAACTAAGCAGCAAATGATTCTTTCAGCAACCTAAAAGATGAACAAACTGTCATGTTTAACTATTATCAAGGAATTATCAAGGGTTGGGGGGTACGGGTTGTGCTCCCTATGGCCAGTCTGCCCCTGAGTGGAAACGCAAGCCTGATAAAAGTGACCCGTACTGTACCACTCAGTGGAAATGGGCCATTAGGCAACAGCAATGAACAAACCCTTAGGAACAACTGTGGTTGGAAACAAAGTTCACAGGACTGTGTTCTCTGGAATCCTCTCAAGTGGTGGAGGACTTCAACATTCTGATTGCTTGCCGTGGAACCGCGTCATAGCTCATTACCATAAAGGTGACTTGATTTCAACTCTCGACACCCACACCAGCGAAGATGTGCCACGCCACTCCTTACTGCTCATCAACACCGAAAATGTCCTTCCCATTGAAAATGAATGACTTGAAATTGAACGACGCCCGGCTACTTTGACACTCTCGCCACTTTCGGTGTGAACGCACAGTTATTGTATATGAATGACATGAGACATGAGAAACTACTGATCTGACCATTTAATTAGTTATCATAAGACAAAGATCAAGTTTTGCCCTACATTTGTATTTTTGAAAAAAGACATTGCACTTGGATTTACAACACTGAGGAAGAACAGACTCTGACAACTTTTGTTTCATGCTGATTTGACTGCACTTTCAACAGCTTTTATCTTGTAGTAGTTGACTATTACTCACCCAGCTCATCAGTGAGAAGACTCTTTCCCTGAATAGAGTTTCTGCACTGTGAGATCTGCCGGCTGCTGTTGCCCAGGATGAACTTGACCTTCCACTGGATATGGTGGTCTGAGTCTCTCGCCTCCAGGAGAGTCCGATCACGGATCGTTCTCTCCTCCTGTACATGCATATAGGACTTAATTAGTTGACTCTAATATGAGTTGACATATTGGAATTAGTTAGAGTTTATTTTTATATGCTGGCATCAGTCAGATTAGGACTCTATTTAACCCTAGAATTAATTTTGTTCTGTATTAGTCATTTAAAAGTGTCAATGTGGCAAAAGTCCATAACGGCTGACCTTTACACAGTTAAATTACGTTTCCATACTGCCTGTGCTTTAAGAAGAAAAAAAAGTTAAGCCTGTATTTGAAACTGTCATCACAGGAATAAATTAATTTTGTTCATCTAAGAAAACTATGAAATGCTATACAATTTTATCTTTGCTCCACTTGCTGTATTTATCAATGCTTGTGATTGGTTTATTATATTTTATTTGGCTTATTATATTGTTTTTTTATTAATTATATTTCTGCAAAATTTCAAACAATCTAAAATGATTAATTATTTTTTAATAGAACTATTCATTTCATCTGGTAAAAGTTTACTCAAGATCGCAAATAAAATATTGCAATGTCAGTATTTTTTTTATATCATGCAGCCCTATTTCACAGTATTTCCTATAATATTTTTTTTTCCGGAGACAGTCTTGTTGCTTTTAGTTTGGCTTGAATAAAAACAGCTGTTAAGATCAGTATTATTAGCCTTCTTATATATTATATATAACTTAATCATTTATTTTTTCCCTGATTGGCTACGTAACAAACCACTGTTATCCAATAACTTGTCTAATTACCCTAGTTAAGCCTTTAAATTGCACTTTAAGCTGAACTATAGTATCTTGCAAAATACTGCCATCATGACAAAGACAAAATAAATTAGATATTATAAATTAGTCAATAAAACTATTATGTTTAAAACTGTGTAAAAAAAAATCTCTCCAATAAGCAACACTTTTTATGGAAGGGCTAATAATTATGACTAGGGTTGTGCGATTAAATCGAATCGCGATTCGAAAAGTTGCGATTAGCTAACCGCAAGACGGTGTGAAATGAAAGATACATGTATTATTTAATTTCCCCCACCCAGAGCAAATGCATGACTGCAGTCTGTGTGTGATAGTCTTGAATGAGCAATTGAATGAGCACACTTTTAATTCTGACCAATCAGAACCAAACTATGCGGAACGCCTACAATAAAACCACATACAAACAAACAGATAGACGGACGATTGGGATGATGGCATTTGCCACTTCAGAAGCATTAATAGACAAATTCATATCAAAGAAAAACAGGACATCGGTAGTATGGGAATATATTGATTTCTAAGTTACAGGCACCAAACAAAAACAGGCCATTTGTAAGAAATTCCACAGCAAGAGGAAATACACAAACCAAAAAAAAAAAAAAAAAAACACAGGTGGCTATATGAGGAGTGTCTTGCTAAAAAGTCAACCAAAAGTATTGCCAGGGACACTCAATCTAGTAGCAAGCAACAGCAAAGTACAATTTCGGAGTTGTTTTAGCAATGTTAGTTTGCTGAGTGTTCTGTATTTTTATAATTATTATTTTTTGTTTGAATAAGCTACACTATCTCCCTAATTTGAGTTCAACTTGTTTACAGTAAGGTAAGGTCATTTTATTTGTGCTTACTGCTTGCTCAAGAGAATTTTTTTTTTTAAATTTCTAAATATTTAAAAACAAATTTGAATAAATGTTAAAGTTAATATATTTTCAGTTTCATTTTTAACTAGTACTCACTGCATTTTAGCAGTAAGAAGCTATGATACAGATTATTGAGCTGAAGCTTAACTACAAAATTAAATCGCAAATCAAATTAAAATATAGGTCAAAAAAATTGCAATTATATATTTAACCCCAAATCGCACAGCCCTAATTATCACTATATTTTAAAATACGAAGAGCTCAGATGCAAATCCTTCTAAGAGCCATCTGAATTTTTGACTAAAATGAGCATTTCTCTCAGGCTCCAATGTTTATGTTTAGTTATTTTTTTATTTATTTCCTTGATTTGGCCAGGAGATTACATTGAGACCACTGTCTCTTCTTCCAGTGAGACCTGGTCAAGATAGCCGGCAACACATAAAGTTTCACATACAAATTACAAAAAATACCACAAAATTACAAAATCACCATGCATAAAAGATCAGATCATAAAAAACAATTGCAAGTATGCTTTAAGAAGTTGTACAGAAGACGTTTAAAACTACTCAGAGTCGGAAGTGTTTCAAGATTAAGCTGATTTTGCAGGTCAGTCCAAGCCCTAGGACTATAAAAGTAAAAAGCCCGTTTGCCAAGTTCTGACAATGCCCTCTGGACTGTTAAACGAACCAGATCTAGTGTGTTGGGTATTTATGTGAAATGTCAACAAATTAGAAAGATAGGGTGGTATTTTACCTAAGAGAGCCTTTAAAATAAATAAGTATGAATGTAATTTTCTCCTTTGATATAAAGATAACCAATCTAAGGAATCATACAAAATACAGTGATGCGTCCGTGAGTCTGCGCCTGTGATGAAGCGTATTGCTGCATGATAAACAGAATCTAGTTTTCCAAGTAGAGTAGCGGCTGCATGCATGTATAGATGATCACCATAATCAATTACAGAAAAAAATGTACTCTACTAATGTCTTTTGGGCCTTATAGGGAAAATATTTTTTTCGGTATAAGAATCCTAATTTTGGCCTAAGCTTTTTCAATAACTTGTCAATGTGTATATCAAAGGCTAATCTCTCATCAATCCAAATACCTAGATATCTGTGACATTTCACATTAAAGGCAATGCAAATAAACTATTCCTGTCATGTGAAATTATCCTATGAGACAGAAGCCTGAGAAAAATGCTTATTTTAAAATTAAATTCCAGATGGCACTTAGAGGCTTTTGCATTTTAACTCTTCATATATTTAATATTTTGATCATATTTTCATACATTTTTAATAATATTAATATAACACAATTGTATTTGCACTGTAGTTTGAACCAAATAAATGCAGCCTTGTTGAGCGTGATATTTTTTCCTCCCTAGTGGAGAGGCATCAGTACAGCAGCATCAGAAATGAGCTCTTCTTCGTACAGTAGTCACCTGTTTGAGGGTGCTGCTGAGAAAGTAGATGAGCGACAATCCGAACACGACCCCCAGGACCCAACGCTTGCGCAGGAGCCGGCGCAACACCATGGAGGCGTTCTTCTGGATGTGCACCAGGTCCAGGTAACGTTAGATGTGATGGAGATCTAAATAATCGGCGATCTCACACAGAGGAGGTGAGGTGATTGAATTAACACAGCATGTTTTGCATCGCGAACCCTCACCGTCAGATCGGGCGTATTAATACATGAAATCGTATTATATGACACCGTTATCCGACCCAGGCCGCCTGTCGTTATCGATTGATCGTTAGTAGGACAAACAGCGAGTTTTAGAAACATTTAACCCATTTCATGCATTAAATATTCATGATGGAGACGTTAGCACTGATGCGAATCATTCTGACAGTTGCAGATGCAAAACAAAGCCAACTAACGTTGTCGAAGCGATCGAAACATGCACGGCGTTTATTTATTAATCGAATAAACCGAAATGATCTTCACGACTACGGTAGTGTGATGCGATTATCTGTTGAGTTCGTAATTCAATTTGTTTAAATTTGACTTCCAGAAATCAAGCTGCACAACAACAGCCCTCTCGGTGCGGAAATGCGGAGCAACGCCGCGCTGTGATTGGGTGGTCTTCGTTGGTACTTCCGGAAACAAAGCGGTTCACATCCGTTCTGCAGTCACTGACTGATGCTTTCATATTTCTGGTGTTTGTTAAAAAAATCACATTTAAAAGCGATTAGATTAGATTTGTGCGTTTCCTTTAAAAGCCACGATGAAGGTAAGATCATTCTAAGGTTACACGTTTCTAGAACATTTGGTCGCCATTTGAACCGAAACGTATTCATCAATGCAAGACTCATTTATTCATGACTTGTTACAAAATTGCGGAAATATTAATTTACTAATAGTAAATAATATGGCAAAATACTATAGTTATTACTACTACACTGCTGTCATGAAATACTAAGAGCATAGATAACTAAAGTCTGTCTGTCTGTCTGTCTATCTGTTCAGTTTATTTTTTTATTTATTTGTCCCTCTGTTCACTTATCCATATATCTGCCGTTCTGCCTATATATTTGCATACATATTTTATGCACGTGCATTTTTATATTACATTATAGTTTTCCTTTCAGTTAGTAATGACATTTCTTTCACCATTTACACACTGGTTTGTAGTTACTTTTAATTTAACATTCAACTCAACATTCAATGTGTTGCCTTTATTTCAATGAAAGATCATTCTGCACGTTTCTGGAACATTTAATCGCCATTTAAATCTATCTATCTATCTATCTATCTATCTATCTATCTATCTATCTATCTATCTATCTATCTATCTATTTATCTATCTATCTATCTTTTTTAATCTTTGTCCATATATCTGCCTTTCTGGCTATATATTTGCATACATGTTTTATATACGTGTATATTTTATATTATGGCATTTCTTTCAGCACTTGTTTGTAGTTGCTTTTCATTTAATTGTTTGTAGTTGCTTTTTATTTAATTGTTAACATTTGAATTTGTTGCCTTTAATTCAAAGTTTACAATTTCAGTCGGTTCATAGGGATATCAATGTAATGTCACTATTTATTTATTTATTGTTTGTTTATGGAGTATGAACGCTGTCGAAAGAAAGTTGCTAATTGTATAATAACCATTGGTTACTGGTAAAGTTTGTCCTTTTGTTTTTTTCTAAGTGAAATTGTCATTATGAACTTTCTTTTTTTTTGTCCATGTCTCCATCTAAACAGTTCTTTTATTCTATCATACAGTGTCCTTTATACTTTTACTTTATGTAAGTACATTTTGTTTGGGTGAAAATTTTAAATATGAATATATTTTTTATGCCCAGTTTTGGAGCTCCTGGTGATAAAGCAGGTGCCATGCAGAGACGCCACAGCAGCAATACTGAGGGCATGCCACCAGAAAGGTTTGCATTTTTAGCTCATTTTTTGATTGCATGTTTTCAATTTTAAATTAATTGTCTAGATGTAAAGGACTATTTCTCGTTTTTTTTTTTTTTTACATTTTAAAGTATATAATTGTATATGTACTCAGTCAAATGTGATCATATTTCTGACTTTATTTAAAATTTCAGGGCAAATGTTTAAGAATATAGATAAATAAATATTAACAAAAAAAAAAGCATAAAACCCTTTTCAAAAACTAATGATTACAAATCGAACATAAAAGTATAAAAAAAGTAAAAAAAGTCTAAATAAAATACAAAGTGTAAACTTTGTACTTTAAAGATTTTAACTTTCTCACAACGCTGTATTCATGTTTCTCTCTGCATTCCTGTAATGATATGTAGTGATATGTCACTGTAAAAATATGAAGACGGGGGACATGGAGTAGCTCCTCCTCTTGGCAAAAAACAGCCAATAATGTTTTGTTTTATCACAGTTCTGCTAGTGAGAGTAGTTGGGATCAAATGAGAAGGGGGCAGGACATGTCAGATACTTAGGCATGGGCCGGTATAAGATTCTGACTGTATAATAACCTTGGATAAAAATATCATGGTTTCACTGTACCACAATATTGTGATTACTGTTTTAAAATATATTATTTTTAAATGTCTGGGTAAAAATCAAAAACTTTTTCCTCTTTGAACACAATATATTTTATTTTAGGAATATTTTGGAGCAGTAAACATGTCAGACTAAATAACTCAAATGAATCATTGCTGTCTTCATTTGTTTAAAAAAACACAGATTTCTTAACCATTTAAGTGGCATTTTTGGATCTCTTTTCTTCTGGAGATACTGTTGTCCTAAAAAACAAAACAAAAAAAAGGTAAATAAAAAAATCGTACATATATCGTAGGAACGGTATTATAGAAAATTTTGGCGGTTTTAAAACCTTGACTTTCCAAACCACGGTATACCTTGAAAACGGTTATCGCCCCATGCCTACAGATACTAGAGAGCATTTGATTGGTCAGATGATGATGAGGTGATGTAAAAAAAAATTTGATCCATTAAAGCGAAAGAGATAAACTGCAAGCTTTGGATGTTTATGTTATTTTCTAAATGTCAATTTTGTCACTGTTTTGGAGAACACTTACATACTAACATACTGATATTAAAATCTAAACAAAAAGCTTCATTTTAATTTCACTAGCACTTTAAATAGTGTCTTCTATGTCATTGATTATGGTTCTTGTTCTAAATATGGAATCCTGCAAATGATGCTAAAATGTATGTTTTGTGTGTGTGTGTGTGTGTGTGTGTGTTTTATGTACTTATTTATCAGAATAAGTACAAAAATATAATTTATTTGTGTAGATACGAGCTGTATATATGCATTTCTTAGGGATACATTTGAAGCCATTGCCCTTCACACTCTGTTTCAAGGGCCAAGGGGTAGGGGTAAAAAAGAGATTTGGGGTTAAGCCTTAATGCTCCAACACTAATCGAGTTGAACAAAACACAGATCCCTGCTTTAGTTCTTGCAGAAGAAATGCAGCCTGTTTCTGTTGTGTTGTTTTTTTTACAGGAACAGAAGTCAGACTCTGGGTTCAGAGAGCAGTCTTGATGAAGGAGGAGTGTTTGACTGTCTGAAGCCAGACTCTCCCACGTCTCCCCAGCAGCTTTTCTCTGGTCTGGTGGGCGTCTCTGCTGGAAATGTGTCTTCAGCTCCCTTCCAGGCTGCAGGGCTGGTTCTGGGTTCTCCACCGGACGTTTTCATCCAGATGGCGTCCTCCACGCGTGACGAAGCCTCCTCGCACCGGACGGAAAACCCACCTTATCTTCCTCGCCCTTCTCAGCACCATCATCACCATCACCACCATCATCATCACTCTGGTCAACACCGCTCTGCTCTCCTGCATGCAGCCACTTCTGCGGAGAGACACGGCAGCAGAGAGGATGGAGGTGGGAATGTCTGCGTTTGGATTAATAAAACACTAATCACACGATCAAACAATGTTGCATTGGTTGGGTTCAGTAATAGGGTTTGCATTTTTATACGATGTATGACATAATATCACCTGAAACATGAAGACAGGGCAAGACATAGAATAGCTCCTCCCCTTTGCAAAAAATAGCCAATAGTGTTTTGTTATTATTACAGCTCTTGTCAGTGAGAGTGGTTGAGCTCAAGCGTATCAAATAAGAAGTGTCTTGAAGGGGGCGGGGCATGTCAGATACTAGAGAGCATTTGATTGGTCAAAAGATTTGATGAGAAACTGAAGTATGAGGTGACTTTTTTATTTAATTTTATTTCACATGACTTTCTAGGGCTTAACACTAAGGATTTTTCTTTTTTTTTACCTCTGGCCACACCAAACTTTGTCACAAATAAAAAAAATGTGTCAAAACAAGCTAATTATATCTGTATACATACATTTTTATTCAACAAAATGTTCTTAAAAACAATTGACATTTAAAAAATAATATTCTTATTTATCTAATACTATACACAGTAGTTTGTGCAGGCTAAGGTCCCAGATCATCAAGTAACTATAGATAAATGAAGAGTTAATTTCCTATTAAAACAATATTATTGTAAAGGATTATAGTTAAACCATATTAACAAAAATAACTGTAAGCAAAATAAAGCAGTAAAAGACATTCTGTGTGGAAAAGTGAAATGATGATCACGTGCACATGGTTAACATTAGACCCAGTAATAATCTGTTTAAAGAATAGTAAAAGCGAAAGCGGCAACAGCTACTGCATACAAAAAATCTCTTGAAAGCAGCAGGACTGCGGGTGCACCACTTTTTTCCAGTCTATTTCAAAGAGAAATGATCACAGCAGTTGTGTTTCCAGGCATGGTTGTTTTGTGCAAGGAAATGGGAGCTTGTCAGCCAAAGTGGCTAGTGGAGGTGTCTGCCTAACCCGCCACAGGTAAAATCTACCCGCATTTGGCAGGCTGGTGGGTGTTGATATCAAGCCTTGGTTATGATCAATGTTAAACATTTATTAATTTTCTGCTTAATATTTTTGTGATTTTAATAGAATGCTCATAAAGAAAGAATTATAGTTTAATGTAATATATAAAGGTCTGTAAATGCCAATAAAAGTCTGCTGTCACTTTTGATCAATTTAGTGCATGCTTGTTAAATATTATTTTTAATATATATATATATATATATATATATATATATTTTTTTTTTTTTTTTATAGAAAAATAGACTAATCAGACTAAGTTTTGAAAGCACATTGCTAATTGAATAAATAACTAAGAAAAGGAGCTTTTTCAGATTTTAAATTGATATCTTGCACAGCAACTAATATATATAGTAGTGTATGTTGTAGGATCACTGATGCCTAGATTTTCTTAATACTTTGTAAAATATATGTAATAATTAAGGACTGCATGGTGGCTCAGTGGTTAGCACTGTCGCCTCACAGCAAGAAGTTGCTGGTTCAATTCCCGACTGGGTCAGTTGCCATTTCTGTGTGGAGTTTGCATGTTCTCCCTGTGTTCGTGTGGGTTTCCTCCAGGTGCTCCGGTTTCTCCCACAGTCCAGAGACATGCACTATAGGTGAATTAAATAAAATAAATTGGCCGTAGTGAATGAGAGTGTATGGATGTTTCCCAGTACTAGGTTGCAGCTGGAAGGGCATTCGCTGTGTAAAACATACGTTGGATAAGTTGGCGGTTCACTCCACTGTGGCGACCCCTGATGAATAAAGGGACTAAGCCAAAGGAAAATAAATGAATGAATGAATGTAATAATTAATATATTGAATTACTTTATTTTTATTTATTTTCTGTTGTCATGTAATTTTAGAATTTTTATTTATATTTAATATGCCAATGTAGATTGTATTCATTTTTATTTTCAGTTGTAACATTTGTAGTTTTTTTTATTATTAAATAATTTAATTAAATGTAAAAAAGAAACGTTCCTTAGCCAACAAAAAAACTTTACTTTTGTAGATTTTTTTTAATAAATTTTTTATTTAACTAATATCTCTGCTCTACTCTCATGCATCAAAACAAAGTGTAAAAATATTAACAATAAGCTGAAGTGCTGGATAGACTTAGCATTAGTAGTTAAAATAGACTTTAAAGCAGTGGTTATCACAGTGAGGTGAAGCTTATATGTTTTTGCATACCTTCTTGTTATCAGGCGAAGATGCCTCTACTCCAGCTCCTGCTCTCTCTGAACTCAAGGCTGTGGTCACATGGCTTCAGAGAGGATTTCCTTTTATCCTCATTCTCCTCGCTAAAGTCTGCTTTCAGCACAAGCTCGGTAGGTTCAGTATATTATGATGCATAATTCCAAATCTTAACTTGTCACTGAGATTGTGCTTTGTTTTCTGCATTGGTGACAAAGCTAATAATGTTTTCATCATGCTAAGATAATTGTAGTATAAGCATTAAATTGTTATTATGTTATTAGGAGACATATTTCTTTGTTTTTTTTCAGGAATTGCTGTTTGCATCGGAATGATCAGCACATTTGCTTTTGCAAACTCAACACTGAAGCATCAGGTGGCTTTACGGGTGAGATTATGTATATATGTGTGTATAATATATATATATGCATTTACCATCAAACAAGACACTACAGTGATATGTGATTCTAAACAAAAGTCTCTTATGCTTTTCAAGACTGCATTTATTTGATCAAAAACATAGTTAAACAGTCAAATTCTGTAGCTTAAGGCTGGCACGGTGGCTTAGTGGTTGCCTCACAGCAAAAAGGTCACTGGTTGGAGCCTCAGCTGGGTCAGTTGGCATTTCTGTGTGGGTTTGCATTTTCTCCCCGCGTTCATGTGGGTTTCCTCCAGGTGCTCCGGTTTCCCCCCACAGTCCAAAGACATGCGCTATAGGTGAATTGGATGAACTAAACTGCTCGTAGTGTGTGATTGTGAGAGTGTATGGGTGTTTCCCAGTACTGGGTTGCAGCCTGGAGGGCATCGGCTGCGTAAAACATATGCTAGAATAGTTGCCGGTTCATTACGCTGTGGCGACCTCTGACAAATATTGGACTAAGGAACTGAATGAACGAATGCCTGTAGCTTGTGATTTATGGGTGCTTTTCTGTTTATATATGCTTTGAAGTGCATTATATGACTTTGATCTCTGTGAATCTTACTCTATAGTTCAAAAAATAAACTTTTATTGACATTTTTAGTAGCTTGAAATAAAAGGGCTCCGAATTTGCAGCCACTGAAAATTGTTGGCCAAAATAGTAATTTTGTTTTTTGGCTGAAAGAGATATACAGCCGAATAGGGCTGGGTGATTAAATCAAAGTGAATTTATGTGCATTTTGTCAGTAAAGCCGAATCTAGTAAACCTCCAGCAGTTTAGATGGAATAGAGTTTACTACACAGAGTCATAGTGCACTGATAAGCTCGAATTTAAAAATCAGTTTCAATTAGAATTTGGTTTAATCTGTCAATAATGACACTGAGATAATCGTCCTGAGATAATGACAGCTTTTGCCTCGCTTCTCAATGAACTACTGCTGCATATGAAACTAAATTACAACATATAATAACATATTGTTACTACAAACTCACCACATACAGTAATTACAGTAGAGAAAAAAAAAGTCCTTCTGTGAGATTATTCCAGAGTCTAAAGTTTGAAAATGTCTATTAAAATCAGTTGTAAGATGTTTAATAATCAAGAAATTAAAATTATGAAATTAAAAACAATTTTTAATGGCATATAATATTCAGTTCTATTAAATTACAATTGTTAATAATACAGATGAACACAATTCAAATTCAGATTGTTTCAGCATAAAGTATTTTAAGCTCCGTAGATTATCAGTGTAGTCTAAGTGAAGTTAAATTTGAAAAAGATTGACAAAATTATATCGTTTATTAAAATAGTAAATAATGATAAAACTAGATCACTCCAGGATTCTCAAAAACAACTGTTGTCTTACAGCTTTATTGTGGCAAAGAAGCTAGTGCTAAGGTTTTGGAAATCAACAGAATCTCCATCATTTAGATCTTGGCTGGAAGAATTAACTAAATTAGCACATCTGGAAAGGATCAGATTTCTTATGGCAAATTGAAAAAATTTGACAAGATTTGGTCTCCTCTTCTCCTCTGTCTAGAAAGCGTAGGTTGAATACCCAGATGGTGAAGGTCACACCAACAGTACTGCATAAGCTTTAGTCCCAGGGGTGGGGTGGGTTCTAGGGTTTAGACATTTTGTGTTTTTTGAAAAGTGTATTCAGGGTCCATCCGAATTATTTATTTTTTCTATATTTTATTTAATTTAATTCTTTTTTTTTATGTGTGTGCTATTTAATTTGTTAAATTCTTTTTTGTAAAAAAAAAAACTAGAGATGTTGTAATATTTGCTGTAATGCTGCAATGATTATCTCAATAAAAAACTTTTAAAACAAAAAAAAAAACAAATAGTAAATAATTATTACAATGCATTTCCATAAAAATAAATCTGTAAAACAACTGAAAGGCTGATTGTGGTATTGTGAACGGATGTCTTTTCAGGAGGAGAGGTCTGTGTTTACCACCCTCTGGATTATGGTGTTTCTCGCTGGCAACATTGTGTATGTGTACTATACCTTCAGTACTGAGGAACTTCACAACAGGTACAGGCTCATTCATCAGAGTCTCCGTCACAACTGATTCCATTTTTTATTTACTTTATGCATTTGAAACTTTTCATTTTCTCCATGTTGTCATTTTGCAGAGTGATCTCTCATTTTATGTTTGTGTCTATCAGCATTTGTGAGTATTTAGTTTCCCATCATTTTTTGTTTATCCACATTTTGGTTCACTGAGCTTTTATAGAAGCATTCACTGGTTTTGATAGTATGTTTGATTTATTTTTTTTTGTTATAGTTATTAGGGTTGGGTTGATAGATGATGCAGCCGTCCATCGATGGCCGCCATCGCGACCCTCCGCCCTGCCCCAGTCGCAGCAGCAACCCACGTGCGAAAAATACACACCTAAGCCCGTTTACACTAATACGTCTTAGTTTTAAAATGGCATTTTAAAACAAAAGCGATCCACATCCACACTGGCGTTTCATCTAGCATTTCTGAAAAGCCCTCCCCACTATACCACTGAAAATGCACATCACATGACCACACACGTCAAACAGTTTATCAAGGATGTACCGCTGGATCGCGTCTCACTATAGTTGTTAAACGTGATATTTAATTCATCTTGTCTCTATCTAACAACTCTTCGGTCTTTTTAATTTATCAGGTAACGTGTCACAGCGTCAGTACACTGCCTCAATCTTTCAGTTTCACGCTTGTACTTAGTAATTTTAGCGAAAACCTTAGATACTGTTGGTTGGTTGGTTGCTGTTGATTGTGCACTTTTTTTTACCAACCAAGTTTGTTGATGCCGTTAAAACCACACAAATCACCCTGCCTATTCATGCCAGAGTCCCGTGGAAAAAGTGGTTGACAGGTGGTAATTTGTGTGTAACTTATCTTTATTTATTTATGATTTGGTTATGGGTAAAACAAAGACCATGCGGGTCAGGTAGTTAAAACGGTAGGGTACAAATAATTAATTTGTTATGAATGAATTAATTATTCATAAATAATGAATTCACCACCACCACCATCGCGATGTTTCACATCAGACATCGTAGGATGTCTAATTGGTCGACATCGCCCAACCCTAATTGTTATAGATGAGTATAAAATGCTTTTCAAAAGTTTGGTGTTGGTAAGGACATGTGTCTTTTATGCTCACTAAGCCTGCATTTATATGAGAAGAAATGCAATAAAACAGTAATATTTTGAACTTAAATTGGCTCTCTGCTTTGTAAACCTTTTATAAGTGAATCCATTCTTATTACTCAAAGCTGAATTATTAATTCAAAATATTTTGATGCATAATTCCAAATCATAACTTATCACTGACATTGTGTTTTGTTTTCTGCATTAGTGACAAAGCTATACATGTTTTCATAATGTTCAGATAATTGTAGTATAAGCATTAAATTGTTATTATGTTATTAGGAGACACATTTCTTTGTTTTTCTCAGGATTTGCTCTTTGCATTGAAATGATCAGCACATTTGCCTATGCAATTGACATTTGGCTTTTTGCTTTTTTAAATCCTGACATGAGAAATGTATTCTTAATATTCAAAGCTGAATTAATAATCAGCTTCTTTCCTTCAGTCTTCAGACTCACATATAGGGATGCAGCAATTATAGATTTTGGTTGTACGATTATAGTCTAAGGAATTATCACGGTTTCACGGTTATCACGATTATAATGCATTCAGTAATTTCAAAACACTACTTGTTTAGAATATCACATAAAAACTCCTATTAAAGTGTTATTTATTGTTTCTTAGTAACCAAATAATAAAGCACAAAATAATATTAAAAACTAACTAAAGACCATTTCCCTCTGGACCTAAAAATAAGTGAAAAAAGTTTTTGATTTTAAAAATAAGTAATAATTTTACACTGAAAATAAATGACAACAATGAATGAATGAAAAAATAAGAATAAATAATGCATAGTATTTGTCTAATGTAAATCTAAGCTATGTATTAGCCAAGTATTTAAATGAATTGTTGTTGTCATTTGTGCTCATACATACACAATCATATTAATAGTTTGTAATAATTTGTCGAACACATCTTTTGTTTACACTGCACTGAAAGCCGCTACAGCCTGAGATGTTTTCAACTGAATGAACCTGGAAGGCGCAACGCTTGCACGTCGATTGCACGTCGCTCCGTATATGCGTACGCAATTCGCTCAATTCCATTGGAAATAACGAACTTGCACATGAGGAAAAACGTGATATATAAATGGTCTGCTGCTGCTAGGTGTCTTATTCATAGTTAATCCAGTGTGCATGCGTATTAGCCTTGGTGTATAAACTGGGAACTAGCACAGAGTTCATATAACTTTGTTTAGTTGCTCCTTTTTCATTCCATGCAACAGAAATGCAGTGTTGAAAAACCTTTATGATTAATTAACTATGACAAATTAAAGCAAGATTAATAGTGAAATCGATTAATCGTTGCATCCCTACTCACATGATTCTTCAGAAATAATTCCAATGTCAAGACATTTTTATAATATTATTATGATCGGTGAAAACAAATATTAATATATGCATCTTTTTCATGATTCTTTGAGTAATAGAAAACTTTAAAAAATAACGGCATTTATTTGTAGTACTTTTTTTTTGCAACATGAATGTCTTTACTCTTACTTTGAATGAATTAAGTATCTCCAATCTGAATTAATGTATTCATTTATTTAAAAAAAAACTGACATCAAACTTTTGAATGGTTGTGTATCACAAATATATACTATAAAAGCTAAAAAAACTAAAAAAACTATACCTATACAATTATATGATTGTTTTTAAATGAAATTTTTCATAATAATTATGCAATTTATTCAATAAAACGAGTCTTAAAATACAAATACACATGTTTTCTCCTCAGCCTTATTTTTGCCAAGCCAAACATCAACAGTTTTGATTTCTTTGACCTGATCTGGGCTGTTGGAATAACAGATTTTGTGCTGAAATATTTCACCATCGAGCTCAAATGCTTCATACTGTTCCTGCCTAAAATGATCCTCGCCTTCAAGTCCAGGGTAAGTCTATAACTTACCACGTTTTATATTACTTCACTGTATCCCATCATGAAGAACAGTCTTCCAGTATAATTGGAGCTCGGATACTGGTCAAACGATTTAGAATTTTGGCAAACCGATGCCCATAACTCTATTTAATGAACAGGATGGCTAATATATATTTGAATCTTTCTCTTTTGAATGTGTGCTTTCTAGCACCATAACAAATAGACTGAACCAATCATTTACAAAAGTAGAGTGGAGTGGAGTGGAGTGGAGTGGAGTGGAGTAGAGAGGTGGTCTTTAAATGAACTTGATTCATGAAACAACTATTTAAGACACTGGGAAAAGGGCTGATGTATGTTATTAGAACATTAAAATGCTTTATGACCTTGGATGCATAAAAACTTATTTACCCCTTTTTCACTAACATAAACCAGATGATAGTTTGGAGACGGTACTATTGCCAGTTCTGAATTGGTTCGACTTTTACACCAGCTAGAGATCCACTGTATTTCCAGGTCTGACCTAACTGCATACATCTCATATTTCCCAGCAACACAACCGCAGAAGTGCTAAATACAAACGCGGCATCAGCAATCTGTTGCTATTAACGTTAAGAACTTTGATTTGACATTCAGACACTGAATCCTACGTTCATGGAATGGATGGAGATTAAAAGAATTTGTTTATGCAGCCTGTCGTAATTTGTATAGACGACGAGGAATACAAGGGAGAATAACATGCTATGCAGCGTGCTGTAATTAGTATAGACAGAGATTCAGCATTTCAGCAGCTCTGCTTTTTCAAATATGGTGTTTCTGTTCCACTTGTTGATTACGGTAACCCCTTATCCAAGCTGTTCTTATTTCTAGTCCAGCAATGTTTTAGTGCTACTTAAGAAACACTTTTCCTGGTTCAGAGCCAGTGATTTGGGAATTGATTTGGGCTCTGAACCAACACTCAAACTGCATTGGTGGAAAAGGGGTAATTACAGGAGAATTGCATAACAAATTAGCAACCTTAAAAATTTAAGGCCAGGACACACCAAGCCGACGCCAAACAACAAGCACAGAAAAAAACTCATGTTGTTGTCTCGTGTTGGTTCATGTCTGGTTCCGTCTGGACCAAAAAGCTGCCCGTGAACACATAAAACAGACAGCAGCCAACCGATTCAAGGGCGTGTTTTATGACCCACAGGGGGTAGTATGTGTTTTCTTGTTCAGAATGGGAAACGGGAACTTCAGACGCAACGTGCAAAGAGTAAACAAACCAGCCATTATCACAGTAATTGTCAATCACCATAGAGGAATTCACTCATGCAAATATGTCTGATAATCTAATAACCCATATTGTTTGCAAATATTTGTAAAAATTTGTTGCAAAATTACAGCTGGCCTCTTTGTGTTCCTTCTTGACTTGAATCGTTTAATTGCTACGTCACTTCACTACGTCACACTCGCGATCTGAGTTGTTGCTGAATAACCAATCAGAGCGCTCTCCAGCCGACGTCCCGATGCCATTTCTACATGCTGAATCAAGCCAATAAGCTCCGACATTAACCTGAAAAGAGGCAACGTGTGAACACACCAGCTCAAATAGCCAGACTGAAGAAGACCAATGGCCAACCATCGGCTTGGTGTGTCCCGCCCCTAACCCTGACCCTAACTAAATTGAAGATCAACAAATACTCATGTTTTTATCATGATAATGTGATGATTTTGGAGGAAAGCCCTGGTAGACCCAGTCAATTTCAAGGCACCAGTTCAAACTAGGTTGAACTGGCAAGTTAAACCTAATAAGGGGAAAAAAACAAAATAGTGTGTCATGTCACCCTGCCTGTGTGGTTGGCTGATTGGAAGACATTATGTGATCTCATTGGCCCACTGGGGCTTGGATGAGGTCACCTCTCTGAGGAAAACACACACGCAAACACACATGCTTTTAGACGACACATTCATTGGAGCGGTTCTACAGTCTATTACAACAGGAGATGCTCTGTAAACTCATCACACTCCCTTATATTTAAGAATCAAACCTATGCAACCTGCTACATTGCACTCAAACGCGCAGACGTGCACACATCTGCCACGATAATCAGACTTGCACAGTTTCTGTTTTTCTGAAGCTCTCTTCCAGGAACTTACCGCTGTTTCTACCCAAACACTTCTAGCTATTAACTTCAAGCCCCAGTCATCTCCATACCCACCCCCTGAAACCAAACACACACTTTCCACCTCCTGCATCGGGCCCAGGTGGCACACTTTCAGGCAGTGATGTCATGGTCAATGTGTCAGGCTTTCCGCTGACTTTCCATGCCCAGCATCACCACAACTAAAAACACACACACACACACACACATGCATCCATACATGTCAGTATAATATCTTGCATAATCGCATCAGCAAGTCTCTGCATGTCAGAATGAACTCACACTGTTCATAACACTTGTGTGCATATGAATATGAGGATGGGGAGGCAGTAGTTCTGTTGAGGGGCCTTGTTGTTGTCTTTTTTTCAATGTTATACTATTTTTTAAATTTATTTTGATACTTGTATTTGATATTAAAATGTCTTTAAAAACAGAAAGCAGCACAGTTTTGTAAAAATTCATGATAGCAATTTGTTTTTGAGCATGAACTTTAAATGTTTAAAGGTGCTGTATGTATGTTTTTGACTTTTCTAAAGCATAAAAATACCATAATATTTTTGCAGATATTTAAGAAACATGCCAAGTGAACATACTTGTTTATCTGAAAAACAATGCTAAAGTCAGATATTCTGCTTTGAAAATGTAATTTCCGTGCTGCAACGCTGTCTTAGTTTTGGTAATGTAACCTGCCCAGTGCCAGTTTTTCATTCATTCATTCAGAAAGGCTCTGAAAGCATGTGTCCGTGACCGAAATGCAACCTCCAGTGGACAGTAGCAGACTCCCGATATGAGACGCAGATTCAGTTTCACATTAGATTATTTATTAGCAAATGATATAAATGTTATAAATGTAAACATTAGGTGAGCAGGCTACATTGTAACCGCGTGTCCTAACAACATGCTTCATGACGAGATACGCAGTGATGAGCAATTTGGCTGTTTGCGCCAGATGAAACACGACAGAAATTTAAATACAGCCATTCAGAAGCACAGAATATGCACTTGCTCTCGAAATGGTAAGGTTTGTAATCTAATTAATACATATTAACCCTCTTTAACATTATATTATGTACATGCTGAATCACTGATATGCGTTTAATTCAAAAGTTCAATTTCAAACTGTTTATTTTATTTTGAAGATCTGAGGTGAACTATCTGCTGCTGCTTTCAGTATATGGCAATAAATATCATATAAAATGGCATTCAAACTCGCATTATTAGCGTTTAACACTGAATAAAGTATCTGAGGTGTACCTGAGGTGATCATTGTCATAGTTTTCTGTTGTTCGCCTGTGAGATATAGAAGCCGTTTCAAATATATCAAAACTCCTTTTGATATGGAAAATATTCCTTTTATTGTTTTTTTTTAAACACAGTTAAATCACTTGCTCCTGTCCTCAATCTAAAGAGACAGTTGTTTAATTTTATTGGGGATTCGTAATATGAAATGTAACTGAAGCTTGGCAAGTAGTTTTGGAGAATTTGATGTTTCCCCATTCAGACAGAATGTCCGAGCATACTGACCAAGAGGCGTTTCAAAGACGGCCGTCGAGTGAAATGGCTTACCTTAAAGGGAGTTTGGTGTGACAGGCTAATGGGCTGTCTCTCAGAAATCATAAATATTTTAAAATAGGCACTATCCTTATAAATAAACTGCGTAGTTGCAATTTAAACAACTGCATTCTTGACTAAAAAAGCCTCAAAAGTACATTATGTTGCAGCAGCAATATTTGTCAAATTGTAGAGTGTCCTCTGCTTGTTGCTGTATGTGAGCAGAGAAATAGCTTAGAATGACCAAGAGGCGACACTCGATAGAACGTTCCATTGCAACAGCAGCACCCAGCAACAGCCCCGAATTCCGCCAATTTGTAGTGAAAGCGATCAGCTGCCCATTGGATCTTATTGCTGTCGCGATGGCAAGCAGCTGCTTTGTTTTTATTTATTTCTTTTAAAAACGCATTAAAGCTGAGATACAACCTGAAAGACGACAATACAACACTTACTATCACAATCATCAGCACTTTTAGCAGTTTATTTTACAGACTTTTTTTATGCTGTTGTTCTATTGGAATTTTCATTCCACAATGGCCGCCACACCATTTAGTGGCTGTTTCCCAAATCGCACTAAAGTGTTGCCTCTTGGTGATTCTATGTTCTTTGTTAATACCAAAGTCCCTTTAAGGCAAGTCATTTCACTCGGCGGCCATCTTTGAAACACCTCTTGGGCAGTATGCCTGGGCTTTCTGTTCAAATGGGGAAACATCAAATTCTCCAAAACTGCTTGCCAAGCTTACGATTACATTTCATATTATGAATCATCAATAAAATTAAACAACTGTCTTTCTAGTTTCATTTCTAAGCGTCCAAATCACACAAAATCTGCAGAAACTCATACCTGGTCTGAACCCCTACCCCAGAGTATTGTCAGTCTATAGCGATCGATAATTGGCTCCTGTACTAGAAGGTGGGCTTTATTTGACATATAGTGATCAATAATTGGCTCCTGAACTAGTAGGCGGGCTTTATTCACAAATTTGACCGTTACATTTTTCCCCATTCATAAAGATACAAGTGACATGTCTTGTGTATTCTTTTCTCTTTGGTAATACTGAAGAACTTAGAATGACCAAGAGGGGACACTCAGTAGAACGTTCCATTGCAACAGCAGCGCCCAGCAACAGCTCCGGATTCCGCCATTCTGGAGTGAAAGCGATCGGCTGCCTATTGGATTTTATTGCTGTCATTTTCATTCCAAAATGGCCGCCGCACCATCTAGTGGCTGTTTCCCAAATCGCACTAGAGTGTCGCCTCTTGGTGATTCTATGCTCTTTGGTAATACACAAAAGTGAAGGGTAAAGAGGCGATACGAGTGCAGTTACTTGCAGAATATTGCTTGGCTATGACCCAATCACATTCAAGAACCAAACAGAACTGTTGTATAAACTATAATATATAATCAATTAAACCATAAACATTCCAAATTAAATTTAGCAATGATAATTATCCGCCATATAAAGCATCCACTCCGAAGCGATTTAATGCACAGAGAGAAATGTTTGGAAATGGGGCCCAAATACAAAGTCGCACCTCCCAAAATGAGAAACCAACGCACAAAAAGTTTATTAAAGAACATCTTAAGTGGTCCTTAGATCAATTAAACCGTTTCCCACCTGCAGGACCTCCCTGTGCATTCGATAATTGTTTTTTTTTTCCCCCATTGTTGTTTTGAAGTCACAGACACGGCTGTTAAAGCTGAGGAAATGCACTGCTCCCCCATGATGCAATTGGCCAAACGATTCACTGGTTTGGACGGATTCCAGCTCCAGTTTGTCTAATGGCGAAGTGTGAGCGAGTGCAGGGCTGCAGGGACTCTGGCGGAGATGAATTGCTTGCGTACGGAGGTTACAGATCTCCGTCAGTCAGTCTGCGAGCTCCCCAACAGGGTGATTAATCGCTGTCAGGTGGAGTCCAACAAGTCATTATGCATCCGGGGCTGGAACTGCTGTCAGACAGTGCACATGATGTGGCTGATTATGACTTCAGACGTTCATCTGGAGTTTACATAGTAGTTCCGGAACTAGTTATTGGATGTAGAACATAACAGCATAACAGAGATGCTCAAATCAATAGAACTTTCTTTTAGTCTTTCTTTCCCTCTCTGTTTCTTTCGCTCTATCTTTCGCTCTTTCTTTTACTTATTCTTTCTTTTGCTCTCTCTCTTTCGTTCAATTTTTTTCTTTTGCTCTTTCTTTCTTTTCGCTCTTCCTTTCTTTTCACTCTTTCATTTGCTCTTTCACTCTTTTGCTCTTTCACTTATTCTTTCTTT
>CAIGQZ010000427.1:29005757-29020582 GCA_903798205.1 Danio tinwini
TTATCAGGAGAACACTGGGGTCATTGTGTGTGTGTGTGTGTGTGTGTGTGTGTGTGTGTGTGTGTGAGTATATACACATACACACAATTAAAACAAGAATGTGTATAATTTTGTTTTGCTTCAGTTAAAATTGTTGTTTTTATATTAGTTGTTTTAGTTAAAAGTTTTTTAAATGGTTTAATATGTTTTCTTATGTTGTAGTTTTTAGTTCTAGGCAATTGTAGGCAGCTAGCTGAAACCAAAAAAAAAAATGCTTGCTGTTTTTATATTTTACTTTATTTTAATAATTGTTTGATAAACAACTGTTTAATAAATTATATCTATTAAAATAAGAATTTAATCACCTAACATCTTTAGGAATAAAAAGATAATAGATTTAATTTTAAACAAGTTATTGCCAAAAAAAAAAGAAATAAACCTACAAGCTGCAACATGTCAACTATATTTTATGTTTTTATATTTTTCTTGATTTTTCCTGTTCATTAACATTTTGTTTAATACTTCCCCCAACAAATTCATTTCAGTGTATTAGTTTTTGAACTGTGATCTTATTTTTTATTTATTTAAGTATTTATTTAATATTAGTTACAATTGTGGCTTTGGTACTGACAATTAAAGCAAAGAATGTGTATTATTTTGTTTCGTTTTAGTTATAATAGTTGTTTCAGTTATAAGTTGAAATTTTTTGAAATGGTTAAATATGTTTTCTTACATTGTAGTTTTTAGTTCTAGGCAATTTTAGGCAGCTAGCTGAACACCACCCCCCCACACCCCCCAAAATAGCTTGCTTTTTTTTCTTTTTTTTTTTTACTTTATTTCAAGAATACACTATTAGCAAGTTTGGCATGCTGTCTCGAACCCTGAGCTTGGAGATAATTAAGCCCAGGGCTCCTGCCAGGTCTTTTAGCATGTAAGGGGGTCCGAGATCAGGTAGGTGTCAAGACCTCTCCATGGTAAAAGGTTGAAGGGGGGATTCTTCCAAAATAAGGATACGGCAGTAGGGTGAAATCAGTCTATTTATAGTAGCTTGGATCAATCTGATTGGATTATTGCTGATTATGGATGAGAGATCAGCCACAATCAATCATATCATGCGCTCCTCTCGAAAATAGTTTAAAAACTTCACTTCAGTTATTGTTTATTTGAGCTATAATGTAAATATTAATGTTTTAAGGTTTTACTTTTAGTTAATTCCCCATGGTGTGCAGAGTTTCTCCAGAGCTTTGATTGTGAGCCAGTGCTCTCTTGCTCTCCTGATTAAAAGCTCAACTATCATGTTAAACAGACCCTAAAATAAACCTCTCCAAATCACAATAGCCCTCGCCACCGCTCCCCAGTGTATTTATACAAGCGTTTAAATAGTGGTGTCCGGGGGATGGGGAGAACAGGCTTTACTTTAGGGGTTTTATGCTAGTTTTTCAGTAAAGCGACAGGCGTAGATGTTGACAGTAATCAGATGAGTGCTTGATAGATGAATACAGATGGTGTCCTGTTGAATCACACAATGCTTTGGCTCTGCTTCTCCACTGACATCAGCCCCATTTAAACACTCTCATTAAGCAAACGGCCACCAGGCGGCTGTTTAGACGGAGCCCGGAGGATGAACGACAGCACCGTTTGTCAAAGTCAGCCTGTTTTCACTCACTGTTTAGTGAAAGGTGTTACAAGAATATTTCATGGTGCTTATCTTGCACTATTAAAATGGCACATATAAAACAGCCACAAGATGGATCATAGTGTTTTACAACATCATAAAAACAAGAGATAAAAAAGGAGAGATAAAAAATTGATGAAAATAGAAGCACAGAGAAGACACAAGAAAACAAGCTAAATAAAATTAATATATATATAAAAGTGACTTCATCTTTATCCTTCAGTCTTCAGTAACAGCATTTTGGTTGAAATATACTGGCTTTGGTTGTAAAGATCTTATATTTCTCTTGGGGGTATACACTACCTGACAACAGTCTTGTCATCAATTCCAGTTGCAAGAAGTGGCAGAAGGTAAATTTTTCCCATGAATCATCTGTTAAACTGCATCCCAATCATCACAAATACTGCAGAAGACCTATTGGAACCCGCGTGGACCCAAGATGCTCATCATAAGCTCAATTAACTCATAATTTATTTATTAGTAAGGCAGTCGTTTGATTAAGGTACCCAAACTTAGGGTGTACTCACACTATGTACAGTTGCCTTGAACCGGGCCAAAGCATGCTTGTCCCACCTCCCATCTCCCCCTACTGCCCGCATTCACATTACATTCGGGCCTGAGCACGCTTACGTCATCGATAATGCGATAAAGCAAAGTGGAGATTTCTTTAGTTATATTGTTTAAGTCGTTTGATATGCGGTGACACATAGTCTAATATTTCGCCGAACACATTAGCCACTTTTGACACTCATAAACAATCATAAAGTCTTCATGCTGCAGGAATTAGGAGGTTTGCTGAAGGTGCAGCTGTTGTGCAGTTAGGGGTTTGTGTCTTTAAAAATTTATGACAGTTTGCGTTCATTAAACAGTACGATTGATTAATTAATCCATATCAAACAGTCCCTTTTAGTCACGTCTCGCCTTCAGTTTCTGGCTCAGGCATGCCTGCACTCACACTGTAAGCGTATCGCCCAAGTGAACCATGCCTAAGCCTGATTCAGAGCACTCACACTTCCCAAACTATCTGGGAAACGGGCCTGGGCACAGTTTGGACAGCATAATGTGAGTACGCCCTTAGGTACCAAACGGTAACACTTTAAGAATTCACACCATTTACTACTGGGCTATTACTTGTTATTAAGATATTAACAGTTTATAAGTGCTTAAAAGTATGATCTTATTCCACATCCCTAATCCTACCCGAATACCTAAACCCATCTACTACCTGACTAACTATTAATAAGCAGCTAATTAGTAGCTTTTTGAGCTAAAACTCTTAGTTAACAGGTTTTTAATAGTGTGAATTGCACATTGAAGTAAGGTGTGCATGTATTTAAATGCACAGTTTAAACTTGCAGAATGCACTGTGAGTTTAAGCACATGACAGATAAAACACTATTGCTATAAAGTAAACTTATTAAACATATGTAAAATTTCATATTCATGATCATATACAAAGAAATTTGCTCAGGTGGATTCATATGGGTGCCAGTATTAGTGGAGGCCATTGTAGGAATATAGGAAATGATTAAAAATAAATAGAAAGTAATAGAAAGAAAGAAGAAGATACGTTACCTTTTTAGGATAAGGATGTTACTCTGTAAATTGTGCAACCAAGGTTTTTGACGCTTTTTACAGTATGTGCAATTACTTAATTCAAATGAATTTAAAAAGCAAAACTATAATAACCCTGCTTT
Source organism: Danio tinwini (assembly GCA_903798205.1). NCBI lineage: Eukaryota > Metazoa > Chordata > Actinopteri > Cypriniformes > Danionidae > Danio > Danio tinwini. The sequence continues at coordinate 29,009,109 of CAIGQZ010000427.1, forward strand.
GCTGGGAGTGTATCAGGCATTGAATTGCACCACATTCTGCACGAATTGTACACAAAAATTACATGAGTTATTTTACCAACAAACTGGGCCAGTTGGCGTTTCTGTGTGGAGTTTGCATGTTCTCCCTGCGTTCGCGTGGGTTTCCTCCGGGTGCTCCGGTTTCCCCCACAGTCCAAAGACATGCTGTACAAGTGAATTGAGTAGGCTAAATTGTCCGTATTGTTTGAGTGTGAATGAGTGTGTGGATGTTTCCCAGAGATGGGTTGTGGCTGGAAGGGCATCCGCTGAGTAAAATCGTGCTGGATAAGTTGGCGGTTTATTCTGCTGTGGCGACCCCAGATTAATAAAGGGACTAAGCCGACAAGAAAATGAATGAATGAATGAATTTCACCAACAAAATAAATATGTGTAAATTATGGAAAAACTCAAACATTAAATTTGTGGTTACACTTTATTCTAAGGTGACGAGGTTACAGTGTGATGTCAGGTTGACATTGTACCCCAACGTCATGGGATGTTGCATTTCGGGTGGAAATTAAAATCGGGTTGAAGTCAGAACCCAATGTCAGGCCGACATCAGTGTCGAATGTCGGTCAAATGTTGGATTTTAGTCACTTTACAATGCAACCTAAAAACGACCAAATATCAACATCTAATGATGTTACAGCTTGATGTTGTGTGGACGTTACCAATATGATGTCTATCATATGTTTGATTTTGGTTGCCGTACATGTCGAATAAATGTCAGTAATTGACGTCAATATGACATTGGCTTAATGCTGCGTTCATACCAGATTCAGATGAAGCGTCAAGCGCAAGTGATTTACATGTTAAGTCAATGCAAAGACGCAAATACATCCGGCACCTTTCGCATGAATGAGGTGGCATGAATAACGCAGCACGAGTTGAGCGTTTGACATTTGAATCACTAAAATTCATAAGATGTTGGACGTTGAATTTTGGTCACTTTTCTAACACAAATCAACCAAAAATGTTCGAATATCATTGGACTTCAAAATAACTTTGTCCTTAGATGCTGGCTAGACATCCAGGATTTTGGCCTCCCGACATCACGACCTAAAACTAACCTAATATTAAAGTCTTGTGACGTTATGTGTCTAATGGGTAAGTACTTGAAAATGTTTCCTCGCAATATCTGAAATAATATTAAATAATTATATATTTTTTGGTATCGCATCACAGTTAGAAATTCCAGTATCGTAAACTACGTCACCTTAAATTAAAGTGTAACCAAATTTGATTCTATAAATGACGTTACAAGATTTAAGAATTGTTTTAGTAGTGGTAATATACTTTATTGTTCTCAAAAGATGTTATGGACACCATGTTGCTACAAACCTACAATAAACAAAAACAACAACAAAAATAACTAACTAACTAAATAAATAAATAAATAAAATCTAAATAATTTTGTTAAACCCACTAAAACATATATAAAGGAATTCTTATATCAATTCAACCGACTTTTTGGGACTCTTTATGTTCTACCAGAGTAATGCAGTTTCTACACAAAAAGTTAGTTGGCTCATTAAAAATTCTGATTGGTTAGTTTTGTCAATATTTTACCCCAAATTGTGTCAAAATAACCCAGCTTTTTTATTAAAGTGTAGCCTTTGTTTCATGTTGTCACTCCACTATTAATACTCTACAAGTTTCCAGTTACTCTACAAATTCACGATTAGCACCTTTCCCATCCGTGTGATGTCATGTCTGTCAGCCGTGTGTGTTGTGTTGACAGGATTTTCAAACTGCCAGAGGGAAGTCAGACGTGTCAGAACCAGCGCTGGTGCAGCCGATGTGTTTGTGTGTTATTAAATGAGAAAAACATATGCCTCATTAAAACCTGTCAAAAACAGAGGAGGCAAGCCGAGTTCAGTGCCTGTAAGGGAATACAGTGAGTCAGCCGTCATGCATTGCTGTTTATTTTAGAACTTGAGTATTATTCAGACTATGAATTACTATTATTACCACTTAAATGGTTAGTTCACCCAAACAATGACTTATTTTTCATTTTTGAGTGCTCTGTTGCTTTATCGCCTGTGGTTAGAGTTAATGATTAGTAGTTTTTACCAAGTGTCTAATGTCTAGACTTGTTTTTGGTTTGTTGTTCTCTAGCTGCTATATTTAGTGTATTTGGTAGTCAAGTGTAATTTATTGCATGAAACCATGCCACAGCACTCACCAAAATAATCTTCCTTCAACATTTGATCTTATTTAATATACGAAACACAAACATTTCAGCTCAAGTCTTCTTCAGTGTATTAATTGTATGCATATTTTTGGTATTTTAAATCATTTATTATATTATGAGTTGATCAGGCAGTACATGATGCAATTCTAACAAAAATATTTGTTACTAGTTTTATAAACTATTTACACTTCATCATATTTGGTGCATGATACAGTTTCTGCACAAAAAACAGCCTTGTGTAAAATACATTTTCCCCCCTAGAATTTAACCACCATATCTGACAGGTTATGTGTGTAACCCATCAGTCCTACTGCACCCAACCCAATCTGAGCTGGGATCGAACTGGCAATTCTTTACATGGGAGTCAGTTGCTCTAACAAGGCTAAAGATCATGGCCTCTAGCATCTGTCGCTAGAGCACCTTTTAAGGATAGGGGCATGAGGTTTACCTGCATTGCACTTCGCTAGCAGGCCTTCGTTACACTAACCCCCCAAACCGCACTCTCATCTCGGACGAGCCCCCAATGTGTAACCCACTGGTCCTACTGCACCCAACCCGGTCTGAACTGGGATTGAACTGGTGATTCTTTGCATGGGAGACAGTCGCTCTAACAAGGAGTTTAAAGACCATGGCGTCTAGCATCTGTTGCTAGCGCACCTTTTGAGGTCAGAGGCATGAGGTTTACCAGCATACAGTAGCACTTCGCTAGCAGGCCTCCATTACACTAACCACCCTAAACCTCACTTACATCCCGGACGAGCGTCCACGTGTAGCCCATCGGTCCTACTTCACCCAACCTGGTCTGAGCTGGGATTGAACCGGTGATTCTTTGCATGAGAGTCAGTTGCTCTAAGAAGGAGACTAAAGACCATGGTCTCTGACATCTGTCGCTAGAGCACCAATTGAGGTCAGAGGCATAAGGTTTTCCTTCGCTAACAGGCCTCCGTTACACTCACCCCCTTAAATCTCACTCCCATCCCGGACAAGCCCACACGTGTAGCCCACTTGTCCTACTCCACCGAATCCGGTCTGAGCTGGGATCGAACCAGCGTGTTTTTTTTATTTTTATTATTATTTTATTATTATTATTATTTATTTAGTTTTTTTGCATGGGAGTCGGTTGCTCTAACAAGAAGGCTAAAGACCATGGCCTCTAGCATTCATCTAGATAGCTGAAATCTATCTACAGATTTATTTGCTGATAATATGTGCCATTGTTTGTAAATAACTTATTTTATTGTATAACTTATTTTATTGTATTACTGTATAACTTATTTTATTGTATTACTGTATGTCCATGAACAATTTACTAAACAAGTTCTTTGTTTTTGCTTTTTATGCGTTTTTCTATTTTCAAGATCTAATGCCTTATCTAACATTTTGGATACCCTTTAGATCGAAAGGGTCGAAATCATTGAAAATGTCATTTTACTTTTTTCTTTAATTCATATATAATACTACAATTGTGTTTTTATCAACATGAATGGCTTAGTTTTGGAGGAACTGGATCATGGTTCTCAATATTATATTTTAAGCCATTGGTTTTCAAAATACAGTATGGCTGGTTTCAAGTGTTATTTTTCATTATCTTTGTTTTTAAAGTTAAAGGACTGTTGTGTATACGTGTATCACACACACAAACAGAAACAGCGCAGATCAGGCTGGCAAACCCTGAGGCGCCACTTTCATGTTTAACAGCCAGAGAGGCTGGTGAAAAAGTGGCTCACTGTTACACCTCCAGGTGCTGAAATTCATAGCTGTGAATTCAGGATGAATCTTATTAAAGGAGCTCTTTAATTTGGTTGAGAATTGGCTCATTTAGTTAAACTCCCATGTAGTTAAACAGTTGGTTTAATTATTGTAAGGCACTTTTGGGAACAATTTTAGCTTAGCTTAGCATAGATATTTGAATCAGATTAGACCGTTAGCATCTCACTCAAAAATGAACCAAAGAGTTTCAACAATTTTCCTATTTAAAGATGACTCCTCTGTAATGACAATGTACACCGACGTAAAATTAAATCACTTTGTAAATCACAGCATAAAAATAATCACTTTTGGAACAATTTTAGCTTAGCTTAGCATAGATAATTGAATCAGATTAGACCGTTAGCATCTCACTCAGAAATAAACCATAGAGTTTCAATAATTTTCCTATTCAAAGATGACTTCTTTATAGTTACAATGTACACAGACATAGAATTAAATCACTTTGTAAATTATGACGTAAAAATCACTTTTGGGAGCAATTTAGATTAGCTTATCATAGATAATTGAATCAGAATAGACCGTTAGCATCTCACTCAAAAATAAACCATAGAGTTTCAATAATTTTCCTATTCAAAGATGACTCCTCTGTAGTTGCAATGTACACCGACGTAAAATTAATGCACTTTGTAAATCATGATCTTAAAATCAATTTTGGGAACAATTTTAGCTTAGCTTAGCATAGATAATTGAATCAGATTAGACCGGTAGCATCTTACTCAAAAATGAACCAGTTTCAACTATTTTCCTATTCAAAGATAACTCCTCTGTAGCTGCAATATACACCGATGTAAAAATAAATCACTTTGTAAATCACGATGTAAAAAGATCTTTTGGGAGCAATTTTAGCTTAGCTTAGCATCGATAATTGAATCAGATTAGACCGTTAGCATCTCACTCAAAAAATGAACCAAAGAGTTTCAATAATTTTCCTATTCAAAGATGACTCCTCTGCAATTACAATGTACACTGAAGTAAAATTAAACTGCTATATTCTAGGCAGATATGGCCTGTAAAAGTTTATATTTCAATAAAAGAAGTTAGTTTCAATAAACTTTCAGAAACATTCACTCAGAACCACAACACAACAGCTAAATGATTATTCACTTGTGCGAACATCTCCCTAACCTCCACGAATCCCGCAATGATGAATAAATCCCCAACATAATCCCAGTAGTCTGTCTTTCCGCCAGTGACATATGCACTCATCACGCCTTCATCCTCATCAGCTTTTCCTCATCAAGTCCTTACATATTGTAGCTTTACATATTGGACGCTTTTCTTGATGACAAACTCTGCTTGGCGGTAATTTTTGGGTCCTCTCGAAGATTTGGCCGGCGTTACGGTGGCTTGCAATTAAGTGTGTCTGGCCCAAAAGCGAAGGCACTAAACAGCTGGCAGGAGCTCAATACTGACATCATGCAGTTCTTCTCTCTCTTTTGTTGAACAAATTTATCTGTTGCCTCAGTCATTCGCGTCCAATTTGGCTCGTGCCTTTGTCTTTTCTTTGCTCAGTATTTAAATGGCAGCTGATGCAATCAGTTAACCAATCTCTTGTTTAGGATTGAATTACCTCAGAGATGCTGCTTAATGTGAGCGGATTAGTTAAGATATTTGAAAGCACCAGCAGGAAGTTGACCAAATCGATTATTGAACACTTTGTTTTTTGTTCTGCATCTGGTGTTCAAAATAGTTTGAGCAAGTGTTGAAGGTAGTGTTCGAGTTCTCATTTTTAGCAGAACTGCTGTCATTAAAAAAAATGAATAAAGTTCTTAAATTCTTGTTATTAGTGCCACCAATGGTCATTTGGTGAACTACAGCCTGTAGTACAAAAGTATTGCTTTTGCCTATGCTAACACGGGGAGAACATGCAAACTCTGCACAGAAATGCCAACTGACCCAGCCGGGGCTCGGACCAACCACTTTCTTGCTGTGAGGCAACAGCACTACCCACTACGCCACCATGTCATCCATTATTGATTATTAAGCTATTTATTACTAAGTTATTTTATTATATTAGTTTCAGCTTTGGTACTGACTAATTTAATGAATATATATATATATATATATATATATATACAGAATGAGAAAAAAAAGAAAAAATCAAATTTGCGATCTTTGTACGGATTCAGCTGATCTATTTTTGCTGCTAAAATAGGCCAAAACAGTCATTATTTCACCAAAAATACATAATATATATGTAATATTGTTTAAATAATATATAAAATATACCAGGATTTCGATGATTTGACTGACATGAAAAGTGACCAATCACAGTCGACCTTGCGTGAAACGTAAGGGCTGGATAAAGGCCTTTCTGTGTTACAGTGGCAGAAAATAACTTAAAAACAAATGTTTTATTGGAATAATGCTTTTTGGGTGTTTTCACTATAGAGATGTCTCTGTTATTACAAAAGTAATTAAACCGCGGACATACTTCCTGCCATTTCGACGATCTACACTCACGTTTCTCTCTCTTCTCTCTGACGGCAAGTTTACTCGCCTCTGACCTGTCACTCTTCTGAAGTCTGGTTTAATACAGTCTAAAAGTCGGCGCAGGAATTCAGGTATTGCGCAATTATTCATTTCTGCAAATGTCGCAAGTGCTTTATTTTAACACCAGAGCGCAGTCATGTACGTTAGCCACAAAAACTAGATATGCGAGCTCTTAAATAGGCTTTCAAGAGTTCACACTTAGATAATGCTTGACTATATTAGCTAGTTTGGCATGCTGTCCCGAGAGAGAACCCTGAGCTCAGAGATAGGTGAGCCCAAGGCTCCCGCCTGGTCAATAAGCATTAGGAGGGATACGAGATCAGGTAGTTCTCGATAACCTCCTGAGAATAGGCCGCTGATTATGTTAGTTTGTACTTAGTAGGTGCTTATGACTGCAGTTGCATGTTTTTGAGTGTGGAAGGAAACCGGAGTACCCGGGGAAAACCCACGCGAACACGGGGAGAACATGCAAACTCCGCACAGAGAGTGTCGACTGTTTCAGCTAGCGTTGAACCAACTCGACCTCCTTGCTGTGGGGCAACAGTGTTAACCACTGAACCACCATGTCGCCCGAAATCTTTGGGGTTTCCAAAGCGAAGATGAGGAATGAAGTTTAGGCTGGATATTTATATTAAATTTGAAATGATCCAATTGGCTGGTTAATGATTGGTGATAGGGATCAGCTGTTGTCAATCCTATCACGTGCTCCTCTCGAAATTAGTTTGTGAAACTTCACTTTTCAAATGAACTGTAAGTCCCCTCATCTGTGTGTGCTCTTATAGTGAAGAGATCGCGATTGTGTACAATCAAAGTAGAAATTATTTATTTTTGCTCCTTGACTAAATTTAGTCAAAAACTATCAAGTATTTAGAATTAGATCGATGCATTACCGATGACAATGCTAATGGTCTTCTTTGGCTATATCGTGAAGTGAAACTTGCAAAGGTGGAACTTTATTTTATTATTTCTTTACGACAAAAGAATTATGCTGGAAATGTTTCTGGAATGAGGTATTATTATGATTTGTGCATAATAGCTGTATCCCAATCTGTCTTAAAGCATCACTAAATTGTGCAGGCATTACAGGTCAAACAATGTATCGTTACATTTATCAAAATAAACAATAAGGCTCTTAAAACACTGCATTGAGAAATGTAGTGTGGTCATATTTCAAAAACCTCAAGTGAAACAAAGTCATTTGTTTTATTATTTTAATACTGACAGTGTACTTGTCTTTTTGTAAAATTATTTCAGTTTAAGATCAAGCGTAAAATAAAATATTGTATAGACAACGAGCAAATAAGAAAAATAGTGTAAAATATGTAAATAAAAGGCTAAATTTTAATATTTTCATCATATACTTTAATTAAACCTTTCAAAGCTTCAAAATATTGTTTAAAAATGGACAAAAAGTGTCTCTATGGCTTTAAAAGTATGTGGTAGTTTTGCCAGTGTTATTGAAAAAGATTAATTGTTATGAAAGGAAAAAGCTACCATACTTTGTTAGTGCAAATTCCTATATGTAGCTTTGTGATTTAAGCAAATAAACCATTTAAATAATTTTATACTTAAAAAGGGCCATAATGAAAATCAGATTTTTTTTCAAAAGTAACTAACTAGTACTCAAAGTAGTTTTTTAAAAAAGAGTAATTTGTATAATATTAGTATTATTTACTAACATTGTATTATTTTAGCAGTGTAATTGTATTTTAACTTAAGTACAAATATTCTGTTCTCTTTCCATCTGTGAGAGAACATCAACAAATAAAATAAAAAAATTCACAAGCATATTTAGTGCAGGTTTATTATATTATCAATATATGATTAATTAATTATATTATTATTATTAATGATGATGATAGTTTTTATTTGTATAAATGACAAAATCACGGCTAAAATCTCAGTGTGAGCAGGGCTTTACTTGCCTAATTAACCTAGCTCAGCCTTTAAATGTCACTTTAAGCTGAATACTAGTATCTTGTAAAATATTATTTACTGTCATCGTGGCAAAGATAAAATAAATCCGTTATTAGAAACGAGAAAATTCAGCAGGGTTAATAATTCAGACTTCAACTGTATACACAGTGCTTAGCATAAATGAGTAAAGCCCTCACAGATCTCTCTTTTAAATTAATACTTTCTATAGAGCTCAAAAATTACGTCACAGCGAGTTGCGGTCGAGCATGTTTGTGGACAAATGCAGAAGTGCACAATGTAAACCAATTGCAATACAACATAAGAAACAACTGTTTAATAGTAATGTCTTTTAAAAAACATTTTACAATCACTCAGAATAAAACTGACAAGTATATCATTTTATAAATGCTCTTTGTGGGCTTCACGGTGGCACAGTGGGTAGCACAATCACCTTACAGCAAAAAGGTTGCTGGTTCCAGCCTTGGTTTGATCAGTTGGCATTTCTGTGTGGAGTTTGCATGTTCTCCTCGTGTTCGCGTGGGTTACCTCCGGGTGATCCGGTTTCCCCCACAAGTCCAAAGACATGCGGTACAGGTGAATTGGGTAAGCTAAATTGTCCGTAGTGTATGTGTGTGAATGCTTTGCCTTCAGAAATGCCTTAATCCTTTGTGGCATAGATTCAACAAGGTACTGTAAATATTCCTCAGTGATATTTGAGTTACTGTTGCCTTTCTATCAGCTCGAACCAGTCTGGCCATTCTCTTCTGACCTCTGGCATCAACAAGGCATTTGTGCCCACAGAACTGCCGCTCACTGGAAATGTTCTCTTTTTCTGATCATTCTCTGTAAACCCTAGAGATGGTTGTGCGTGAAAATCCCAGTAGATCAGCAGTTTCTGAAATACTCAGACCAGCCCGTCTGACACCAACAACCATGCCACATTCAAAGTCACTTTTCTTCCCTATTCTGATGCTCGGTTTGAACTGCAGCAGATCGTCTTGATCATGTCTACATGCCTAAATGCATTGAGTTGCTGCCATGTGATTGGCTGATTAGAAATTTGCGTTAACAAGCAGTTGGACAGGTGTACCTAATAAAGTGGCCGGTGAGTGTATGATACAAAAAAAATCAATAGGCATCAATGGAAATCAGGCATCCTGATCCTAACTACCCAGAATGCTCAGTCACGACACATTCCCGTTCTATATAGCAGTGTTTACCAACCATGTTCCTGAAGGCACACCAACAGTACACATTTTCAACCTCTTCCAAATCAAACACACCTGAATCACCTCATCTGAACATTAGAAGAGACTCCAAAACCTGAAGTTTATGGGTCAGATAAGGGAGACATCCAAAATATGTATTGTTGGTGTGCCTTCAGGAACAGGGTTGGTAAACAATGTTTTATAGGATGATTGATTTATGCGTCAATTCAAGTGACCGCGAGGAAATGACCGCAGGTTTTTTTCTTCCTGGTTTTATTATTGAGACACGCTGTGTGCAAAATTGCCGCTACAGTTTGTTTACATTTGCTGTGAGGAATCATTTCAGAATGCAGGATAGTGAAAGTGTCGCGGGGTGGATGACGTCTAACTCCGGAAGTGTTTTCTTCCGTGTTTGGTGCATCTTCATTGTCGTTCAGTCTGACTTTATGACGACTGAGATCATACAGTGTGACATGAGAGCCATGTTCGTGCAGTCTGACATGCTACAATTGTTCAGGATTATAAAAATTCTCACAGTGTGAGCCGGCCTGTAGAGTAATTAGGCAAGTTCTTGTATAAAGATGGTTTGTTCTGTAGACAATCAAAAGCAAATATTGCTTAAGGGGGCTATGAATATTGACCTTAAAATGTTTTTAAAAAAAGGAAAAACTTCAAAAGCTTTTGTTTTAGCTGAAATAAAATAAATAAGACTTTCTCCAGAAGAAAAAATATTATAGGAAATACTGTGAAAATTCCGTCCTCTGTTAAACATCATTTGTGAAATATTTCAAAAAGAAAAAAATTGGCAGGAGGGCTAATAATTGTGAGCTGTACATTCATTCATTTTTTTTGTCGGCTTAGTGCCTTTATTAATCCGGGGTTGCCACAGCAGAATGAACCGCCAACTTATCCAGCACGATTTTTACGCAGCAGATGCCCTTCCAGCCGCAACCCATCTTTGGGAAATATCCACACACTCATTCACACTCATACACTACGGACAATTTAGCTTACCCAATTTACCTGTACCGCATGCCTTTGGACTGTGGGGGAAACCGGAGCACCCGCGCAAACCCACGCAAATGCAGGGAGGAGAACATGCAAACTCCACACAGAAACGCCAACTGACCCAGCCCAGCCGAGGTTCGAACCTGCGACTCAGCGACGTTCTTGCTGTGAGGCAACAGCACTACCTACTGTGCCACTGCGTCGCCGTGAGCTGTACATATGAACTTAAATGTTTTGAAAGAGTTGAAGGTGTGCTCAATCTTAGTAAGCAGCCATTCAACACTTGAGAAAAGTGTTTTCTGGCATCTGTGATTTGCAAGCTGTGGGCTTGACATCTGAACCTCCGCAGGTGTTGCTGCTCGTTCCTGCCAGTTTGCCAATCTCTCCTCCATGTGCTTCTGTCCTCAGATTCAGGTGTACGGCCTGGAGAGCGGCCAGTGTGAGCTGACCATGGGGAACTCGGCCGGAGACTTTACCTGCGTCAACCTGAGAGACAGCAGCCCTCACCTGCTGCTGTGCGGAAACAGAGACAGGCGGTACGACATGCTGCACACATGCACACCTCATCTATCATCATCACTTTCTCACACACATAAGACACACGCATGCATACTTGTTTACATGGTTTACAAGGACACTCCATAGGTGTAATGTATTTTATAGTGTAAAAACGGATTATTATATGGCCTTACCCCACCACCACTCCTAAACCCAACCCTCACCGGAAACCTGTGGCAAATTTTGAATGTCAAAAGACCCAGTTAAGTAGGATTCGTAAGCATTTTGAAGAGGACAGTTAGGTCATACTCATGTCATTATACAACGCTGTGTCCCTGTAAACCACATAAACCTGTACACACATGTAC
>CAIGQZ010000427.1:29020592-29032477 GCA_903798205.1 Danio tinwini
ACATACCTTCACACACAAACTCCACACACATGCACATTGACACACACGGACATTCTCACATACACAGACAAACACGCACATTCACACAGATTCTAACACACACACACTTACACACATGCACACTGCACACACACCTTCTCACAAGTATATTCACATGCACACACGCACATACATTCTCACATAAACAAACACACACACACACACACACACACACACACACAAACGCACATTCACACACAAACACACGCACATTCACACAGAATTACACACACACTCATACCTTCACACACGTACATTGACACACGCACATTCTCACACACACACACACACATTCTCACTTTCACAGACAAATACACACATTCACACACACATTCACACACAGACAAACATGCACATTCACAGATTCACACACACATGCACACAGCTCACACACCTTCTCACAAGCACATTCACATGCACGCATGCACACACCTTCACACATACATTTTCACATACACATTCACGCACATTCACTCACACATTCACACACAAACACGCAAATTCACACAGATTAACACACACACATTTACACACACACACACACACATTCACACAGATTAACACACACACAAAGACACACATTCACACAGATTCACACACACACACATTAATGCACACACACACACTTTTATACACATACATTCACACGCATGCACACATGGTCACTCACACAAACACACAGACATTCACTCTCACACATACAGTACACACACACATTCATACATGCAGTCACACACATATAAACACACATGCACACACACACACACACACATTCACACATGCGCACACAAACTCACACTTACACATGCAGTCACACATGCACATGTACACACACGCACATGAACACATACACATTTACACACACACACTCACAAACGCACACCCACACAGACACACATGCATATTCACACACACACACACATTCACACACACATAGACTCACACACACATGTAATTACATACACGTATTCAAACAGACACACATTCACACACAGATACACGTGCACCCATTCATAAACACAAAGACAAACAGGCACATTTACAGACAAACCACACACATGCACATTTACGTGCACACACACACACACACCTTCAAACACACACATTCACGCACACACACACACACGCACATTCTCACATGCATATTCATATACATTCACATTCACAAACACACACACGCACATTCTCACATGCATATTCATATACATGCACATTCACACACACACACACACGCACATTCACACACACACATGCACATTTACACACACACACACACATATATATAATTGTAGTCTGGCACATCCTCGTGTGACTGGAGTTTTCTAAACACAGGGAGTTTGATGAGTTGTGATGGAAGAGTCACTCTCTCATTTACAGCTGCAGCTGCTGCACATTCTGCGTTTCAGCTTGCATCACACGTTTCCCTGAAGGAGCTACTTTATCTTTTATTTCAGGTTCGGGGGGATTTGTTTTAATTGAATATTATAGTTTTCGATGATGTAATAAGCTGTCGTATGCTAAAGTTTTAGCAAAAATGATAAAGTTAGTTGGTTTCTAAAATTCCAAAATATGTAATCAGAAAATCTGCCATGAAAATCAAGATCAGTGTGGTTAGAGATGAATGTTTTTTTTGCTTACACACGTTTTCAAAACAGTATCACAAAACTCTACACACAATTCCCAAAATTGCACACACAAAATACAAAATGGCAAACACATCTTTTATTTATTCATTCATTCATTTTCTTTTCGGCTTAGTCCCTTTATTAATGTCCAGCATGTTTTAAGCAACGGATGCCCTTCCAGCCACAACCCATGACTGGGAAACACCCATACATTCTCATTCAAACACATACACTGCAGACAATTTAGCTTACCTAATTCACCTATATCGCATGTCTTTGGACTGTTGGGGGAAACCGGAGCACCCGGAGGAAACCCACATGATCGCCGGGAGAACATGCAAACTACACACAGAAATGCCAACTAACCCAGCCGAGGCTCGAACCAGAGAACTTCTTGCTGTGAGGTGATTAAGCTACCCACTGCGCCACCGCGTCACCTCAAACACAGCTTTCATAATAGTAAATCTTTGGGTACCATGTAAACACTGTTGTTCTATTCTAAAGCTCTTTGCTCTTTCATGGGCTTATATCTACAATTCAGTGCAATGTTCTATGGTGAAAATAACAAGTAACAGAAAGTCACAGGTTCACTGTAAACACTAATCACATGTAGAAACAGAAATCATTTATTAGGCCAAACATTACTGTTGTATACAGTAGCATACAACAAAAATAAATACTGTATATGTAAGAAAGAAAAAGAAAACTTATGTAAAGCAAAAGTCGATTCTCCAGAATACAGTAAAGAACACAATTGTGTGTGGGGGGTCGAAGGGAGAAAAGCATCCATTGCCTGGAGAAGCATCATGCAGGTCTATGGTTGCCCATCATACACTTTCCTGAGTCAGGCTCTATTTTTTTCTAGAGGACTTAGGGATTTAGAAAAGGTGAAGATGGGGTAGGTACAAAACTACAAATTGTGAATGGATGGCAAAACAGTTTTTGGGTTTATTTTGGCCCAGGTTTCCTGTCACCTTTGACTTATTTATAGGCCTGCTCTACAGTAAAGAAGTGATTGGTAGGGCCAGACGGAATCTGCTGACGTTTTTTGCAATTTCTGCACAGATATTTGGTAAAAATCTGCGGATTTCTGCTGAATTATTTTGGGAGTCTCATAGCTAAAACCTTAATATGTGTAATTTAAAAACTGAATAAATTCAGATTTACACACATTTACTCAAGTAAATAAACAGAATTAATGATGGGCTAAAAATCTGCAGAATTCTGTGCACGCAGATTCCGTGTGGGCCTAGTGATTGGTTAGTGATCTGTTAAAAAATTAGTGTTTTCACATTTGAGCAGTGTGTGTGTGTGTGTGTGTGTGACTAGTTGAATAAGTCTAGCATTTTGATTGGTTGTGTTTGTAAAAGGAAAGCAAGTAGCTTCCTGTTAGATTTGTGTTTTAGATAGAGAATTGTGTGAAGTGTTTTATGTGATTGAAAACAGAGTTCAAGGCTGAGAAACAGCTTCTGGTTTTGGGGATTTGCTGTATAGTTTTGCATTTTGAGTGGGATGTTTTAGAAATTGTGTAACATGAAATGATTTTGTGTAAGCAGTTGGAAAAAACTGTAATATAGGAGTCTAAAGTTTTATTAAATTGTTTAAAGGTCAGAGCGTTTGCTAAAGCCCCACATAAAGTTATTTTCCAATTATTGTTTTATTTTCTCCTGAACCTTTCATAGTCAGGTAAAAAATTGTCTTGTATTTCATTCCCACCCTTCTAAATTATATTGCAATGAAAACCAGTTGTGAAAACAAGCTAAGACTCTTTACTTATGCTTTTTTACAATCAGTATTTGCTAAATATACAGTAAGCTAAAATATCACCAATCAGTGTTACTGGTTCAAACCTAAAGTGATGATAAGGTCTTAAAATATGTGGAAAGAGTCTTAAAAAGGGTCTTAAAAGGTATTGAATTTGACTCTCTGATTCTTGTACACTCAAAAATGACTTTTGCTGCTTGTTCAAACTGCTTATTTAAAATTTTTTGAGTTTTTTGGGAGACAACTTAACTGTTCTGTTCAATCCACTTAAAGTTGTAAAAATGATAGTCAACATAATCGACTTATGTTGGGACAACATGAAGGAATTTTGTGTGCACTACCTGACAAAAGTCTTGTCGTCAATCCCACTTGTAAGAGCAACAAATAATAACTTCTAAAAAAAGTTGATCATTTGGAAAAGTGTCAGAAGGTAGATTGCATCCCAATCATCACAAATAGTGCAGAAGACCTATTGGAACCCGCATGGACCCAAGATTCTTACAGAAATCAGTCAAGTTTGGTGAAGGAAAAATCATGGTTTGGGGTTACATTCAGTATGGGGGCATGCAAGAGATCTGCAGAGTGGATACTGGTGCTGCCCATTACATTACAAACCACAGGAGAGGGCAAATTCTTCAGCAGGATAGCGCCCCTTCTCATACTTCAGCCTCCACATCAAAATACCTGAAAGCAAAGAAGGTCAAGGTGCTCCAGGATTGGCCAACCCAGTCACCAGATATGAACATTATTGAGCATGTCTGGGGTAAGATGAAGAAGGAGGCATTGCAGGTGAATTTAAGGAATCTTGATGAACTTTGGGAGTCCTGCAAGAACTCTTTCTTTGCCAAATGCAGATGACTTTATTAATAAGTTATTTGAGTCATTGCAGAGATGTATGGATGCAGTCCTCCAAGCTCATGGGAGTCATACACATTCACTGCACCATGACTTTATATTTTATACTGTACATTATTTCTGTTAAGTGACAAGACTTTTGTCTAAGCAAAGTCAGATCTTACTGTCCTGATTAAATAATTAAAAATCAAGGCTTGATCATATTTTATTTTAGTAAAATAAGCGTAATCTAGAGGCCTTTGCGTTTTATATAAGCCACTTCTGATACCAAATGATCAACTAGAAGTCAAGTTATTATTTGTTGTTCCTAAAACTTGGATAGGCGACACGACTTTTGTCAGGTAGTGTATATACCCTGGAGTAGAAAACGAATAGTACGAATTTAAGAAATTACGAGCTGAATTCAGTCCTCCACATCTTAATATCTGCTACACAAAACCGCTAAATGGAGAACAGAAGCTTTTGATGAATGGCTTCCACTCTCCACATACAGATGAATTGGATGGCGCTTAATAGATTTGCATTAGATGTCCAAGATTAAAGCACTCAGAATAAAGCACACCCAATTATTTCCAAAGTGGAAAAACTTTTATTTATAATATATATATTTTCCCCCTCTCTTAGTCCACAGCTGTGGTTTTTTTAGAGCGCGATGAGCACTCAGTCCAGCTCTCCACTATTTTTGGCTTACCTTGAAAATCATTTCACGGAAAAAGCATCTGAAAAGCGCAGGCACTTCTAGAAGTGGGAAGGGAAATAATGAAAGCTCTGGGGTTTTTGAAAGGGACTGTGTTATTGTCAGTGGTGCATCGCCTGGGTCTATTGATTTAGTGGACAAAGAGACGAGTAGAGATGCAGTACATCTGCCCAGCGGCGTCCACATCTGATGCGCGCGTCTCAATTAGTCTGCAGCCAATAAAGAGCCATTGCATTGACACTTGTGACAGCGGGAGCACTGTTTTGGCAGGTGGAGAGACGCTTGGCAGGTCTTTGTAAATAAATTCCAACTGCATCTTCGCTCAGACACTATATGGAGTGCCAGGAGCGTGATGTCTTTCTGGCCAGCTGCGCTCCCTTTAAAACATCCTTTTATTTTAGCGTCATTCTTGGTTTGTTCCGATAAAAGGAAAGCTCTTACCTTTTGTTGGTCTTTGATGAATGAGTGAAGCGAAGCGCTACTTGGAGGATGATTTTGGCTGTAATGATTTGACCCCTTCTGATTGATTTGTTGATAAAAAATGGAAGAGTCTGGAGGAAATGAGGGTTGGGTTTGGAGGTTTATTAGCGTGGCCAAAGACCAGGACCTAATGGATCAGATCTGCTCTTCAGTTTGAGTTGTGTTTATGCTTGATTGGATCTGCTTGGACAGATGTCTGACAGAAAGTGAGCATGAAGTTGTGTTTAGCTTTATGCATGATCATTGAGGACAAGGCAGTAATGGATGTCCATCTCTTAGAAACACAAGCATTTATGGAGGATTGTACGAGAGCTGGATTTTATTAGTTGTTTGTTTAGGGTTTTTTCTACTTATAATGGTGTGAAACTCAATAAAAGAGTAAAAATACATTTTCAAAATTTTAAACATGCAAAATGTTGATTATTTATTTTAAATGACTGCAATGAAATAAAAAAAACTGTTTTCTGTTTCGAATATTTTGTTATTGGTTTATTTTGCTCATGGAAAAATTAGTATTTAATAAATATGGCTAAACTTTATTTTAATCTTAAAGTAGTTGATTAGTATTTATTATAAGCAAACCTGTGAAATTTGATTTCTTTTTCTGGGCCACAATGTTGCCGCTATTATTTTTTTTAAACACTAAAATGTTCTTGAAGGAAGACAACTGGAAAGCCACATATTTTGGTGAAAGAGCTACTTGTGGCTCACGAGCCTTAGGTTCCCGACCACTGCTCTAAAAGGAATAGCTCATCCAAAAAAATCTACATTTCCTCACCAGTTACTCACACTCGAGTCTTTCTAAAGTGGTATAAATGTCTTCTGTTGAACACAAAACAAGATATTCTGAACAACGTTGAAAAGCAGCCATTGAAATTCATACTAGGAGGTCAATGGCTAACCCAGGCTCATTCTGATTTTGTACCCCATATACATTTCTGGAGAGCACTAAATATGTCCTAGGAGGTACTTTTTTTCCAGTTTTTGTTTTCGCAAATCCACCAGAGTGTATGCTTTTTGAGATTTCAAATTTCTCCTGCGAGTGTCATTCACGCCTGCTGTTCTTGCGTAAATCCACCAGAGGTTGCTATCGACTGGCTTACCGACTGACCGATCGACTGACTCACCCTCCTCGTTCCCTAAACACAACAGATAGTGTTTTAAAAAGCACCGATTGACCCGCCCATCCACTTCCCTAAACCCAACCGACAGTTTTGAAAAGCAATCCAAAAAAAGAAAAGCCCTCGCAGCCATGCGATTTATACCACATTTTCAGATTTTACCACATTTTCACCTTGTTATTTACTTGTTTATTAAATTTTTTGGCTTTTGTTCTTGTCTTACCCGCTTTCTGGAACCGTTCTTCACCGGAATTGAACCCCGTTGTCGCGGTCAACTCTGTTTTGCAACTAAAATCCTTTGACGTACATGGTGAGCTACTGGACAATTTGGTAACAGCGGAAAAGGTAAATGTTCAGCAGGTAAGCGCGAAAAGGAATGTTGTCATACCGCCCAGTAGTGTTCATTTAAACGATAAAATGCAGCCATACGTTCCTCTGGCTACGTAATTCGTGACCTCCAGAAATGTATACAGTATAGGGCTACGTTTTGAGCATGTGTTATCAATAGTGTTTTTTTTTCTTTCTTCAGTATATCTGCAGTATGTCTTTAACAAAAGAAAGAATCTTAAATGAACAAGTAAACGATGACAGAATTTTCATTTTTGGGTGATTTAATGTATTATTTCTATTAACTGAATGCTTCCTATTATAGCTGCCCTATTTTGAAAACAACTGAGCTTTTGTTTCTCTGCTTATAAATACGGTTTACGGTAGTGGTGATGATGATGATGATGATGCGCATGTGTTTCTCATGGCCGTGTGTGTGTTTTTTTTGCTCACAGTTGGCGGCTCTGGGAATGCCTTGCGAACAATATTAGTTGATGAATTGAAGGAAGCCTGTCCGTTGACAGCTCCGAGCAACTAGATCTTGTTTTAGCATTAGATTTATGACCACTGCAACCTGCCAGTAAATATATTACAGCCTTTTACAAGACTAAATGCTGGGATGAAATTAAAACAGGACAATAGATGGGCACGTCCACATAATTACTCGCAGCATTAAATCCTGCTTGGCTGTGCGTTAACGATTCATTGTGCCTAATACCTTTTGTCCTCCAAGAGTTGTTTTTCTTTTTTTTTTGGTCCAAGCAAAATTAAATTTTGTCGATTATCTTTTGGAACGTGCCAGCATAGAGTCATCCTTTGGCTGCCTTCGGTACCATTAAAGCAGACAGATGGAATTGAAGTCCTTTGGGCTTGTAAAAGTAATTTCTTTATACCAGCTACTAATGTTGTCTCAGCGCTGTCATATCGCAATTTCTCCAACACATTAGTCTTGTGTAGTCAGCCTTTGGGCTAAAGTGTGGTCCACTTTGCTGTTTATTCTGGCTAAGATGTGATTACCACGTAACGCATCTAACTACAGGCCATTTTGCTTCCGATTTAGGGATGAGTTTGTCAGGCAGGGTAAATAGGTGCAGCATGCGTTTTCAGTTCATTCCTATGGAAGTTGAGTAAAAAACACCCACACAATGAATTATGGGATTGAAAGCTCCACGGAGAAAGTGCTGAGAGTCCAAATTTTGGACTAGTTGCTGGTAATAGTCTGGATCATCCTTTTCCTTTCTGGTCTAGAGCAGAGCAATCATTTCTCAAAAAAAATACTGCTTCATCTGACCGCAGTACACACTTCCACTGTGTGATGGTTCATCCTAGATGCCTCCGAGCCCAGAGAAGTCGACGGTGCTTCTGGACACTGTTAACATAGGGCTTCCAAGTAGGAAGTATCCAAACTTTTTCTGATTTGGGGTTGTATTTGCAAAGCTATCGCAATTTCTCCAACACATTAGTCTTGTGTAATCAGACTTTGGGCTAAAGTATGGTTCACTCTGCAGTTTATTCTGGCCAAGATCCGAATAACTCGTAACGCAACTAACTACAGGTCATTTTGTATAGAGATGAGTTTGACAGGCAGGATAAATGAATAGTTCACCCAAAAATTTAACTTAACATGCATCCACAACACCACCTGCCAGAGTGTCAAAGTAGACGCAAGTCATTTATTTTCAATGGGAGGTTTATGGTAGTAAGCTATGACAGGGGTTCTCAATTTCGGTCCTGGAGGGCGAGTGTCCTGCAGGTTTTAGCTCCAACCCCAATCAGACACATGGGCTAGCTAATTAAGCTTACTAGGCTTTCTAGAAACATCCTTGCAGGTGTGTTAAGGCAAGTTGGAGCTAAAATCTCCAGGACCGAGTTTGAGAACCCCTGAACTATGACATGGTTCGGCGGCAATGTACTGGAATGTACGAGTCCAGTGTTTCTTAACCAGAATCTTTCCTAGAGGAACACCAGCTCTGCACATTTTCCATGTCTCCTTAACCAAACACATCTGATTCAGATCATCAGCTCATTAACAGAGACTGGAAGATCTGTAATGGGTGTGACAGACAAAGGAGACATCCAAAGCATGCAGTGTTGGTGGTCCTCCAGAAACATGGTTGAGAAACACTGTACAAGTCCACCACTTGAGAAGATTTCCGACCACATTAGTTCCCAAGCAAATGAAAGCAGAGGTTGATTATTTCCATGGCGATTTCCTAGTTTGTAATGTAGGATGTGGACAAATGAATGGGAAGGCTGGTAAATGTCTTCTATAAACTACATGTTGAATTTAGCACAAAAAACAGAAAAGCTTTAGTACACAAACAGCTGTTAATTGGTTTATTTCATTAGAAATCTTGTGAACATGTTAGAGCGCCAGTATCAACGGCAGGGCGACTAGAGTGATGCTAACAGGGCGGCCAAAAGGAATTGAAATGCTCAAATTTTATCCTGGCTCTTCCAGCTAATGGAATAATGGTGTTGGATAGTGGCTTTTATTTTGAAGCTTTGAATCCGTGGTAAGACAAACCCATTCGAATAATGGAAATATTGAATATTTGATCATTTAATATTGCTAAATTTCTTCATTGGTATGTCTAAAAATGTTTGCATTTTTTTTCTCTGACAGAAATTGTGCTTGTATTTGAAAATGTGCTTTAGAAAAAAAAACGCTCAATATTTGCTGTGCTTTTGTTATTATAGGCCATTTTGAGAGATGTAAACAAAAACATCCCAGCAAATTTCCTGTTTTACATTTTTAATTTCTGTTGCTTCCGAGAATACAAAAAGAGCCACATATTGATAAATCATGCTATAATAGCTGTTTTAACATGAAGCTATGATTGAATTGCCTCTTGTTACAGTTATGAAACAGTTTGTTAACAAGCAGGAAATGTTAATGGGCCAATGACATGACCACATTAGAATGGTCTATATGAAAGTGCGGCTTTTAAATAAGCCTGTACATGTGTTAAAGAACACAGTTCCTCGCTTCATATTTATTTGAATCACATGCTTTTTGGTTTATTAACTGCACTGAGCCATTGATCATGATTTTGTTTGTTGTTTTCCAGAGTGAGGGTGTTTGACTTGCGGACTGGCTCGTCGGTGCTCTCTCTATATGCTCATCACATGGGCGTCACAGCAGTCCAGGCAGATGATTGGAGGATCGTGAGTGGCGGAGGCGAGGGATTGGTCATTGTGTGGGAGATGAGGATAGGAGCCAAACTCTGGGAAATGCACAACAGGTGAGAGTGTTTCTTCACTTTAGTTTTTAATAATTGTTTTAATGAATAAATATTTAATGTCAGAATTTAGAGAAATAAAGATATTTTGATGTGCTTTGAAACACACAGAAAATATAATTCAATTCAATTCACCTTTATTTGTATAGCGCTTTTACAATGTAGATTGTATCAAAGCAGCTTCACATAGAAGATTATAGTAAATTTAACAGTGTCAGTTCAGTTTTCAGAGTTTAAGTTCAGTTCAGTTTAGCTCAGTTCAGTGTGGTTTATTAATCACTACTGAGTCTCCAAACACTGAAGAGCAATTCCATCGATGCCAAAACATGCAAGCCAGCGGCGAGGAAAAAACTTCAAGAGAAACCAGGCTCAGTTGGGCACGACCATTTCTCCTATGGCCAAACATCTTGTGCAGAGCTGCAGTCTAGGCGCCGGAGTCTGGAGAATGCTGGACCTCAGCGAAGACTCCTCTGTCCTTGGAGCATCACAGGAATCAGTCTCATGCTCTCACTCCACCATGACCACCACAGCAGCTGCTCAGGATACAGCCTGGTCCAGGATTATGAAGACCTTGGGATCATCTCGCCGCTGGTCTTGGATCGCATCAGTGGCGCTGCATAGTCTGAGGACCTCGGGATGAGTACCCCCAGGTGGAAATAGACAATAAGAGAATAATTAGTGTAGCTGCTGTTCATAGTGTTTATAAACGAGAACCTGCGTGGGGCACACTAATGCGTCATTCTGCTAAGTGATGCACTGAGTGTATGCTTTACTAAAAAGATAGGTCTTTAACCTAGTTCTAGTTTTGAACTGTGAGTGTGTGTCTGAGCCTCGGATTTTATCAGGAAGGCTATTCCAGAGTTTAGTGGCCATAAGTGAGAAGGCTCGACCTCCTTTACTCGACTTTGCTATTCTACGTACTATCAGAAGCCCTGAGTTTTGAGATCTTAATAAGCGGGTTGGGTTGTAACGAGACAGGAGGTTGGTTAGATAAACAGGAACTAGATTATTTAAAGCTTTATAGGTAAGCAGCAATATTTTATATTCAATACGAAACTTAACAGGCAGCCAGTGTAAAGAGGATAGAATTAAGGACAGGGGTGGGGCATATTTTGTGCTTTAAAATGCTCCACACATTCTCTTTTGGAGACAGGTCGGGACTGGAGGCAGGCCAGTCAAGTACCTGTATCCTCTTCCTCCACAGCCAGGACTTTGTAATGTGTGCAGAATGTGGTTTTGCATTGTCTTGTTGAAATTTGCATGGGCGAAGAAGGCAGCATATTGTGCTCCAAAATGTACTCTTCAGAATTAATGGGACTTGTAAAGCTGCACATCGATGGATTTGCTCTTCAGTGTTTGCACTTTCAGCGGTGAATATTAAACCACACTGACCTGACCTGAACTGAAATTAAACTCTGAAAACTGAACTGACACTGTTTCAATTTACTATAATCTTCTATGTGAAGCTGCTTTGACAAGCTACATTGTAAAAGCGCTATACAAATAAAGGTGAATTGAACTGAATTATTTAGGAATGGAATCCACCCTTAGTTTTGGCTGGATTTTGTTCAAAATGATGTCATTTCAGTTCGTTCCTTGATTTCGTTTGAAGTATACCGGGGCCTTTAATGTTGATTTCGTCCTGATGTTATTTTGTTTTTTAAAGCACTGATGACCCGTGATTGTTATGTGTGTGTGTGTGTGTGTGTGTGTGTGTGTGTGTGTGTGTGTGTGT
>CAIGQZ010000427.1:29033795-29044102 GCA_903798205.1 Danio tinwini
TAATTCTGCATTTAGTTTTTTTAATATATTGTATCATTTTCTGTGCTTGTACATGTTAGTGTACAGTAATATTAGATCACCATTTAAAATGATAAAAATTCAAATAATGCAGAATTATGTTTTGTTGGTTTATTTGCTGTCAATTATTCAACAGACAAAATACAGTCATTTACACGTTTAAGATGTTAATAGTATTAGGTTTTTAAAATAAGGGTATTACAGTATGTTCACCAGGGTAGCTTTAATTTTATTTATTTAACTTCAATTTAACCTAAAAATATAAAAAATTGACTTTATTCTCATTTAATAACTTGTCTTCAGTTTCACACCATTCTTCATAAATCATTGCTGTAAAAATATAATATAGCATAAAACAAATATGATATAAATAATAAACAAATTAATTTTCTGCAGCCATAACTTCATTCTTTATTGGCAAATGATTCATAATCTGCAATTATTTGATGATTTGATGATTGTGAAATAATATTACAACTTAGTTTCAACTTAAAAATGTTTTAAAATGTACTTTATTCTTATTTAATAACCTGTCTTCAGTTTCACACCATTCTTCAGAAATCATTGCTGTAAAAATATAATATAGCCTAAAATAAATATGTATATAATAAATATAAATTATAAAAATTATAATTATATTAAACCGATAATATACAGGGTGTCTGCTGGGTCTTAACATGTCTTAAATTTCAAAAACAAAATTAAATTCCCTGAAATATTGTGTTGTAGGTCTAAAATCATTTTAAACGGGTCTTCATTTCCCCTGTGTCCAAGTAAAGCTACCCAATGGGGATGACACCCAATCACCAGTGATCCATCTCAAAACGTTTTTTATGTATATTTAAGTTTTTTATTGCAAAGAGACACAATTCACAACAGCGGTTAGATATTTTTACAGCAGATTTTTCCAATTAAATTCCCTACTCAGGGAAAAAGCAACGCATCCCTTTACATGATCTTCCATTAATACAAAAATGAATATGTAACTGGGCCATTAGAAAAAATCTTTAGTGTTAAGCCCTGTCAAGTCTAAAATTGTATTCATTATGGTCTTAAAAGGGTCTTTAAAAGTCTTAAATTTGATTTGAAGAAACCTGCAGAAACCCTAAATATAAAATGAGATTTTCTTCAGCCTTAACTTCATTCTTCAATGTCAAATGGTTCTTTAGAAAGCATTGCACTTAAAAAATATAAATAGTATCAAATCGAATAAATCTAAATAATGAAATCATTTTTCTGTGTACATTTTACATCGCTATTTAAGATGATAAAATACAGATGATGCAAAATGATGTTTAGTGTAATTTGCAGTCAAAAGACAAAATCATTAAAAAATTGTATATAGTATTATGTTTTTACAAAAGTGTGTTATTTCCGCCAAATGTGCATTTATTTGATGATTGTGAAATAATATTACAACTTAATTTCAACTTTAAATATTTTAAATTGTAGCTTCGGTATTAATTATTTTATTAAGATTCATTTATTTGATCGTTTACCATTTAATTATCGTATTTTATTCATTCATTTAGTTTCTTTTCGGCTTAGTCTCTTTATTAATCAGGGGTCGCCACAGTGGAATGAACCGCCAACTTATCCAGCATATGTTTTACACAGCGTTTGCCCTTCCAGCTGCAACCCATCAGTGGGAAACACCCAAACACACTCATTCACACTCATACACTACGGACAATTTTGCTTACCCAGTTCACTTACAGCGCATGTCTTTAGATTGTGGGGGAAACCAGAGCACCCGGAGGAAACCCACTCCCAGCACGGGGAGACCATGCAAACTACACACAGAAATGCCAACTGATCCAGCCGAGGCTCGAACCAGCGACCTTCTTGCTGTGAGGGGACAGTGCTACTCACTGCGCCGCCCCATCGTATTTTATATTAGTTATATTTTTTACATCAATAACTTTAGTCTTTGGTGTCACATCAGTCTTTAAAAAACATTGCTGTAAAAAATGTAAATGTAGGTAATAAAGGTAACAAAATAAATTGATCTTAATGAAATAATAATACATTTTCTCACATGATTCAGAAATGATTGCTATAAAATAATATAACATTTAATAAAATATAAATAATTAAATTAATTAGAGAGAATTTTTTTTTTAAATAAAATAATTTAAATGAGTTAAACTAAATTTAGTTTTCAGCAACCATAACATCAATATTGAGTGTCATGATCCTCCAGAATTCACTGCTGTAAAAAATATAAATATCAAATCAAATAAATAGTAATAATAAAATTAATTAAAGGCCACCTATGATGAAACTCTTTTGTAAGCTGTTTGGACAGAACTGTGTAGGTATAGTGTGTCCACAGTCATGTTGGAGTGATATAAACACAATAAAGAAGGTCGCACACCAGATGTGCCACGACACGACGTGCACATGACAGTTGGAAGTATCGTAAAATAGGATAAAAAACCCTTAAAATAGGATCCAAAACCCTCCCATTTTGATGGCCACTGCAACGTGATATAGGAGTGCGGTTTCCCCACCCACCGAATTGATTGACAGATGCGTATTAACATGTCTCCGTAGTAACGCACATGATTAAATCAACAAGACGATGTGCGCAAAGCAACTGGGATTAAAAGATCTGTTCAGCTCTCTGTGATCAGCTGCACCTCAAGAGTGAGTTTTAAAGTTTAAAACTTTTTAAATCAGTACATGTTTGTATTAGAGTAAAAATTATCACCACAGCCGCGTGTCAGAACAATTATAAAAGAAGACGCTTAAATATCGGTTTGTGGACGTTAAATCAGGTTTATTTTGTACAATAACATAACGGGATATCCATACAGCAGTGGATATTAACCTGCATCCTGTCACATTTGCCGTGCAAAAACAGTGCAAAGCTAAATGTGTGTGTTTGTGTGTGACCACATACCTTATCACGACATTGTGTGTGACTCATCATTGCAGAAAGGCTTGAATTAACTCCACAACAATTATATCAAATAACCGTTGGAAAGGTTCTTACTGTAGTAAGGGAGATCTGCTTCTTGTCTGTCACTCTGCTGTTTATCTATGTGAATTTCTCTATCAATACAGAGATATCTTTCTGGCTCTGACACGCATGTGGGAACAGTGGGTGGGGAGAACCAGCTCATTTGCATTAAAGGCACAGGCAACAAAAACAGCTACAGTGTCTTAACTTAATTAATCAAAACTAACCTAACTTATATACCCTAATTAATATACTTTTAACACTGCTAGATTATTAAGGCATTTACCATTTATTATGTACGGAAATTCATTTTGAAATATAAAAGTATTTGGTAACACTTTATAATAACTACACACTATGAACCATTTATTAAGCATTAGCAAATAGCGAATTCATTAGTTGTTAAGCATTAACTACACATTAATAAGCGTTAGTAAGCAGTTTATAACTGCAGCTACAAATGCTGTATTAATTGATTAATAACCACATTTTTTATGTGCTTAATAACTGTACTTTCATGCTTTGTTAATGATTTATTTTCCATTACTAAATTAAGTATTACATTATTAACAAACCATTTGTATTTATAAGTAGTTGGTGGTTTTTAAGATCAGTCAGAATGAGTTAGTAAATGATTAATAACTATTGAAATCAACGTTTATATATTGTATTATTCAGGCATGTAGTAATGGTTACTATGTATGTTAATAAATGCTTTATTACCTCAACTTCATGCAGTTTTGTGACCTAATCTAAAGTGAGGACTATTTATGCTTTATAAGTCCCTTATAAATGACATAAAAAGGCTTAATATTAAATAAATATAATCTTTGCAATCTAAAATTTCTATTAAGTTTAACCATTGCTGAATAAGAGGAGTGTCAAAATACGACATACAATTGGATAAAACAACAACAATATAATAATTTAACAATATAATACCATGAAATGTTTACACTGCACAGTAGCTTTATTGTAGATAAGGTTGTAAAGATTTATTTTTCATTTGATATAATTTTATTTGCGTATCTTCAAATGAATATAAATTAATAATGTCATTTATGTTCTTTTTTCTTGTTTAGAATTTAACTGAGCCTTATATTGTCATTAAGGGATTTATAAAGCATAAATAGTCCTCACTTTAGATTTGGTCACAAAACTTGATGAAGTTGAGTTAATAAAGCGTTTAATAACATACAAATGAACTATTAGTATATGCCTGAATTATAAGAATTATAAATGTTCATGTGAATAGTTTATTAATCATTTACTGACTTATTCTGAATGATCTTAAAAAGCAACCAACAATGCTTGAATAACTGGTTTGTAAATAATGCAATACTTAATTTAGTAATGGAAAATAAATCATTAACAAAGTATGAAAGTACAATTATTAAGCACATTATAAATGTGGTTATAAATCAAGAATTCCGCATTTGTAGCTGCAGTTATAAACTGCTTACTAATGCTTATTAATGTAGAGTTGATGCTTAACAGATAATGAATTCACTATTTGCTAATGCTTAATAAATGGTTCATAGTGTGTAGTTATTATAAAGTGTTACCAAGTATTCATCTTGTGGAAGCTGCATTCAAAAAGACTCTGAAGATGCACATTCATTCCATGAGGACATTTTCCTAATTTGGCTCTAGCTTAAACCACAAACCCTTTGACCAAATATGGAATGGGAAGTATTTTATAACCGTGCATACACAAGATTCATCATTTCAGACAGAAATACATCCACAACAGCAATCAATGTGCATTTAAACTGTTACCATTTCATCTCTTCAATCTAAAAGTGATTTAGTTACATTTCAGGATTTTGAAATGACAGTAACGTACAAAAATATCACTTTAATATACGCCATTGCTATAAAAAACTCCACACCCTGTAATATACAGTGCTGTATATTAATAAATAACCTTGATGGAAGGAAGCCAGAAGGATGGCATATTACTGTAATAAGAGGACAAGAGTAGGAAACCAGACTCCCGCTGTTGTTTTCTGAAGTGAAAGATAAGATTTGTGGATTCATTAACTCAGGGTGAGGAGTCTGTCTATCAGCACTACTTTGTTAAACCAAAGAAAATGCAGTTTGTTGACTTTGTGAAAACTTCCTCCACTATAAAAGCTCGGAAAAAGTTGCATAATATTCCTAATACAAATACTTTATACTCATAAAAGTATGTTCAAGAATAACCAGACTTATCTGGGTATATAAATCTCCTTCAAATACACAGTATAAAGTCTCTACAGTATGTTTCGTTTGTCCCTGAGGTCTGGACTATAAAATGTATTTCCCAGTGAATGCCAGACTCACTTTGTTTAGCACTGAAGATATGTGAGAGAAAGTAAAAAGCAATACTTGAATCCATGGGGAGAAATGCTGCTCTGAAGCGGAAATTACACTTCATTTCCCACAATGCATCGTTCTGGTGTCCAAGTTCCAAAAGTGAACGTTCATCTTGGTCTCGATCTCGATGTCTTTCAATATCTGTGGGAGAGATGTTCAGATGTGAGCTATAAACAGCATGTGTGTAATTCTAGTATTATGTTTTTAAGACGTTATATATGTAGGAATGTATTGTGTATTTACTGCTTTTTTTATTGGGGTTTAGTTTTTCTGTGGGAGAGATGTTCAGATGTAAGGTATAAATTCCAGGATTACTTTTTTTAAGAAGCTATATATAAGAATGCATTGTGTATTAACTGCTTTTTTCATTGGCAGCCAGCAATCAACGAGATTAGCCGAGTGCAGGCAGGCTAGACTGCGGACTGGCTGCAGTACAAGTCATAAAGCCCGCCTCCACCGTGTTAATGAAGGAGACATGAAACCAATTTTAAAAAATTATGACACTTGCAATAAAATGTTCTGAAAGATGGTTCTGGTCAGTTAAGACACTGGTTATCATGCTGATATAGGTGCAGACCTTCATTTTTGTAAAGAGTATGTTTTGAGCAATAATTTAATGCTGGGTGTGTCATCGTTATTGACAGCTGTGATTGACAGTTTCTCAAAGCAGACAGCGGAGCTTCGGCAGGAAACTGAAGTGTTATTATTCTATTTCTGTGGTATTTTACCATGATAAAATGAGTTGCTCAGTAGTAAACTTTAGTGTCTGACATACAGGATCTGGTGGAACACTGTTTATTCTGTAAGGTCAGGGCTTTATCAGTTTACTGATACACGCCTAACCACCCAGAAAGCAAAATACACTCGGGCAAGTTCCGGCTTGACTCTCGCCTGCCGGAGACTTACCCCTCGGCCTGACTCCGTCTGCTGTACCTACGAGTTCGGCTCAGATGCGGCAGCGTCGGCTCGCTAACGGCTGCCGCATCTGGCCCAATGCGCCGGCCGTTAGCGAGCCGACGCTGCTGAATCTGAGCCGGACTTGGTCGGCGAGTAATTTGCCCTGCTGCCCGAAGCTGGCACGATTAAATCTTCATTATATAAAACCTCACATTTGTTAACGTTATTACAACCATTTTTGTTGATAAAACAGCAAACGCAGGCTACTATGTAAACGCAAGGTGTGCATTAGCGAGCCTTTGTTATAGCGCAGACACCATCGATCAAGTGAGAAGTTCGGGGGGGCGTGGTTGATTTGATGTACAAGCGTTTGGTTGGAAATAGAGTGGAGGAACTATGACGTCAATTTGTATGCAAAAACCTGGAAGCGAGTTAGCATTTTAGCGGTTCCGGTTCCCTCGTCCTAAAGTCAATGGGTTTTTTCAATGGGATTTCAGTTAAATCGCTTTAATAAGGTTCATGGCTAACACAAACTCAAAATACTTTCATGTTTTATTTTACAACATAAAACACATCAGTTACATCTCACTTTTGATTAATTAAATTGGTTACACTTCTTTAAAAAGATGGTTGCTATCAAGTTCCTAATCGGGACTACAGGTGGTGTCTGAGACATTATACGTCATCAAGCTGAACTGATCTGGATCGCAGCTCGCTTGCGTTTGGCATTTGGATTTGTCTGTTATTAAAGTATTTTCATGAGTAGTATTTAATAGTTTGTAGTATTTTTCTAATTGGGTTAATTCATATTGTGTGTAGATAATGGCTTCACTTGTAAAGACTGTCAAGACAGATTTATTTGTTGATCATTTATTTTTATTAAACGATATTATGAAGATGCTGCTTACCAGTGCAGCCTGTCTCTCTCCTGCTGTCAGTAATGCAAACGTGTGAATAAATAAGTAAAAATACATAAATGTTAATTGTCATTTTAACGTGATCAATAAATTTCTTGTCCTTTTTTTCTTTATCTGAACACATTTAACTTTGTCATAACTGCAATATTTACACTCCTCCGTAAATTTATAGCATATGTGACTCAGTGACTTATGGGCTGCTTTTTGCTGTACTCTGTGCAAAAAGAATACTGAATGTTGTTCTGTGTCCATGATAGAACTTACAGGCATATAACATTAGACTTGTCCCTCAGGCCTCATCTCCTCATTTCTGTCGTCTGTTTCTAAGGTAAGCGGGCTGTATGCACGTGAGCGATACACTTATTTAAACATGTCTTATGATAATACTATGTAGGCACATTTATACATAGTTTTAAAACTTTTACAACAACCGTGAAGCAAAACTAAATGTATTTCCTCCGTAAAAAAAACTATCCAAAAGGTACATAGGTCTATGTGCTTTTGCGTATTTATTTGTTTATAATATTATAGCGTAGATTTTAAACTGAGGAAGTAAATCTTTGTCATGGATTATATTTCTAAAAATAGGCTAAGCTTGAAGAGTTGTCTGTAGCAGGGTGGTGCTGACGTCACAGGCGAGCGCCCCGAAGGCTGTAGTCCGTTTATAGGCTGATGTTAGCTTTTCAGTTCTTGCGTTTGCATTTAGGATCCAAAAGTGCTAAAAGTTGTAATGAACAGTGTTTAAACACAGAGCTTATTATTTGCAATCTTTGAAAAGTCTATGGGAATATCCTAGAGATTTTATCGAGGGAACCAGTTTTATGCTAGCAGCCAATTAGCCTACAAGGTGACGTCATAGTTCCTCCACTCTATTCGATTCCGCAGTCTTTCTGCGCATGCCCAGGCTCCAATTTCAGCAGTCTTTGGTGACAGTTTGTTCCCGTCACGAGGTGTTTTTTCCCTCACAGCATTTAATGGTAATATTATTATTAATAAATAATAATATGTATGATGCAGTTAATGACGTTATGTGAGAGTATAATTGTTATTGATTTGTGATTGTAAGCAGAGCGGCCTAGGAACTCATTGCGAGTGTTGAAGCTGGCTTCTGCTGATGAAACTGCAAACTATCTTTAGGACTCTTTATTTATTTATTTGAATCTCTGACTCTGGCTCTTCTTCATCTGACAGATTGGTCATTCTTTGGGTTAAAACTGTAAATTACCCCTACAATTATTACTGCAATAACAACAAGAGTTACAGCATATACAAATAACCATAGCCATATCACCCTGCAGCCTAAAACCGGTTACTCACTGAAGCTAAGCAGGGCTGAACCTGCTCAGTACATGAATGGGAGACCACATAGGAAAACTAGGTTGCTGTTGGAAGTGGTGTTAGTGAGGCCAGCAGGGAGGGTCTGTGTGTCCTAATGCCTCAGTATAGTGATAGGGACACTATACTGTCAGTGGGTGCCGTCTTTCAGATGAGACATTAAAACGAGGTCCTGACTCTCTGTGGTCTTTTAAAATCTTATGGCACTTCTTGTAAAAAAAAAAATAGGGTTGTAACCCCGGTGTCCTGGCCAAATTCCCGTCATCAAGCTATTACCATCATGGCCTCCCAATCATCCCCATCCACTGAATTGGCTCTATCACTGTCTCTCCACTCCACCTATTGCTGGTGTGTGGTGAGCGCACTGGCGCTGTTGTCCTGTGGCTGCCGTTGCATCATCCAAGTGGAGGCTACACACTGGTGGTGGAGTGGTGTGAATTGCTTTGGGTGTTTGGCCATACACAGTAAACTCGCTATATAAATATGCATGACAATACATTACAACACTACAGAATATTGTCTGTACAAACCTTACAGAGATATTTTTTTTCAATCATAAGGGAATTATTCATTAAATTTTAAGATATAACAAAAGTATAAAGAGAGAAAGAAGAGGGGGAAGAAAACAAGAGGGCACATGAAAAGGAAATGAATATAAATGAAAATTAAACAAAGGACGAATTCTAGGAGTTTAAGCATGACTCTTGCTAGGCTCCCGTGGTAATGGTATTTAAATAGTATTGCAGTTCTTGTTTGATGCTAAAAAGGGTTTACATTTAGAATATTTATATTTATGAGTGTAAAACTTTCCATCAAATAACTTGAGATTTCTACAAAAACTTGTATTTTTTTTCAATAGTGTAAAACCCAAAAACTAGTGTCAAACAAGAGAAATCTATAAAAACATTGTAGATAATGAAAGCATTCACATTAATCCAAAAACATTTCTATTGATTTATTTTGGAAATAGCATTTGGGAGATGCAAGTTGTAATGTAATGTGGACTTATATAACACATTTATCATGTATGGCCATACACCCAAAGCGCTTCACAATCATGAGGGGGGGTGTCTCTACTTCACATTCCTACTCTTTACGAGAAGTGCAATGGGAATTTTAATGACCACAGTGAGTCAGAACCTCGGTTTACCATCTCATCTGAAAGATGCTGTCCCCTTCACTATACTGGGGCATTAGAACTCATACAGACCGCAGGTTGAGTGCCCCCTGCTGGCCTCACTAACAGCAACCTAGTTTTCCCATGTGGTCTCCCAGGCTCAGCCCTGCTTAGCTTCAGTGAGTAACCGGTCTTAGGTTGCAGGGTGATGTGGCTGTGGCTGTTGTCAAATAATAAACCCAAAACACATGTGGTTGTTGTCACGTGGCGAACCCAGCCAATCGTGAAATATTTTCGTCTTCATCGCAGCTCCTGCAGTCACTCTTTAGACGCTGCACCGGCTGAGTCCACCTCAGAGTGCTGTTTATCTGTCTGTCTGTCTGCTGCCTGTCTCTCTGTTTGTCTGTTGTTTGTTTGTGTGACTTCTGTCTGTCTGCTGCCTATCTGTCTGTCTAGCTGTCTGTCTGACTGCTGTCTATCTGATGTCTGTTTGTCTGTCTGCTGCCTGTCTGTCTGTCTGACTGCTGTCTATCTGATGTCTGTCTGTCTGCTGTCTCTGTCTGACTGCTGTCTATCTGATGTCTGTCTGCAGTCTGTCTGTCTGTCTGTCTGACTGCTGTCTATCTGATGTCTGTGTGTCTGCTGCCTTTCTATCTGCAGTCTGTCTGTCTGTCTGTCTGACTGCTGTCTATCTGATGTC